>LR751210.1:0-156250 GCA_902729485.2 Mus minutoides | reverse complement strand
ACTGCACAAATGCTCCCTTTAACTCTTTCAATGTGTGCTTTGTTCTTAATTCTAGGAAGGGGTGATGTGCCCACATTTTGATCTTCCTTCTTCTTGAGTATCATGTGTTTAGTAAATTGTATCTTGGGTAGTAGAACTTTTAAACTCAGTTATCCTCTGGCCATAAGCTGAGTCTTCAGATGTCTAACTAACAAAATTTACAAAAAGAGAGAAAGAAAGAAAGAAAGAAAGAAAGAAAGAAAGAAAGAAAGAAAGAAAGAAAGAAAGAAAGAAAGAAAGAAAGAAAGAAAGACAGGGAGGAAAGGAAGGAAGGAAGGAAGGAAGGAAGGAAGGAAGGAAGGAAGGAAGGAAGGAAGGAAGGAAAAAACCAGTGTGGAATTTTTGCTTGGATTTCTGGTCCATGAACCTAGGTGCCACAGTGTGTATAGCATTTCTTAATTTCATTTTTAATGTATTTAACTTTATTTTATGTTTGTAAATGTGTTGCTTACACATATTCATATGTATTATGTATGTATCTCCAAGAAATCTGGTGGTCATATTCCATGGATCTTGTAAGCCACCTGCCTCAGTTCCTGCTGGGAACTGAACTGGATCTTCTATATTAGCAGTCATTGTTCTTTACCTCATAGCCACTCAGCCCTGGCAGGGACATCTCAGCCCTGTCCAGAACAGTTCAGAAGCTCCTACATACTATTATGAAGAAGTTTGATGAAATGTCTCTCTCTATGACATAGGTGCTCCATAACCCCCTATTTATGACAAGTATAGCTGTAGCAATGTTCTTGATGCATATTTATCTAGGATAATTTTCTAGGCACAGATTCTGAGCCAGTTTTACACATAATTTCTTAAGCTCCAACAATTACTTAAAATTCAGGTTTCCTGCCTTGTGAATGTTTATCACCTTGAATAAACATAACTCTAAGTGATAGTACCCTTATAGTTCGTTTTTTCCTTATTTCACAGTGGCAATGTGACAAGAATGGATAAAATGAGGTTTAGTTAGGTGATATTGTTCTTCCTGTGGGGTTGCAATGCCCTTCAACTCCATCAGTCCTTCCCCTAGCTCTTCCATTAAGATTCCCCATCCTCAGTCTGATGGTTGGCTATGAGTATCTGCATCTGTATTGGTCAGGTGCTGGTAGAACCTCTCAGGGAACAGCCATAACAGGCTCCTGTCAGGAAGTACTTCTTGCCATTAGCAAACTAGTCTATTGGATTGGTTTCTGCAATGGGATGGCTTCCTACATGGGGAAGTTTCTGCATGGCCTTTCCTTCAGTCTCTTCCATTTTTTGTCTCTGTCTTTTATTGGACAAGAACATTTTGGGGTTAAAATTTTTGAAATGAGTGGGTGGCCTCATCCCTCGGCTGGGTGCTGTGTATATCTACTATGTCTATCACCTCTCTACAGGTTCTATCTCCCCTTTGTTGGTTATTCTCCCTGTTGGGACCTGGGAGCCTCTTGCTTCCCTGGCATCTGGGACATTCTATTGGCTAGCCCCAGTTCCTTTTTCCCTCGCTACATATTTTTATTCAATTTCCTGACCCTCAGTACTTCTCTCCTGTGCCTCCCAATACTTGATCTTGCACCCCTTTTTCCCTCCCCATCCTCACTTCCTCCTAGGTCCCTCCTTCCATCTACATCCTATGATTATTTTGTTCCCAGTTCTATGTTAGATTGAGACATCTACATTTTGGTCTTCCTTTTCCATAAGCTCATTATGGCTTGTGGGTTACATTGTAGGTATTCTGAGCTTTTGGTCAAATGTCCTCTTATCAGTGAATACATAGCAAGTGGGTCTGTATTATCTCACGCAGAATGAAATTTTCTAGTTCCATCCATTTGCCTTGGAATTTTGTGAAGTCATTGTTTTTAATAGCTGAGTAGTACTCCATTGTGTAAATGTACCACATTTTCTGTATTCATTCTTCTATTGATGAACATCTGGGATGTTTCTAGCTTCTTGCTGTTATAAATAAGGCTGCTATAAACATAGTGGAGCATGTGTCCTTGCTATATTTTGGAGTGTCTTTTGGGTACATGCCCAGTAGTAATATAGCTGGATCTTCAGTTAGAACTAATTTTTTGAGGAACCACCATATTGATTTCCAAAGTGGTTTTACCTGCTTGCAGTCTTACCAGCAATGAAAGAGTGTTCTTTCTCCACATCCTTGCCAGCATCTGTTGTCACTTGAGATTTTTATCTTAGCAGTTCTAATTGGTGTGAGATGGAATCTCAGGCTCATTTTGATTTGCATTTCCCTGGTGATTAAGGATGTTGAACATTGCTTTAAGCGCTTTTTAACATTTGAGATTTCTCAGTTGAGAATGCTTTGTTTGGCTCTCTAACCCATTTTGTAATAAGGTCATTTGGTTCCCTGGAATCTAACTTCTTGAGTTCTATGTGTATTTTGGATATTAACCCTCTATCAGATGTTTGGTTGGTAAAAATCTTTTTCAATCTGCCAGTTGCCATTTTGCCCACTTTACAGTGTCCTTGAAAATGGATTTTAAATAAAACTGTTTATACACAAATGAGAAATGCATACAATATTAATTTTTAGTCTCTAAACAAATCAATTCAAGTTGGCTAGTTGTACCATTCTAGAGAATCACATGTCTCAGGCATGCAGACAAACCAGCCAACAATGAATTTTCAATCCAATCATAGTCTTATTAATGTGATACCTCTAAACAAACAAACAACAAACAAAAACAATAATCTGGTAGGAGACAAGCATCTTTATTTCATAAGCAACTGTTGTTTAGAGCTGCATGATTCCACATTCCCTCTGCTATCATGGCTTGAATGTGAAAGGTCACCCATAATTTTATATATCAAAATGTACTGCTCAGCCAGTGGGGTACTTTTAGGAGGTTGGATAACCATTAGCATATGGTGGCTGGTTGATACGAGCAGGGCATACTGGGCAAGTCTTGGAAAGTTGTACCTATGTTCAACTCTGCTTCACAAATTTCCAAGGCATAAGCAAGCCAAGCTAAAATCCATTCCCAGTTGTGTGGTTTAAACCTAAATAACCAAACCTCTCAACCATGAAGAACTACACCCAGAAACTGTGATATAACATAATCATTTCCTTGAAATTCTTCTTCTTGAATTTTTGTCAGAGTAATCAGAAAAACAATACAATGGTGTTTTTTCTCTTAAACAATGGCACAAAGTTCAACTCTTTTAGACAATGGGATAAGGGTAAATATTCATTTTTCTCTTATACATCCCAGTGTGCATGAGCAATATCCCTGTAGTAAAAATTTATAAAAGGTCAATATCAGTGTTGACTTCAGTTTAGATTAAGGCAAGAGTTCAATCATATTTGCTGAATTGAAACCTACCCTCTGTTGTAAATTCTATGACACTAGACAATTCATCTTTTTAACAATCAGTTTACTTATAGTAAGTAAAAACCAGCAATGTGAAGTCTTTTGTTATTAATAAATAGGTCATGAAAGTACAATGACTAACCAAGAACAGATGAGAAATGGTCATTTCTATTACCTAATGTATACAGATGATTGCCAAGTGCAACTTAATTTTTCTGTTGTTCAGAAAACATTTATCTAAATGCATGTTCTCTAGTATTTCCATATTTCATGATAAATATATTTACACTCCTAACTATGAAATCATAAACCATGATTTATCTAGCTATGTGTCACTATTTGCTCTTCCGACTATAAAACATCTATGCTTATGTGTCTATCTGAATGCTCTGTCTTTATAGCACATTCTTTAGATGGTTAATTCCTACTAGACAATGAATAAATTGCATGGCACTTGTTAGAAGTCTATTTTCTTATATTTTATAGAGTTAAAGTATTTCATTATTTATAAGATTAATTTTCAATGATGTTTTTGTATCTATTTCCAAGTCAACAAGTCACACACTAATTTATAATTATGTCCAGAAATTACCACCTACATTTTCAGAATGATTATTTAGAAGAATAAAGGACACATAAAAATTCCTGGTTTAAGTCTAAAAAATTATTACCCAAATTATCATATAGTAAGAACACATAAAATCTAAGGTTGGAAGAAAAAAATTCAAAGTTCAGTATAGTATGTGTCTATATTCTTCAGCTTCATTAGTATTTGAATAAGGGTCTGTAATTTAAAGATAGTTTGCTGTGTTGCAGTTTTTTCCTGTAATTTTCTACCATCTGGATTGTAGTATTACTAAGTAGAGAAAAACAAAGATTCAATACTTATGTCAAAGAAGAAATTTTCACTCTTTATAGTTTACTAAATACTTTAAGATTGCTTTATTTTGAAGTGTGTTTGCATGAATGTGTGTTTCTGTGGGTGTGGGTGTGTGTTTGTGGACATAAGTGCAAGTTCCAATGATGTTCACAAAAGGACATCAGATCCCATAAACTGGAGTTAGAAGTGGTTGTTTGTAAGGTGTCACATGGGTTGTGGGAACCAAACTCCAATCCTCTATAGTAGCAGAACACTCTCCTAACTACTGTGCTATCTCTACATTCCTAATTGATATGATTTTAATGACAAATAAAAGCTGAAGAAATCTAGATACCAGATTTTAAACCAGTCTAATATAAAAAAATAATTATATAAAGCAATGGATGAAAATAGTGGCAATAGCTACAAGAAAGTAGCTGTGAAATGAGAGTTGAGAGCATGGCCAAGGAGACCAAGAGATGCATTTAAAACAAGTGTTCTACACGACACAAATGTTAAACAGAAGACCTTCCTGAGCATACAATTTAATATAGTTCCAGAGGATGAAAATTCATACCATGCACTATGATTACAGAATGTCACTGTTGTAACTTCAATAACTAGCACAGAAAGACATGGCTTAAGTATTGTAACAAAGTAAATATCAGACTGAGTTAACTCACATATATGTTTGGATATTAGCTAGGTGTTTGTGAGCACAATGACAGCTCTTTCCAACCTAATGGGCTGTGTACAAGTACTGCACTATTGGCTTGTACTAATATCGCAGACCTTGACAAGTTGACATAATATTTTTAAGTTTACATTCTTTTCTCATAGTTGAAAATTTATGCTTGTTGATGGTTTGCCTAAAATTCCTCCTGAAAATATGTATTGTTTTCAACTTTGTTTATAGTCTGACTCTATTTAAACTAAATGAATATAAATACTAGATATTGTTCCCACAGCAAACTGATACACAAGACTTTCATTTCCTGTATCATTTATCTGAATTTAGAAATTTTACTGATCTACCTAATTTTTGGTTGCTGTGACAAAATATTCTGATTAAAGTAATGTAAGGAAGGAATATTTTCACTTCACTGTTCCATGTTTCAAAAAGAATTCATCATGGTAGAAAAGGATTAATACACAGCAACAGGCATGGGAAGCATATGCTCCTCAGATACAAAGTGTTAAGTAAAAAAAAAAAAAAACAAATAAGAGGTTTTGGTCAGGCTTTGAAATCAAGTTGGTTTCACTACATGCACAAGCTAGAATATTTTGTTAGTGAGTACTCAAGTCAGCCATGGTTTTACTTCACTGGGATAATATTTCAAGTTAAACCAAACATTCAGTAACAGAAGAAAAATATGAGAACTAATGAGAAAGTCATGACTTCCTTCTTAAACTTTATTGAAGATTGTCTGGTCTTATTCTATGTTACATGATGTTCCATCTTATTATTATACTCATTATAATTATTACTAAACTATTATATAGTATATACTTACTATGTATCTATATATAGTATAAGTATATAGTATATAGCATATACTTATAATACTTATTACTATACTAATATATATATGCCCATCTTACTTTTAGAGAGTCTCACTTTGAACTTAGGAAGACTCTCTGAACCCACATCACAGATTCAAGAAACACATTCCTCCAACATTTGCCCAATCTCAGTCTATATATAATCTAGAGAGGAAGTATAGATTTCTGTTTATCTGTCATCATATTCCTGAGAATGGAGAAAGAGAAAAATCAATTGAAGCATTCCATAAAATCTCTTCTAGGTGAAAGAAGACCTAGCGATGATAGTTTTAATATTTAAGAAATTCAAACATCTAAACCTGAGCTACAAGGACTTCTATAGTTTTGGAGAAAAGACTGTACATGAGAGTAGCAAAGCAAAAAAGTTACAAGGTGATTTTCTGTGAAATCTAGTCATTTATACATTCTTTGCTTTAGATTTAATTGTGAGTTTCAAAGGATATATACCACAACCTTTGATATATGTAGATTAATATAAGATACAATACATTCCAAGTAGGAATTTAAATGTTCAGGTGGCTTGGAAAGATAGCACCTGATTCTAAGCCTATAGGTCTGAGTTCAATATCTAGGAGCTACATGGTATAAAAAGAAAACTAACTCCCTCTAATTGTTATTTAATCTCTTCATGCATGTCATGGCATGCACATGCCCAAAATCACAGACACATAAACTAAATAAAATATAAAATTGAAAAAAAAAACCTTAGTACTTATGATAAAATATCAATAAATGCACACTCATATCTAGTGGCTCTTGATCACCTGGTTCCTTGCTCCAGAATCCAACATTCTTTTCTGGTCTCCTGAGATACCTACACATAAACACTTCACCATGAAAAATACACATTTTGAAGGTAAATAAAATGTAAATGTGGAAAGAATTCTCCTATACATTCTTTCTTATCTTTGCTGGAATATGCAGCAACTTGTCACTGCTCTTTCAGCACTTCGAAATCAAGTTTCTCCCTCATTGGTAAATTCTCCAATACGTTATTTGTTGTCTTTGAATAAGTTTGATGTGATGTATCTAGAGCAGAGACCTTCAACAATATGCATCTAAACATTGACACACAGTAAGATCCAGGCACTCAAAACAATGAAATATCAGATAGCCTAAGGTTGAAAAGTAAATCTTGGTAATGATCCCCTCTTTTCTTTTAACCTAAGAGAAGCCACCACCAAAATGAGTCAAGGCTCTGATTATTACACAGGTTGGTCAATTCTATTCCAGGTTTAAAATTATATTCACTTATATGTTTTGGATTGTGTCAACATTATATCTAGCAAATGCAATATCTAAATTCAAGCTGCTACAGGAAGTTGCAGAAAGGAGTGTTTGGATTGGGTACCAAAGACAAAGCTACTGCCAACTCCAGACACTTAGTAGGTGCAGAGGGATCATGCATATCCCAGGGTTCTTAGGTTCCCACTGAGATGATAAACCAGTAAATATTGAAAACTCTATACCCCAATCTGGAAAATTTGTAGAAAACAGAACAAGAGAGATAGGTTCCAGGAAATATATTTAAAAGTAAATGCAGTGTTTTAGCAATACCCTGGGTTGTTTAGTTATTTCTGTGAAAATCCCTAGGCAAACAACTCAATTCAATGCAACTTAGTCCCAAAACAGAAAGCCTTGCTTGGTGACAAAAGAAAGAATGACCATTTGAGACTCCATAACCCTCATTACTAGGAGTCCTCATAAGGTCACTTCCATAGATTACAGGAAGTTTCCACAGCAGTAATTTCCCACAATATCCTCCAAATTCCAAAATCCAACCATCTCTCCATTTAATCCAATCTACCATGACAGCTAACTGTAGCATTGCCTACACACCCGTAGTCTGCCAACCAACATTGTTTTATTTACTTTTCCCAGGGAGATCCATATGTTCCCACCTAGTGTAGGCTATATGGGGTATGGGGGAAGAGGGAGGGAGAAAACCCACATCCCACCAGAGTTCCTCCTGTGCTCTGGGCAGGCAGATGCTGGAGGACTGCCAGAAGCTTTCTGCTCGACCCCAGGTGAGCATCTAAGCCACTGACCCCACTAGACTGGATTCGGGGGAGGTGGACAAGGGGCAGCCCCTGATACCAGGGGCCCCAGGGTGACACCCATAGCTCCAGGATATGGGAGAGAGGGCAGAGGGAGAGAGGTTCCCACGCAGGCGAGAATCCTAAGTCTGGTCCATGGCTGGGAAATTAGAAACAGCTTATTAGAAAAAAGCCTATCCCATCATCCAAGCATAGCAGGCCTTGATGAACAGAGACAGTCTATGCTATGAAATCTCTTGATGCTCATTGTCAAACAAGTTTCCAAAAAGTTCCTACTAATTTACACTTCCATTAGCATATACAAGGGCTTCCTCTCTTCTTTCATTGTATATTCCTCAGGATTTGTGCTGGTTAATTTTATATCAACTTGAAACAAGCTAAAGTCATCAGAGAAAAGAAAGCCTCAATTGAGGAAATGCCTCCATAAAATTAGTCTGTAGATAAGCCTGTATGGCATTATCTTAATTAGTATTAGTGTAGGAGAGTGTCATCCTAGGCCTAAGCCCTGGGTTTTATAAGAAAGCAGACTAGTCAAGCCAGAAAGAGCAAGGCTATGAGAAGCACTCATTCATAGCTTCAAACTCCAGCTCTTGCTCCAGGATTCTGCTGTTTGAGTTCCTCTCCTGACTTCCATCAGGGATGAACAGTGATGTGGAGGTGTAGGCAAAATAAATTCTTTCCCTCTAAGTTGCTTCACTCCCATGATGTTTCATCACAGCAATAAAAGCCCTACCTCGGAGAGAATTTGCCAGCAACAATGTCAGTATTTTGTATTTAAGCACTATACCTAACTTTTGTGTAAATCAATTTGTTTATGATCAATGTTGTGTTGTGAACAAACCCTCTGACCAACTTGCAAATTATAATCATTTTGATTTGGTAAGCTAAGATTTAAATCCATTATACCAAGAATTAGCAACAATATATAGCTCATGTCCCTGTTCATATTCATGTGCTTTCCTTTGACTCCATTGACTGCTGATTATCAGTACAATTTTTATAAATTTAAGGAACACAACACGGTATTTTGATGGAGATGAACAACATGAGATAATGCTTTCCACAATCAAACTAATTAGTGTGTCCCTTGCTTAATAGTTTGCTTGGCTACTTTCCACATTGGGATATTGTGGAGTGCTGATGATGTGAACTGTTAATGAAGCAGCGTCTTCCATCTCACTGCCCATTGAGAATGCAGCTGGGATTTTCAGGCTGCAGCATGTATCCCAGCCATCAGGACATCAGCAGCACAGTGGGCTCTCTTAGACTTGCTGTTCACAGAATGCTTTGAAAGGATTACTTCATTTCCCAGTGGCACACAAGACTCCAAATGGCAACATTTGTGGATGTTGTTACTGATTTCAGTAAGAAGACATTCTCTCAGTGAGGAGCAATGGCAGTGGACCTACCATGGTGCTGGTGAACATGGCAGTGAATGGACCTAACAATATTATGAATTTCCATTTGATGTACTCTGGTAATTGTGTAGTTGGTTATTACAGGTAGTAAAGGCAACATAAATTTGAATGTTAGTATCACATATCCTTCCCCTATCCCAAAAATAACAGGTAGTAAGTTGAGGTGATTTGAAGTCATGTCTCATCAAATGATAATTTCTTTTGTTTGTGCCATGAGTTTAGGTTTTATTTAACACCTGTCCTTTTCCCTTTTCTCACATCAGTCTGTGGTATTATCAGTTACCTTCATTGTATTGGAAGAATAATATGTGCATGAGATGATCTATTATTCAACCCACTCTCACAGAAAGATCTCTTGTCAGATTACCAATACCCCACTTAGAATTAATCTAGACATGAGAAGAAACATCAATCTGACTTCTGTTAGATCAGCTTCATCTTAACTTACATTTTGAACTCCCAAGTGGAGGGGTAAACCTGTGAGAAATGCCTTCTTAATTAAACCACTTGGTGGTGGTTGGGGATAGATAACAACCTTTAATCTTGACCACACTGTGTGGTGGAAGACTATATAAGGGACATGGAAGAAGGAACCTTTCTTTCCTGCAAGCTTGTCCTCACTCTCACAGGCAAATCCTTTTCTTCACTGGTATTGGAGCCTACTTCTATAGCATTCCGGCATATAATGAGGAGCATATGAGATATCCAGCCTCATAAATGGAACAATTACTGGGTTCTTTGACTTTGCATTGCTAGACACCTGATAGCAATTATTGGAACAGATGGAGCATAGCATAAAGGCCACTCTAATAAATTATATATATATATATATATATATATATATATATATATATATATATATATATATGATTCATATATGTATATATTAATATCATATATGTAATAGATATATATGTGATTCATATATATATTAATATCATATATGTAATACATATATAATACATATATAACACCATATATATGTAAATACAAAGCCAGGAGTGGTGGCACACGGCATTAATCCCAACACTTGGGAGGCAGAGACAGCGAATTTCTGAGTTTGAGGCCTGCCTGGTCTACTGCGTGAGTTCCAGGACAGCCAGGGCTACGCAGAGAAACCCTGTCTCGAAAAACCAAAAAAAAATTCCACATATCATAGTACCAATAATAAATATATAGTATTTATTACATATATGTTTTAGTACATGCATATATATGATATAAATGTATATGTTCAATTCTGTTCCCCTAGAGAACCCAGATTGATACATATTCCATACACATATCAGGCTGTTCTCTAAATTTATTATAATTTGAGGAGTAATCTGAAGCTCTACTCATTTCTATACAATTTTAGAAGCTGTTTGAGGAGTTTCCGAGTGAGAAAAACTCGTGTTTTTCTAATAACTAGTAAAATAAATGAGTAGGTACTTGGAGACACTTCCCACAACAGCCTTCTAAAAAGACTATTCTTAATTTATACCACTATTAATAACTGTAGAAATTAAGCAGTTAAGAGTAAACAATATTAGTCATCACACCTAAAGGCACACATGTTCTGAGTAACAAACTGAGATGTCAGTTATGAGCAGAGCCATCTGCATTTCCATATTCTCTCAGAGTTCTGAAACAATAAAAGTTCCAGAAACCCTCCCAAACATAAGCTTGATAGCTGGGCATGGTTCAAAGACAAAATTGCACCAGATATCCTAAAGTGCTTATGATTATTTTGATCCTCAGCCTTGTAATTTAAGTAATCCACTATACAGTTTCGTAAGAAATAATATGAAACTGGTGAATTGATGAAACTTTATTTCCCTTCTGAGCTGTTCATTAATAAATTCATAATGTAGCTATTTTGAACTTCTGTCTCATCAGCAATTTCTGAGATTCTTTAATACACTAAAGAGACTTACAAAGGTAATAGAAATAAAATGGATTTTCAGGGGAGATTTGGAGATAGTTAAAACCATTGATTTAGAAAGACAATTGTGTGTTAAGCTGCTTCAGAGAAGGTTAGGAATGACTGCCTCAGTACATGCATGCCACGGAGGCAAACATCCCAAAGATGAATGATCCTAAGATGGAAAATACAGATCAATACACTTGGAATTAGAAAAAGGGGCAATTTAAAAATGTATGTCAGTGTGAACAGGAACCAAGTGATTTATATAAACTAGAGTCATGTGTATATATATTTGCTTTTAGTTCCACTGGAAAGGCAAATAATTAACACTATGGGAATTGGAGGGCACAGGTAAGACAGAAGCAAAAGAAAAAAGCAAGCAGCCCGTGTCCATCACAGCAATGTTGTGAGTTTATGAATGGACAGCTCAGAAGGGGCACAGATTTCATCAGTTCACCAAGGCAGCATTGGCCTTCACAGAGCTGCACTATTAACATTTCAAGGCTGAGAGTTAGGAAACTCTGAAGCACTAGGTTCAAAACCTGAATAACCCTTTCTTTGATGTTATGACCTTTCTGTTTGTAATTGACAACTGCTTTACTAGGCTACTATCACTATAAATTTTTATATTATATCACCATTTTATGAGATTTCTCTATAATTCATTTTGCTTAATGCATAAAATGGATTTTACTGCAATAGCTTCATGTTTATATATAACTACTCCTTATTCTTGTTCACAACTCTTACATTCTATTTCTGTGACTCATTTTCCCTTCTTATTGGTCTCCTTCAACTCTTGTTCAAAGAGTTCCTCATTTGCTATGATTAGTCTTCAAATTCATATAAAAAGTGCCAATTTATATTACAGCAACACTGAATTTGCATGCAAGTTCTTATGTTTATATTTCTGGAAGATGGACATTCTACTGAGAGGCAATCATAATTCAGTTAGTTTTCTCTGGTGCTTATCCCCAAAGTCCGTCATTGTATAGAGAAGTTATACTTACACATCTTTGAATGACAGACATATTCGACAAAGAAAGTTCACATTGACATGGAAAATATATCCAATCATATGATTTGACTTTGCTGCAGAAAATAGTTTGTCATACATAATCAGGGTTTCTTGAATATTGGGGAACAGAAATTTGTTTTAACTCTTTGTTTTTATATTTCACAAAAGGGGGTTATATCTCTTACCCAATCTCTCTGCTCTTTGACTAGAAATCTTTGACTTCAAATTGAAGTAACCTTCAATACATGCTGTTATGTAGGCCTAAACATTGGGAGAGTTAACCCTCCCTCCCTTCCTCCCTCCCTTCCTCCCTCCCTTCCTACCTCCCTTCCTCCCTCCCTTTCTCCCTCCCTTTCTTCCTCCCTCAGTATCACCAGGGCGAACTTGGTAACTTATACTTTGGTTTGTAACTACTTGTTCCAAGACTACAAATTGTGCAAATTTTATTTTATGTTACATTGTCATATCATGTAAAGGAATATTGAGCTCAAATTAGGCTTTGCTATATCTAAATTCTGTGGCAAAAACTATGAAAATAACATTTTTGTTCAGCACATTATGTGTTTTTTTTTTTTTCTGAATGTTCAATATTTTCTACTCAGTCAAAGTTGCAGAATAATGACCAGAGAAAGACATGAGGAATTTGGGATTTTGCTTAGCATAAGAAGTAGTATTACTATTATCTGATCCTTAACAAATTAAATGCTAAACAGTAGCAAATTTAGCCTAAACTTACTGAGAATCCAAGGAAAATAAGCCTGGAGGATGACGAATAAACTGTAAAACAGAAACTTATAACATGCAGACATTTTAAAGAATTAGTAGAAAGGGACTTTTTTCATGTTTCTTGAGTATTCTTATCAAGTCTTAAAAGTGTTAAAAGATTCAAACATACAAATAACCACTGATAAAGAATTTTCTTTCAAAAGCTGGCTATTATTCTTGAGGTTCAAACTTTCCCTTCTCCTTAGCAGTTTAATAGTTAAAGAAAACAAATGTGGAGGAGGCAAAAGTGTTCATAGATGACATGATAGGTCAGCTTCCCAGTGATACCTATGATAGGTCAGCTTCCCACTGTTGCTGAAGACTAGACATGTCAATTACAGCACACAGGAGAAACAAAGGCAAACAAGTCCACTGATGTGATAACTCAGCTTCCCAGGAATTATTCTCTTCAAGTTACAATGCATAGGAGAAACAGATGTTTATATGAAGTCAGAAATGCAAATGCATACTAGAAACTGAACCCACAGCCTCCTGCATACTACCAAGCACTAAGCTAAATCACAAACCATTTCATTTTATTTTATCTTATCTTATCTTATTTTGCTCTATATGACAGAGTCTAACCAGGTTAAACATGCTGCCCTAGAACATATGCTGTAATGTATAACAAATTGAATAAAAAAATATTTACAGTTAAATTTGTATCGTGATTTGCACTAACTATAGTCATGCCATTGGTGTTATTTAATTCTTGGCATTTAGATTTGATTTCTTGTCCATATTTAAGTACAATACTTAAATTTTCATTATTTAAAATTCAATTTACGCCGGGCGTGGTGGCGCATGCCTTTAATCCCAGCACTCGGGAGGCAGAGGCAGGCGGATTTCTGAGTTCAAGGCCAGCCTGGTCTACAAAGTGAGTTCCAGGACAGCCAGGGCTATACAGAGAAACCCTGTCTCGAAAAACCAAAAAAAAAAAAAAAATCAATTTACATCCTGCTCACAGCTCCCCTCCCTCTTCCTTTCTTCCCAGTCCCACCCTTACAATTTTCTGCCCCCATTGCCCCCACCACTTCTTCTGAGAGAAAGGGAGAGCCTCCCCTTGTGTGCCATTCCACCCTGGGGCATCTAGTCCCAATAGGAGTAGGCACATTCTCTTCCAATGAAACCCACCCAGGAAGTTCAGATAGAGGGAATGGGACCCAATGGCAGGTAGCAGAGAGCAAGGCAGACTATTTCACTTGTTAGGGGACCCACATGAAGACCTAGTGGAGCATTTGTTACAAATGTGTCAGAGGTGTAGGTCCAGCTCCTGCATGGTCCGTGGTGGATGGCCCAGGGTCTGTGAGCCCCCATGGTCCCAGGTAAGTTTACTCTGTAGGTCTTTTTGTGGTATTCTTCACCCCTCCAACACTTCTATCCTCCACTCTTTTACAACACACCCTGAGCTCCACAAATTGTTTGGTTGTGGGTCTTTTCATCTTACTCCACCTGCTGCTGCATGAAGCCTCTCAGGAGACACTTACACTAGGCTGCTGTCTGCAAGCATCGCAGAGATTATTAATAGTATCAGAGTTGGCTCTCTCACATGGGATGGCTCTTAAGTTGAAGCAGCCATGGATGGCTATTTCCTCAGTCTCTGCTCCGTGTTCATCCCTGCACACCTTATAAGCAAGACAATTTGGGGGTTGAAGGTTTTTTTGGGTGGATTAATAACCTCCTCCCTACTCTAAAAGTCCTGCCTGGCTACAGGAAGTGGCTACTTCAGTCCCTTTATCACCTTCTGGTAGGGATCACCCCCATAGACATCCTGTATCCTTGCTATCTCAGGCTTCTAGCCAGTCACCCTAGATACCCCCTCATTCTGATTTCCATTCTCTGTCCCACCCCCTCTTGCCTTACCCGCACACTTGATCTCTATTCCTGTTCCCCTCCTCCTCTTCTACCAATTCCTCTTTCCATTCAACTCTGATGACAACTTAGCTTCCGCCTTAGAGTGGGATTCATGCATTCTCCCTTGGGACAGTTTAGTGTATGAAAATCCATCAATGTGGAAATGGTTTTTATATAAATTATCTCACATACTCTTTGAAACAACTATGAAAATTTTCATAGAAACAATATTAATATGTTATCAAGAGTTTTTCAAAAACAAGAATAAAATATTGCATAAATAACCAAAACCTTTTCAAGGGATAAAACCTGGATGCAATATATTGATAAGTTTGGCTCAATATTTGTAATTTTTATTGTAAACATCTTAGGTATAGGCTATACATGTAACTCAGTTATGTTTGCTAAGCAACCACTCAGTTCTAGGTTCATTCCTGGGCATCAAAATCATCCATACCTACATACAGTCTTCTCTGCCCAGTGCAGCTACAAGAGACATTGTCTCCAAAGTGATGCCTCTCTTTAACCTAGTGTGAAACTTCAATGTCAAGAATAACCATGAATTAAATTTATTTATTTATTTATTTATTTAAATTATTCTATTCATTTACATTGAAAATATTGTCCTCCTTCTTAGTCTCTCCTCCACAAACCTCATCCTGTACCCATTTGCCTCTAAGAGGGTGCTCCCCCACCCACCCACTGCCTCCTGCCTCCTTTGTCAGATGCTGTTGGAAGCTTCTCAAAAGACAACCATACTAGGCTCCTGTCTTCAAGTACTCCTTGGCATCAGCCATAGTGTTGGAGTTTGGTGTTTGCAGATGGGATGGACCCCAAGGTAGTGTGGTATCTGGATGGCCTTTCTTTCAGTCTCTGCTCCATTTAAAAATTTTGAGAGGGATAGGTGGCTCCATACCTCAACTCAGGTCCATGTCTATCTACTGGAAGTCATCTCTTCAGTCATTATTTCCCCACTATTGGGGTATTTCAGTTGGGTATTTCATCCCCATTTTGTACTGGAAACCTCTCTCATTCCTGGCATCTGGGACTTTTTAGTGAGTCCCCCAACACTGTTCCCCATCCCCACACTGCCACATATTACTATTCATTCTCCTGGCCCTCTATACTTCTTTCCTATCTCTTCCCACACCTGATCCTACTCACTGTTTTCTCTCCATTTCCCCTCTCCCATCCAGATCCATCCCTCTGCCTCCTGTGATTATTTTGTTCACCATTATAAGTAGGATTGAAGCATCCATATTTTGGCCTTCCTTCTTGTTATGCTTCATATGGACTGTGAGTTCTATCATGGGTATTCTGAGCTTTTGAGCTAATATCCATTTGTCAGTGAGAACAAACCATGTATGTCATTTGTGTCTGGGTAACATCACAAAGGATCATATTTTCTAGTTCCATCAATTTGCCTGCACAATTCATGACTCCTCATTTTTAATAGCTGAGTAGTAGTCCACTGAGTACGTGTGCCACATTTTCTGTTTCCATTCTTCCATTAAGGGAAATCTGGGTTCTTACCAGATTCTGACTATTATAAATAAGGCTGTTATGAACATAGACGAGCACATGTCCTTGAGATATGGTGGAACATCTTTTGGGTATTTGCCCTGGAGTGACATAGCTGGGTCTTCAGGTAAAACAATTTCCAATTTTCTGAGGAACTGCCAGATTTTTTTCCAAAGTGGTTATACCAGCTTGCAAAACCAACAGAAATGGAGGAGTATTTCTCATTTTCCAAATCCTCCACAGTATTTGCTGTCATCTGAGTTTTTGATCTTAGCCATTCTGATTGGTATAAGATGGAATCTTAAATACAGAGTCAAACATTCTTTAAGTAGTAATATGGTTTGGCAATAGAACATCCTAATCTGGTCTCATATGATGGATCACTAGAAAAGGCAGCTGTGCAAAATTACCTCAGGGCTCTTTGTATAAGGCATATGTAAAACAACTGAACCTGCATGTGCCCACTGTCTTAAGGTCCCAATATATTCTAAAGTGTAAATCATATTGGTATCTGTACTGGCTAGTTTTTGTGTCAACTTGACACAGCTGGAGTTATCACAGAGAAAGGAGCTTCAGTTGGGGAAATGCCTCCATGAGATCTAGCTGTGAGGCATTTTCTCAATTAGTGATCAAGGGCCCCTTGTGGGTGGGACCATTTCTGGGCTGGAAGTCTTGGGTTCTATAAGAGAGCAAGCTGAACAAGCCAGGGGAAGCAAGCCAGTAAGGAACATCCCTCCATGGCTTCTGCATCAGCTCCTGCTTGAGTTCCAGTCCTGACTTCCTTAGTGATGAACAGCTGTATGGAAGTGTAAGCTGAATAAACCCTTTCTTCCCCAACTTGCTTCTTGGTCATGATGTTTGTCCAGGAATAGAAACCCTGACTAAGACAGTATCCAAGCACTGAGGATAAGGTCTGCTCCATTTGGATACGTAATGTGCCTCCATTTTATTCATAAAGGTAATCAAAGTATCAGGAAAAAATCATAAGTTAAAAATAGGGACCAGTATCACCCCCAAGTATGACAATTACAACCATACACAACCATTTCCAGCTATTATATGTTACAAAAGTATCTTAAGACTCATTTTGTTTTACACTTATGGCCATTATGTAAACAGTTAAATTTAAAAGCATGTGCAGCTTAATGTTTTGAAGTGAATAGGAGAAAAGTCTTTCTTACATTTCTGGGAAACATTTTTCTATTTCCAGAGAATGTCCAGATGCCTAGATTTGCTATTCACAATTAGATGATAATTCCAGAGACAATAAAAACACTTACAAAGAATTAGGAATTTAAGAGCTATTATTCAGAGATCAAGAACATTAATTCCAAGAAAAATATCAGAAGTGGATGATTGCAGTGCTTAGCATTCTATAAAGCACTCATGTAAAATAAACACGAGATGAAATGGAAGATTATGGGATTGGGTGGTAATTTTAAGAATAAAGCCCTAAAACTTTTATATACAAGTAGTCTAAGTAAGTTCAAATATGCACAAATAGTTTTAATCCCAATTTACTTCCAAAATGCTGACAAAGCAAGCATGAGATTGCTTTAATAGAATTCCAAAGAATTATTTATTTGTGTAGAATAAAAGAAAGCAGAGAGAATCTCCTTTTAAACAAATAGGAATTACGTCAGGGGTGAGAATCATCCAGGGATGAAAGAGAAACACTTCTTCACACTGTAGTCTGTGACAAGCTGAAATATGCCTGGCATTTGTCTGGACACACTAAGTCCTGGCTCTCCTCAAAATAAAAACTTTTGGGATGGACAAAAGCAACACTGTAAAGAAAACATGTCAAATGCTAAAGTAAATACAAAGTGCAGAAATGAAAGTGTGAGACACAGTAGAAATGAAAGTAGCACTTCAGTATTGTGTCACTGTGTAATCCATTGGTTTTAGAAACTAAGCCATTGCAGCCCAGGGAGAGCCTTATAAACCAAGAAGCCTTGACATGAGTTATTGACTGTATGGTATGGTCTGTGAAGAGATGAGACTTAAGGGAGTGTCAGAATGGAGACGTGCACAGGACGACTGCTGTAGACATAAAGACACCATAGGACAAGGTACCCTATAATGACAGCATAATCTGGTGAGTTTCACAAAGAGATCAATAACAACCCTTCAGCTACATGTTAACATGAATCACTCTATCTACAAATATAAGGACTTTAGCAAATTAATAATGCCAACAACTTTCAAATTTCTCACCCCAAATCTACTTAATAAACAGAAAATAGACCAAGAAAAAAATGGTATCGGTAGATGGAAGTGAAGTGAACCACAATATAATCTTCAATTGTACCAATAGAAGGTATTGACTTTATATGGAGTATAGGACAAGAAGAGGAGTTAAGACAAACTCATTCAGCTGACTTGACCATGGCGGGTACTTAGTATAGCTCCCAATCTGTGTCAGAAGATTCTTCTTGCAGTAGAGGGCAGTTACAGAAATACACAGAAGCTCACTGTACCAATAGTGAGAGACTATTTAGTTCTGAATGTGGCATGTATATCTTATTTCCTCCCTCTCAAGATCAGTAATTGTCATGTAAGAGAATGTAGAATGATTGTAAGAGTCAGATATAGTGGACATGCTCTGTAAAACATGTTTTTCAGAATGTTTTTAGAGTGTTGTTGCACAAATGAGCTCACAAGAGTTTAGACCACATACAAAAGACCTGCACAAGACAAGGCTAACTATAATCCTGGCACAGATGGGGACTGGGCTCATGAAACCACACCCCAGCTGATGTTATAATGTCAATCGATGGCAATTGATAGGGAAGAATTAGTTTTCTTCCTGGATTTTACTTCCAAGTGTCTACCTAGGTTTTAGATTATTGTTCTATTGCCATGAACATATAGTAATCTTTAAAGGGCCTCAATATGTTTTGATTAAAAAATATTACAAGAAATTGGGAAGAAATAGTGTTTAGGGGGATGTCAAAGAAGCTGGAGGGGAGGAAGCACTGATAGATTTAATTAAAACCAATTACATGTTTGGATGAAACCTTCAGGAATTAAAAAGTCATTATATAATAAACAGCTTTTCCTAATAAAAGAAAGGACAGCTCCAGTTTGACCTGAAAAAAAAAAGTATTAGAATTCCCAGGTATTTAAAGACAAGTTAGAATTAAGTTTAAGGTTTATTGTGCATATTTAATTTGCATCATAATAAATTTGAATTAAGTATTAGAAATTCAAATGCAGTTGTTGAAGGCAATTGATTTCAGCAACAATCCAGTTCTATGAACCATTCGTCATCCCATTGCACACTACACAGTGATCACTTTTCCCTTTGACCATCTGAAAATGCTTGTCATTTTATGATGTGCCAAGCCATTTCTTAAGGAGGCTATGTCATAATGGAGCAGAAATGTTGCTTTTGGTAATGTAACATACTGAAAACAAAAAAAAAGTACAATTCATCAAAATCATTTTATACCCCATGACCCTACACACTCAAACAATGTGTGTTGTTTGACCAAATAGTCAATATCACCAATAGTAATGCACAGCAAATTAGACATATTTATCTTTTTATTTTTTAATATTTATCATCTTATAGTAACAGAAATAAAGAAATCATTTCTTCAAATAAATTCAGCTTATATTCAGAATTTTGCAAAATGTATCGCAATTTAAGGCACAGTATAATATCAGGTCTTCCTAATAGTTAGATATACAAAGAGATACATAGAGACACAGCACAACAGATTCTGAAAGATGGGGAGGCAGAGTATTCACTTGTATGCCAAGAGGTGAGCCCACTGGGTTCTAGCTGTCAACAACAAACTGCAGGTAACACAGATGTCCATAGTTAACCTCTGTGGGACAGAAATAAAATCAAACCAGTAAATAGGGGAGTGGGGATTTTTGCAAAGGAATGGAGCCAGGGAGATTGTGAAGGAAACAGCAAAGGGTAGAGAGGTAGAACAAGAATACATCACATACATTTATGAAATTGTAAAAAAATACTGAAATTATGAATTTTATTAATTATTAATTATTACTATGTGATATTTTGCATGATATGCTCTGATAAACTATACATATGTATGTCTATGTGTCTTGCACAGGAGTAACAAGGAAGATGCTGTGGGCTATACCATTTCATGAGTAGATTCACAGTGACAGCCACTTTTTCACCTTTGTCCTACTCCAGAATCATTTTTAATTGTATTCTTTTGTCCTTTCTTTTAGAGATATCTACTTAGATGTGCTATGATCATGAAAATAAGGGTATCTTTTGTCACTGAGCATACATGAACACAAAAAAAATTACAAAAAATATTGTCTCCTCACTTAGAATTCTTGCCTTCAAAAATATAAGACCAGCTGATTTTTCTCAGACAATCCTCCTCCTGTACATTGTTTTAGCCTCAACAGCAAAGAGACCCTTAATTTTTATAAGGAAGTAGATAACCTAGAGATGAGATGTTTATCACCATCTTCCTGATTTCCTGTGACACTGTCCTTTAAATTTTTACATGACTGGATTCTGGTCCTTCATAAACAGAAAGTGACTAGGTAACAACAATTCTGTATTTAAAAATAAATAAGCAGAGAATTCAGGATGTTAATACAAAGATCTGAAAAACATTTGAAACATTGAGTTTGCTAACAATCACAGGATGTGGACATGTCTCTATACCATACCAAAAAATCTCTATGTGCATTAAAAAAAAAAAAAAACCTAAAGAATAAGTATGTGACTACATTCATATCAGTGAGTATAGTGGGATATATGTTAAATATTCATTAAAACAGTTATAGTTCTGATTATTCTACACCCTTGAAAAACAACAATTTCCTAATGTAATACCATTATCAAGCATGAAAAATATGTTTCTAGAAATATACAATGATTACCTCTTGCCAAGGTAATGATCCCTAAATGTTTCTGAATTAAACATTTGAGGGTTTCAGAGACACATTTTTCTAAGAAAAATGACAACTTAAAAAGTGAAATCATGAGGAGGACATATTATATGGAAAGATTCAATAAGGGCAAACCTTGACATTAGGGGCACTTAATTTTGTGTTGTAAATAAATAAAACACTCCCCTTCAGTAAAAATCCATGTGAAAATTGCAGGGCAAAGTTGTCTTCTTTTTACAGTGTGCATAGTTCTAATAACCATCATGGTTTTTATACCATCATGCCACCAACTCTACTGTGCTTTCCTCTCTGTACCTCTAGCTCACCCACATACAGAGAGAAGAAGGAAGAAGGAGATAAACACAAAAACAGAAGGGATAGAGAGACAAAGAGAATGAAATAGTCAGGAAGGAGAGAGAGGGCAGGGAGAGAACCAGGGAGGGAGGGAAGGAGGGAGAGAGGGAGAGAAGGGGGGAGATCTGCTTTGGTAAATTATCATACTATAGTCAGAGGAACCTCTCCACTCTAATATCACAGACCTGTCTTTTCCACTCCACTAACATATAACTCTTAGCCTGAGAACTGAAAATCTGAAGACATTCTGTATGTGAGCACAATTGTTGAGCTGAAAGGAAGCTTTTTCTATATCCCTTTGTCTGAAAAGCAAAGCTTTTTAATATGACTTTGTGCAACATTTGATTGTGTGACAGTAACAGACAGAACCTCTTTATAGCATGGCATGTTAAATAGTACTGTGATTGTCTAAAAATCAAACAGAGACAGAAAGAAACATGGAAAGAAAATGAGTTTCCTGACACTCTTGTATGAAATATTTCTTTTGACATATGATCTTTCGGTTAAAGTACTTTTCTTAATATCAGAAATAAATTATGTGTAGTTGAATATCTGTCAGGTTAACCAGAATGACCAACCAAGGAAATCTGGCATTAAAGGATGCAAATTCCACTGTCTAAGATGGAGCCTTGTTACAAACTGAAGCAGGAAGCAGGAGATGACCTCCAATGGTTTGTAGTATGTGTTTTAGTTGCCCAAAGCTATTCTTAATGGCTAATCAGTTACAGAGGAAGGATAGGCACTAGCATCCTTTATGTACCTTTTCTCAATGCTTGATTTTAAAATAAATGCAATACCCTTATTTTTTTCCTCTGTGATATGATATCACTATGTGAGCTATTTGCCAATACATTCTAAAGAATATAAGGTTTCAATAAGTGAAAAACATCTTGATGGGAAAGAGAGAGAAAAGCAACCATATTAACCATAAGGGCAAGAAAGGGCAATGGCTACACAGAGCCAATTCTTTCTATTTCATTCAGACCATATTGAAATTGAGATCATTACTTGCTTTAAAAAAAGGACCTACTGTCATTTAAACATATGTAGTGTTGCCTTTAAAAGTAAGCTTGCCCATCTGGAGAGAACCAGGAAACTCCTAAGTTAACTCAGTGTAAGTAAGACAACTTACAAGGCTGAGGAAAGCCAGAAATCTATGAGATGAACACATCACAAAGTAAGTAAAACATAACTTCGGAAAAAGACATTCTTTGGTGGAACAGGTGTCAAGTTAAGTAGAATGGTCTAAGGGAGCCACTTTCCTGAGTTTTCATGCATGCTTGAGTCAGCTTTTCAGTTATACAGATATCTCTGTGTCATCCATGCTCCTGAAGATAACTCCTACCCTTGCTTCTATAAATAACCCTAATGTCTTATAAGTTCACTAAAATATTTCATGGAATTCTATTTATTTTATCTATTGCAACCTCCATTAGGGATGAATATACATCTGTTCTTGTATTCCAAATGAATCATAAAATATATCCCAATGGGGGATGGCTATTCTAAAGGTAATTTACCCAGAATATCAGATTTCATAAAAGCAAAACTAATGGAGAATAAATATGAAGGTGGAGATCCAGGAGATAGACATAGAGCAGCTATGTACAAGGCATTGGAACATGACATCTATTCTTTGTTCATAGTAGACCCGATTGGGACTTAAGTGTCATTTAACTACCAGTTTCTCCTCCTTCACCTGGTTCTAGCTCTTTAGTATAAATGCCTGAATACCATATATATATGCAAAACAACCCAACTGAGTCCATTCTAAAACTGATAATCCTAATAATCTTTAAATCAAATAAACCATCTAAAGGAAGCAAGTTGTTATTAATTTTAATTCAGTTCTAATTCTTAATTTAAAATTGATCTTCAGTTAGTTGTGTTAGTATCACATATTGTTTTCTATTAAATGAAAACCACATATGAATGCATTGCCTTTATTCATATCTACTAGATATCAGGGATTCTTTATAAGTCATTTATCCACAAAAGTTAATAACAGTTTTTTTATGTCTCAGATTTGAGGAGTATGAAAATCCCAGTTAGAAACATTTTAGCTTGTCTTCTCAAACTCTAAGTGAAGATTTATCATTTAAAAGTTGTCTTAAATTGGTTTTGGATACTTATACCAAAGCATAATCAGAAATATAAGAAACTTGACTTTGTAGAAGAATGGGGGAAATTGCTTTAGAAAATGTTTTTTCAGGTCTCTGTCACATTAACCTGACAATGAGATTCTTGAGGACATGGTATCTGTTGTGGTAGTTTGGCTATTTGCTCGGTGCTCCCAACAGGCCACACATGATACCCACCCAAGAGCTATCTAGATTGGGGGATTAAAGATACACACCACACACACACACACACACACACACACACACACACACACACACTTGTGCATCAGTAATATTAATATGCTTTGACTAGCTTAATTGCTGGGTGTTTTTAGTTCTTCACACTGCTAACAAACACTCACTTCCAGTACTCATGAGTTAACACTTTTTAAAATCTAGATTTCATCTCGCTACCCTAAACAGAATTGTGGAAGTGGCCTATGTGGTCATTTACCCTGATTCTCACATCTCCAGTCTGGTCTTTCTTCTTTCCCACCAAAGCAATCTTTTTCCTCCTTCATCTCTCCCAATTCCTCCCCTGAGCAAGTCTCCAATCTCACCTCAGTCTACCTACCCAACCATTGTCTGTTGGCTCTTTATTGATCAATCAAAAATCAACTGAGTACAAGGACTTTCAGAATTTGGGTATGCAATTTCCCAATTTTGAGGACTGGATTAATTCAAAGCATTAGAACCAATCTCCAACAAATGCATTTCTGTGCATTTCTTACCATTTAGGCATTGAGATATATGATATTGGACTAAACAGAAAGATATTTCTTAAGAAATCTAAAATTGGAATGATGGGTCCCTGAACTTGAACCAAGAAAGGGCAAGAGAAATGATGAAATAGAAAAAGCTTTTTTTTTTTTCCAACAATGAAAGCAAAATCTATGCCTACTATTCATGGGTTAGGATGAAAATTGGAAATAATTGGCTGGAGCCTTTTTAAGTCCAGAATGGGATGGGGATATGACATAAATCTAGAGAAAGAATTCCTGGATATCTATGTACTGACAGCCGAGATGTAGAGGACTGGACAGGAAAACCAAGCAAAGTAAAACAAACAAAAGAGTACATGCATTTTTGAAGGAGTAGTTCAAGGTTAAAACATGACCAAACAAAGTCAATGTTCATGACATCTCAGGTAACAATAAACAAACAGTACCTGGTAAATGAAATGTTTCCCCTAGACTCAGTTTCAACTCTGGAGCACTTAAGTAATGCAATGTAAGAACCAGGCCTGGGTTCCTGGCAGGTGTAAAGACATGTGACAAAGAAGAACAACTATGAGACAGCTATTGTCTCATTCAGGTACAGAACCTTGAGCTCAAATTAAGTGCAAAGCAAGAGATTGGGCTCTACCATGATTTAAGAGAAAACAAACAAACAAACAAACAAACAAACAAACAAAAAACCAAACACTCTTCTGTCAAAAAAGGGAATCTGCTTTGTTCCCCAGTAGAAAAGTTTGTTATTCAGAATATTACAAACTCTAAAAGGTTTTGATCACATGAAGGGAAGAGAAAAACCTTCAAAATGGGAAAACTTTCTGCTCTAAGCCCAATGTTTATTTTAGTATAGATAATTGTAAGTCTTTATGTACCAAAGTTACCAAAGGAATTATAAAGAAATCCCAATGGAGAAATAAAAAAGAGATTGACAGAGACAGAGGGGATTCAGGAGATTTCAATACAATTGCTGGATCTGAAGAACAACTATATTTCCATATAGTTCATCTAATTGGATCCATTCTGAGGAAGGCATTGTTCAGGAACTTCATGGATTCACAATCACCCCAGGCAGAGCTTCACATCTTAGATGATCCAGATCAGCTTCCCTCCATGGTGAACCGATACACTCAGGAGAACAGTTCACAGAGGATGCAGTCAAGGCTCTGGAACATACTATTTTTAGAGCTCTTTTCTTATAGAAAAGAAGATACCTGATAACAATGATTCAAAGTGCAAAGGATGCATGGACTAATAACGACAGTGTTCACTCTTCTGATCAGTTTCTGTTTACTAAAATAAATATATGCTCCACTCCCAGCCGACAGCACCACAGTGAGTGGGGCTGTTCACACTATTATTTCCACAAATACTTGAAAACTACAGTATTTTGACAGATGAAGCATGTCTAGGCAACAGAAATGTCTTAGCTCCTTCTTGAATTTAAGGGACCACTGTCAAGTATGTTAACTTGTTAATAACTGAAACCTTATGATGTCACCTGACATTGTAATGATATTCTTTGAACAGTCATAGACTGCTACCACATGAAATGAGCACCTATGAATACATAAAAGAAAGAGAACCACAAAAAAAAGCAGAAAATATTGAGGAAATGTTGTAAGGCAATTCACAGGAAAGGTAAGTATTAGGAGCACCTAAAATATATTTTATTTCATTTTCTGTATCTCTGTAAGTATATTCAAGTATCTGTGTATACACATGGATAAGGGCATATGTGTGTGCATGTGTATGTGTGTGTGTGTGTGTGTGTGTGTGTGTGAGAGAGAGAGAGAGAGAGAGAGAGAGAGAGACAGAGAGAGACAGAGACAGAGACAGAGACAGAGAGACATAGACAGAGAGACAAAGAGAGAGAGAGAGACAGAGAGAGACAGAGACAGAGAGACAGAGACCAAGTTGCAGAGGTCAATGTTAGGAGTCTTTTTATGATTTTTCACCTTATTCTTTAACACAATGCCTCTCATTGGACCTGGAGCTTGGCAATTTAGTTAGATTGTTAGGCTAGTGTCAACACAGCTTGCTTTTGACATGGGTGCTAGGGATCTGAACTCAGCTCCTAATGATTGCATAGCAGCAAACATTTTACCCACCGAATCATGTGTTTGAAAGAGATTTCATCCTTCCTAATAGGCATGTAATCACTAAAAATTAAATGAAAAACAGCTTTACATGTGACTAAAGTCAATCACTGCTAGGAAAACAGAAGAGAAACTGCTTATTCAAGGAAAGCTTTGGAGCAGCTGTTGACTTAGTTATACAGTGCTCTTTCAGTTTTAAAAATCTGGAAATGTGGAGCTCTGTGGGCTTGAGCTACCATCCAATCAAGATCTGTGAGGGACAGGCTCTCTGAAACTAGTGGGCTCACCTCTAATTGGTTTTCCTTTCTCATTATGCTCTTCCTCTTTCTATTACTTCTGCTGGGTGATTTCCTGTGGAATCCAAGGAAGATATTATGAAAATCTTAACTTTTCTTATTGCATTACCCTAAAGAAGAAAGATATATTTCATCTGTATCCATGGAGTCCAGCACACAGCACCTCAAACTATTGGAGCTACCACAGAGATCAGTGCATTTTTTTTGTGAGATCATTAAGCCTTCTAGATGACCTGAAAATGCAGGCTAATTGCTTGGAAAAACCCATGTCATTAGAGCTTAGGGACATTCACTTTAACTGCCCAATCTCCAGGAAGAAAAGAAGTGTTGAACATTTACTTGCTCATATGTGATCAATGGTTTAGTAAATTGTGCTTACATAATATATTATGCATAAAATGTATGTAGGAAAACTCAAAATCTCAGTTCTCCAGAAGGGTTCCGAGGGTGTATCATTCCTGGATAAGGCATATGCACTGTGATGATCACCTAGATAAGACATGTGCACTGTGATGCACACTGACTTAGTCATGTGACTCTGATGCACACCTGGATACGGCATGCGGACTGTTCATAGCAACTCTGCTATGTTTAGTTTAAAACTAATCAACACAGATAAAATTAATGTACCCAATCATATTAACATATATTTAAACTTATATATCCTGTGGTATTTCTTGTTCATTTAACATAAATACAAAAAAAATAAAATAAAAAGTAAATCAGATTTGAAAGCAAAAAAGAAATCTTAAAACCTGTAATCTGAGACTAGACAATTCTAATATCACAGAACACTTTCAAGGTTCTATACATGGTCCTTGATACATTACATCTTTGTGAGCATCAGTCACTGGATCATGATGTAGTCTTACTTGCTCAACATCACTCCACTTACTTATGGAATAGAATGGCATTAGTCCCTCAAATCCATAAGTTCAACATAGTCTAATAAGGAAGTCTCTTTATGAGGCTGTAGAGTCAGCTCCAGTGACCTAAAAGTCTCAGGTTGGATTCCAGCACCCTTTTGGTATCCCACAGCCATCTATAATTCAAGATTCAGGAGCTCTGAATTTGTCTTCTAGCTTCCATGGTCACTTCTCACATGTAGTGCATATATATATATATATATATATATATATATATATATATATATATATATACTAAACACCTGTACACAATAAACAAAATTTTAAAATTTTAAAACTAAAAGTCATATTAAGAAACAATCAACCTATGTCCTATGTTCAAGATAGGCAGGAATCTCCTGTCTGTGTACAAATTTGATAAGTGCTATTATGCAAAAGAATCAACTTCCTCTGGTATTCAATCAGTCTAGAAGCTACCTTTGTCATCTCCAACTTTATCTGTGAAATGCAGAACAAAATCATCACCCATAGCATCATGGTGATAGATGGTTTGAAAATCAGTTTTCAATCACTAAAGGAAAACCCCAAACTCTGGTAAGGAGAAGAAATCCCTCATACAATAGTTACTTATAGACCTCTACATAACATGCCCTACCAAAGGCTCAGTAGTCATCGTGGAAGAAGACAGGAAAGATTCTAAAAATCTAGATATTGGGAAAAAACAAAAACATGTTCTTCTGGACATGATAGGGCCAATGTATTCATGAACTCACAGCTGCCCATACAAGATCTGCACAAGGTTGAGACAGTCAATATTCTATCATGGGTGGAAAGGAACTCTTGAGCCCCTAATACTAACTTGGAAACTATGAAAAACTGATGACTTCTGGGTGAGGGAGAGTCTGGTTGTTGTTTGTTTTAAGAATGGTACATTTACACAATGGAGTACTACTCAGCTATTAGAAACAATGAATATATGAAATTCCTAGGCAAATGGATGGATATGGAGGGTGTCATCCTGAGTGAGGTAACCCAATCACAAAAGAACTCACATAACATGTACTCACTGATATGTGGATACTAGCCCAGAAACCTAGACTACCCAAGATACAATTCATTAAACACATGAATCTCAAGAAGAATGAAGTTCAAAATGTGGTCTTTTCGCCCCTTCCTAGAATTAAGAACAAAGCACACATTGAAGGAGTTACAGAGATCATGTGTGAAGCTGAATCAAAAGGATGGACCAACCAGTGACGGCGGCTGCCAGGGATCCTTCCCATAATCAGCCACCAAAATAAACAGAATTGCATATGCCAGCAAGATAATGCTGAAAGGGACCTGATATAGCTGTCTCGTAGGAGGCTATACCAGTGCCTGGCAAACACGGAAGGGGTTGCTCACAGTCAGCTATTAGTTNGGCCTAGTTGGCCATCATTGGGAGGAGAGGCCCCTTGGTCATACAGACTTTATATGCCCCAGTACAGGGGAACACCAGGGCCATTATGTGGGAGGGGGTGGGTAGGGGAGCAGGGCGGGGATGGGGGAGGGTAAGGGGAAATTTCTGGATAACACTTGAAATGTAAATGAAGAAAATATCTAATAAAGAGAAAAAAAAATAGCTCTAGGTGAACCATACCCAACTGAATGACCTTATACCTAATGAAATCAATAAATTATTTAAAGAGAAGACATAAATTTGGGAAGGAGAGGAGCTGGGCTGGGAGGAGTAAATACATTGTATGAAATTATGGAATAATTAACAAAAATGAAAAAAAATAAAGACTAAGGGAAGAAACAAAATATACTCACATAATACTTAGCCTGTACTAAATTTTGTCACATTGCTCGATTCTTTTCTATAATTATAATTCTCTCACTTAACTGAAAATAAACCCTTTAGCCTAAAAAAAAAGCTGGTAATAAAACCAAGTTCATATCAAAATGAGTATGTTTTCCCCAAAAGAAAACTTGATAAAATCCATTTAATTGTGCAATTTTAACTTCCCATTATTGAAGCTTAAATTAGTAATGGTAGGTGTTTAAATAAGCAATTTCCAATTATAATTAACATAAGCAATTCCTTACTCAAGATGTAAACAATGGAGCTATTGGAGTTCAGTAAACAGTCTTTTTTGCTGTGAATTATGTTCCCACATTACAGCCTCTCCGTCAGATACACTGATACTTTATGTATTTTATGTTTTGTACATATATATTACAACTACATATTATTTTCATGTATAAAATATCCCATTCACAAGCATCTGTCTTTGTGTCATTTTCCTATCTTTTCTTTGGAAATGAAAGTAAAAAGGCATTGTGGACAGGAATAGTTTCAACGTATGAACACTAACAAAAATAAACATTATTTTGCACTGTAGGTTAATGGTGAAACATGGCTTGATATAATTCTAAATCTAAGCCTCATGTATTATTACTATTGTTTCTATTTATAGTCTTGTCATAATATAATTTAGATAGATGGAAACATATTTATATGAATCAGAAATAGAATTATGGATTCAAAATTATGGATATTCCAAGTTTTCTACACTGGTACCTTTAGAAAATATGAGATATATCCTGTGTGTGTGTGTGTGTGTGTGTGTGTGTGTGTGTGTGTGTGTGTCTGTGTCTGTGTGTCTGTGTGTGTGTCTGTGTCCTCTCTCTCTCTCTCTCTCTCTCTCTCTCTCTCTCTCTCTCTCTCCCTCTCACTCCCTCTCTATATATGGCACTTAAACTCAAGAAAGAGACAAAGCTAGGCGGCTCTGCTAGCAAGTTTACCATCAATGGTAAACTTGACACAGCCTACTATCCTCTGTATAAGTTAAAATTGAGAAATTACCAGAATAAGAATTGCTTGTAAACAAGTCTACAAGAGATTGTTTTGATTGATTATTGATTTAGGAAAACACGACCCACTATGATGTGCATAACACTATCCTTGGGCAGGAAGCCTGGGCTTTATAGGAATTATAGCTGAGCAAGAGTGAGAGAATGACCCAGATAGCAGACAAAAATGTAGTATTCCTCCATGGTTCATTCCTCTTAGGTTCTTGCCCAGACTTCCTTCAGAGATTGAAGATCACAAGCAGATGTCACCTGTATAAAACCCCTTTCCCCCAAATTGCCTTTTGATCATAAAGTTTTGTCACAGCAACATAAAAGACCAAAAGTAAAGAGGCCAGCAGTGATCTGACACAGAGGTCTCAAGGTCAACACAGAGGACCTCCATACCACCACACACACGACTTTACAGGTATTTAAACCAGTAAATTAGAAAAAAAAATAGATGTTGCTATTTCTGACAGATAGGGAAATGTTCTGTAGGTTGTTTCAATACTCTTCTTTTTTGTTTTCATCTGAAATCATGTGATACAGAGAATAGCCATATTTTCCATGTTACTAGATGTTTTGTTTGTTACTAAAGGAAAAGAAAAGCTCAGCTCAGACTGCCTTGTCTGTCTTCAGTGGGACAGGATGTATGTAGGCTTGCAGAGACTTGGTGTGACAGCCCAGGGGAATACATAGAGTGTGTGGGGGTGTCTACCTGCTCAGAGAAGAAAGGGATGGGTGATGTGTGCAGACTTGTGGGATGGTCTGGCTTGGAGGAGGGCAGTAAACAAGATGTAAAGTAAAAAAAGAAACGGAACAAAAGAAGAAAGGAAAAATGTAGGGAGGAAGGAAGGAAGGAAGGAAGGAAGGAAGGAAGGAAGGAAGGAAGGAAGGAAGGAAGGAAGGACGGAAAGGAAGGCAGGCAGGCTCAGCTCAATGCCAAGCACACATTACAGAAATGTGTGATATAAATCTAGTATTATCTTTCTTCCATTCTTTGGTTAAGTTTTGATTATTAGCCAAGGAGATAAATTACTTTACTAATTTTGCCATTAATGCTTGCCCAGCCTTTTTTATTTGTATGTATGTGCAATGTATGTTTAATTTTTGTAATGTTAATTGTCATACAATAGTGTAGCCGAATCATATTCTGAAATGAAACTTGAAGCCAAGGAAAAGTCAAACCAAACTTCAAATGAACATTTTCATCCTGTGGACAACTTGCTTTTTAATCTATTAACAGTTATTTTAGGAAAGCCATCCACCATGTCTCCTGGAATCTTTCCATGCCTCTACTTCCAAGAATATGAAACTTAGTCTCCAACCAGAGAAAGATCAGGTCCTGTCTCTTGCATCTATAAAGTTAAAGACTGTCCTTTGAAACAAGAAAAATATTTTAGGCACAAATTTCAAGGGACTTGTGACTGAGCAGCTTACCACGAACTTAAATATGCTATGTAATTCCCTTCATTTTCCCAGGTCTTAAGGAGAATGTTGTTAAATGGAAAACTCAAAGTTTCACTGTAGTGAAACCCTATTATGTGCCATACCTCCCATTGCTCAAAGTAATGCAACAGAAAGAGAGCTGTAAATGAAACTTTTATTTCCTTGGAAGATGGGTTGAGATGAGAGGTATACCCATGCTGTGCAAATGTTCAGTTCAGGCTTAGACTGAACACAGAGCTTTGCTTTACCTGTTTTAACTATCGCTAGACCAAGGCCTGGAAGTTTCTAGCCTCCATACAACCTAGTCTTCCATTTTTGACTGATTCAGTCTGGCTTCTATTGACTTTTGACTGAATTGCTCTGCTTGAACTCATAATAACTTTGGGGATATTTTCTAATCCTCTGGCTTCTCATTCATTGTCTCTTTCTGAGTTCACTTATGTCTAACTTGTTCTTTCTGTAACCTGTCTCTTTAAAACTGTCCTGGTAAAACTTCCATACATAATATTACACACACACACACACACACACACACACACACACACACACACACACACACACTTATCACTCACTCACTCACTCTATCTATCTATCTATCTATCTATCTATCTATCTATCTATCTATCTATCTATCTATCTTTTCTGTACTGTGAGTTGGGAGCTCTGACTCACTCTGACTCATTTTATTTAACCTTTTTCTGACTTGTTACTTTTACAGTAGAAACCACTTTCAGGCGATCCAGTGACTGGCCCACATGGGGACCCATCCCATGCACAGTTAACAAACCTATATGCTATTCTGGATGCCAACAAGTGCTTGCTGACAGGAGCCTGATATAGCTGTCTCCTGAGAGGCTCTTCCAGTACCTGACAAATACAGAAGTGGATGTTCACAGTCATCAATTGGACAGAGCACAGGGTCCCCAATGAAGGAGCTAGAGAAAGTACCCAAGGAGCTGAAAGGGTTTTCAGCCTCATAAGAAGAACAACAATATAAACCAACCAGTATCCCCAGAGCTCCCAGGAGCTAAACCACCAACCAAAGAGTACACATGGAAGTACTCAAGGCTCCATCCGCATATGTAGCAAAGGATGGCCTTGTGGGACAACAATGAAAAGAGAGGCCCTTGCTCTTGTGAAGGCTTGATGTCCCAGTGTAAGGGAATGTCAGGACAGGGAAGTGGGAGTGGGTAAGTTAGAGAGCAGAGGGAGGGGGAATGGGATAAGGGGTCTTCTGAGGGGAAATTAGGAAAGGGGTTAACATTTGAAATGTAAATAAAGAAAATATACTACTATTACTACTACTACTACTACTACTAATAATAATAATAATAATAATAATAATAATAATAATAATAATAATAAAGAATTTTACACCGAAAAAGTTATTGTTCGGACCTAGGTAAAATGTTAAGGTCTAAATGGAATGTTAAGGCAGGCCTAGGTAAAATGTAAAGGCCTAAGTAACTGTTACCTGGTTAGTCTGCCATTTTAAAAACAACCAAACCAAACCAAACCAAAACTTGCTTATATGTGTCTGATGTTACTAGGAAACTTTCTAATGATAAGACTGATTACATATTCTGTTTATATTCTGTGCCTTTGGAAACCAATCATTATAGAAGTTAGCAGAACTGTTTTGAATAGTTGCCTGGACTGGAACCAACGACCCAACAGCACTTCCTACAACATGTATAAGAAAAGCTGCCCCTAAGATGGAACTTATCATTAGAGAGACACCTGCACCAGTATAGAAAGCTATTTAGAATAAGACTTCAATTTTTTATTAGATATTTTATTTATTTACATTTCAAATGTTATCTGCTTTCCTGCTTTCCCCAAAAAAACCTGCTATCCCATCCCCACTCCCCCTGCTTCACCAACCCACCCACTTCTGCTTTCTGGCCCTGGCATTCACCTACACTGGGGATCTTCACAGGACAATGGGACTCTTCTCCCATTGATGACCAGCAAGGTCATCCTCTGCTACATGCATGGCTGGAGCCATGGGCCCCTACATGTGTACTCTTTGGTTGGTAGTTTAATCCCCGGGAGCTCTGAGGGTACTGGTTGGTTCATATGTTGTTCCTCCTATCGGGCTGCAAACCCCTTCAGCTCCTTGGATCCTTTCTCTAGTTCCTCCACTGGAGACCCTGTGATCAGTCCAAAGGTTGGCTGATGTCAGGCAGCAAGCATGGGGAAATAAAAAGAGGGAGAGATGACCCATGTTTCTCTAGAGCTCTGGGGCTCTGGGTAGGCAGACTCTGGTGAGCATCAGGTGAGCTCTGCAGGTGAGCATGAGGCTGTGGGAAGCCACAGAACTCTAGTCTGTTGGATTGCAGAGGGAGCAGTCCAGGGCCTCATGGAGGCCAGGTAGGGCAGGTTCTAGCTCTTGGGCATGGCAGGACATCACTGAACACCAAGGAAGGGTTGAGAACAAAGTGAGGGCCCAGGGGATGCTTGGTCAGCCCAGGGGCCTAAGGGAGAAGGGGCAGGAGGGAGAAGCACTGGGTGGTTTCCATACAGATAAGAGCCTTTGGTCTGGTCTGGTGGCTGGAAACACTGAGAGGTCTTCCCAAGGGAAATTAGACATAGCTCTTTCGGGAAAGGTCTATTCCATGATTCAAACTAGTCAGGTCTTGATGAGCAGAGATACTTCATGGTTTTAGAGCTTTATTATAGAAAGGCAGAGAGAATGTAGAAAAAGAGAGAATGGCCATGGCCACTTGGACAGATGGGGGAAGGAAGGGGGGAAAGGAGAGCTAGAGATAAGAGTAAGAGGTAAGAGCTTAAGAGAGAGAGAGAGAGTAGGGATCAAGCAGCCCCTTTTATAGTGGGCTGACTATTTTGCTGTTGCAGGGTAACTGTTTGTAGGAGCATACCTGGTTATTGTCAGGTAACTGTCAAGGTTGAGTCTAGCAAGAATGCCAGGAGCTTGGGACATTTTCTGTATGATTGATAGTCACAAGATTATGGTGTTGAGGGCTCCATGGTGTCAGGTGCCTTTGTCTGGGAACATGGCTCACTGTTCCATCCCTTATAGAGTTTTCTACTTTGTCTCCAGAGTAAGTTTCATTCAACCAGAACACAGGCTGCTTTTTGTGGTACCACAAGCTGAGAGCATCCATCTCTGTATTTGTCAGTCAACGGTAGAGCCTTTCAGGGGACCTGTCAGCAAGCACTTTTTGGAATCTGTAATAGTGTTTGGGTTTGGTGACAGTATATGGGATGGATGCTCAGTCTCTGGATGGCTTTTCCTTCAGTCTCTGCTTGACATTTTGTCTCTGTAACTCCCCACCATGGGTATTTTGTTCCCCCTTCTAAGGAGGATGAAAGTATCCATACATTGATCCTTCTTGTGTTGGTGTTTTCCATCTATTATCCTTTGAAGGGCTAGATTCATGGAAAGATATTGTGTAAATTAGGTTTTGTCATGGAATATCTTGGTTTCTCCATCTATGGTAATTGAGATTTTTGCTGCTTATATTAGTCTGGGCTGGCATTTATGTTCTCGTAGTGTCTGTATAACATCTGTCCAGGATCTTCTAGCTTTCATAGTCTCTCGTGAGAAATCTTCTGTAATTCTGATAGGTCTGCCTTTATATGTTACTTGACCATTTCCCGTTAATGCTTTTAACATTCTTTCTTTGTTTAATGCATTTGGTGTTTGGATCATTATGTGATGAGAAGAATTTCTTTTCTGGTCCAATCTATTTGGAGTTCTGTAGGGTTCTTCTATGTTTATGGGCATCTCTTTCTTTAGGTTATGGAAGTTTCCTTCTATAATTTTGGTGAAGATATTTTCTGACCCTTTAAGTTGGGAATCTTTGCTCTCTTCTATTCCTATTATCCTTAGGTTTGGTCTCCTCATTGTGTCCTGGATTTCCTGGATTTTTTTATTAAGGAGCTTTTTGCTCCTCTATCATGGTCACTATAAGTGATTTTAGATCCAAGACTTGCTTTTTCGGTGTTATGGTCTATCCAGGACTTGTTATGGTGGAAGAATTGGGTTCTGATGATAACTAGTGACCTTGGTTTCTGTTGCTTTCATTCTGGTGATTGCCTCCTTCCATCTGAATATCTCTTGTGCTACCTGCTTTCAGTATCTGACTGGAGCCTGTCCTTCCTGTAATGCTGGTTGTGTTAGAACTCCTCATAGCCCAGCTGTCTCTGTTATCATGTGATTCCAGAATCCTGTGATTCTGAGACCTGGGTGTGTCAGAGTTCCTAGGAATCAAGCTGTCTCTGTGACCGTGAGATCCTTATGTGACCAAGTTCCTGGGATTCTGGGATCCTTGCTATTTTAAAGCACCTGAGAGTAGAGCCTCTTCTGGAGGCTGTGCAGCTGGCCCTTGAGTTTTCACACAATTTAAACTGGTACAGACCAGAAGGAATCAGAGCCACTAGTCATTTGTGGTCCTGTGTCCCTGGATCCTGCTGGACCTAGTTACTCCTGGTGGTGTTGGAATAAGTGTTATGTCCTCCTCACCCCTGAACCTATGATTCTGGGTGTGCTAGAATGCCTGTGAGTGGAGCCTCCTCTGGGAGTTGTGGGACTGGCTGCATAGTTATCATACAAGGTAAACAGTTGAAGGGTAGAAGAAACCAGAGCCACTGGTCATTGAGGGTTTCTCTGTCCCTGGTTCCTGCTGGTCGCAGTTACTCCCAGTGGTGTTGGAAAAAATGTTGAGTCCTACTCACCCCTGACGTAAGATCCTGGGCATTCTAGAGCACCTGAGAGTGGAGCCTCCTCTGGATGCTGTGGGCAAGACTTCTCTTTTGAGTAATCATCTAATAAACTTTAAGTTCCCAAGAGCTTCCTGGAAAGTTACATCCTACTCTGCAGAAAAAGACATGTATGTGGATAACTGACATCCTGGTTGTCAAGGTAACATGGATGGTAGACAAGTCCCATCCTGAGAGACAAGTTAGGACATAAATATCATACAAGAGAAGTCTCCTGCCATAGTTGAATACCCCAACCAATGGGAGTAGGATAAGTGTATAACAAAGACATATTTCTAAAGAAATCCCCTATCCCTAAATCCTGACTGGTAAAATAATGTGGCACAGATTTCTGTGGACTCTGTGCTTAAAATCCTGTCCAGTTTTAACTCAGGGTCATGGTTCAGTCTCTGAATCTGGACCATTGCTCTGGCCAACCATTCCTGGGATGTATGCTCAATAAACTATCCCTGTCAGACTGAAAAAAAACAAAACAAAACAAAACAAAACAAAACAAAACAAAACAAAAAAACAAAAAAGATGTCACTCCCAAACATAGCTCTTTCCTTCTACAAACTAACTTTAGTTTCATTGTTTTAGATGAGAAATGTGTACTAAGGTTATCTTTGAATTTTGGCCTGATCATATAGACATAGACGGTCTTTGGATAATTTTGCTTAACAGGGCATCCATGTTGATGGATTAAAATTCTTCTATGAAGACCTCTCTGGAGTACACACTTAGCAGCAAAAGGAGATTCACAGGAATAAGAGAAAAATGTTCTAGACTCATCTTTCTTAACTCATCTAATTTATGTATCAAATAATCAGAATGATATTAATCTTTCATTTACTTTTAACTGAGTGTGAAAAACAAATCAAACCAACATGACACTCTACCATGTTGAAATAAATCCTTTTAAGTGATGACTCTCATCATGGCTATTTGGTTGTAATACATATAAGTGAGATAAGGCCAAGCTGAGAGACTGCCTGATTCCTGATCTATCAAGTTGCTAGCTATTTTTATTGTCTTAAGTTTGATCTTGTTCTGTAAAAATTCAGTAAAGATTGGAATTTATTATTTAATTTCGCCTGCTTTTGTTAAAAAATCTAAAGGAGCTCTACAGAATTTGGTTATGAATTCAGATAATTAGAATTAAGAATAGAGGATAGAGAACTAATCAGTTTATTAACTTAGCAAATACAGGTGGTAAACAGAAGCCAAAGCAGTAGCTCTCCATTGCAAAGGAGAATCAACTTTCCCTCAAAGGCAATTACATGGCATTTCTAGCCCACCCCTCCTCTTTGTTTTTCACCAGGACTGAAATAATAGATTCATCTGCCCTAAAGGTAGACATTATTAGCTGCTCACTTGTATCAAGGAAAGCTTGCCTCATTAATAGAAGTTTCCCCCACGCTGTGGTTCCTCATGGTTATGCATGAAGCAGAAAACTTCATTAAATCAGTGCTTCGACATTCTTCATTTAATTCTTCATTCAGGATTTATGAAATGGGCTTATTCAACTCCCTCACCTTTGAAGAGTTTACACAATTGATTAGTTTATTATCCATCCATTCTATGTGTATATTTTTCCTTTGAACATATTCCCCAAATCCACAACAAACAATCACAGCCTCAAATTATACCATCATGAATTTGTCTTGGGCTTGAAAGCTGTGTATTATCACTGGTATTGTAAATGAGGAAAAGACATCATCTGTGCAGCTTTTAGTTTATCAAGGCATATTTGTACTGTAGCATCAATTTATGCCTAAGTATATTGGGATTTACCTAACTTATTTAATTTTTTTTATTTTCAAATAAACACTGTCTGGTTCATAAAAGTTATGACCTCTGAAATGCCTTTGATATAACTTAACAACATAATCTCCCTAGCTTTTAAAACAATACTTGAATCAGAACTGGCCTCCAGTCTTCGAAAGTGTGTTTAGCCTCCTGATTGACATTATTGGTTAACTATTATACAGGACTCAGTATAACTGACACATATTTCTTTACCTATGTTTCATAGACCGATTTTTACATGTGTTTCAAAGATAGAAGCAAACCAAAAAAATTAAAAAATAAAATAAAAACTTGAAAATTATTTCAAGCATGAATTCTCTGACCAATATAAACAATCAGGTTAATTAATCTTCTATTAAATGTGTAAGTGATCATACTTTGCCAGGCTTTCTAGTGTTTAAGGTCTTCAACATAGAAAAGCAACTTTCATTTAAAAAATACCTAGATGTGTGGGTTGTCAGAGCTCTTAATGCAGTGAAATTATATATAACAATCTATTGAAAATTCACATTTTCTTTATTCACTGAACACCTCCTTAGATTTGGGTAATGAATCCATCTTAGTTCTGTGGTCCTGGAAAAAGTATATCTGATCCTATTTGGAACAAAGAAACAGAAAAGAAAATAGAATACTGCTCAGCCATCTCCTTCCCTGAGTTTGTATATTTATGAGAACAGATGATACCTGTTTCCTGCCATCCCAAGACACCCTTGTCAGTGACTGGTCTGAAAGAGTTACTGAAAGGTTTCTTTCAGATTACAGGGGACTGGCTGTCCTGGGTATGTCTAGATTAAGCTTTATTATCAATTAATATTATAAACAGACACTGAAGAGAATTTTCAAATGTTACTATGACAACATTTAGCTTTTCTCACACTAAGCACTAGATTTCCTGATCATCTGACGAAAAACAAGAAGTTATACCAGCAAGAAAAGGGCCACTACTTAAGAAAATCTTGTCCATGATGGGCATCTATTTCCATCTGCACCTCCACAGTGGCATCTGATGTTAAAGACCTGTGCACACTTTGTATTAGCCATTGATGGGTATGGACATATACACTGTATGGTATCCATTCAAAGACAGAGAAACAACCTATCTTTTCTGAAACTTCTCTTTATTACTACAATTGTTCTGTATTTGTAAACTACAGACCCCAAGTCTACCTGGGCACCTACATGGAGATTTCTATGAAGCATCATTCTGAAAGTTAGCATGGATATAAATAAAATTCCAGAGCAAAGTAAACTTTTGGTACTCATGATGACCTCAGGCTCAACTTTTTCTTCAGTCTTCCAATCTGAGTAATCTCCCCCCCCCCCAACATCTACTGGTTTAGTTAAACAAACAATAAAATTTTCCTCTAATTTTCCATATTCATAATCAGTTCATTTCATGTTCATTTTTAAACTACATCCCAAATCCAACATAATACCCTTCTAACTCTAGACACCACATATTTGATATTACATCATCCCTATAACTGGATAAAGTCGCCCAGGTCCTACTTCCATGTATCCTCCTTGATACAGACAGAGTTTAGAGTAAACAAGGAACCATTGTTTTCTGGTTCAAACATTTAAGTCTTCTCATTAAGTTTTCAAAATCAAAGACCTTACAATACCCCTTAAACAATCTGGCCTGAGACGCCCCCTTCACTTCCTGAACAACAAAAAGTCTCCTATATTCGAACCACAAGTTTGTCCCAGGCCTTGTGCTAGCAGGAAGATTAATCTCCCAAATACTAAAAATGCTTGCATTGAATCTGTCTTTTTCTAGCCTTTTTCATATATTCATTTTTAGGCCATGCCTTGATAAACCAGTCTATGAAATATAAACCCTCTGAAGAAGATTTTCCTCCTATAGCACTTAAACCACTAAACAGATAAACACTTAATCATCTTATTTGATGTTCATGTAGTACTAAAATTGTCATCTGTAACATGGTATAACTATAGAAAATACACGTCTTCCCAAGAACCTCTTCCACAGGATTTTTAACATGCAAGAAACAGTATAACAGTATTTGTATGTCTTCCTTGATTGTTTAACACTTCTTCTCTTCCTCTTCCTCTTCCTCTTCCTCACTCTCTCTCTCTCTTTTCTTTCTCTCTCTCTCTTTTCTTTCTCTCTCTCTCTTTCTCTTTCTGATGCAGGTTCATGGACCGAACCTGAAGTAGTCAGTAGCAGCTAGTTTAGCTACCAGCTTGCCTGGGGAATACCATATCCTTGCCTCTGGAGCACTGTAGTTAAAGGAAGCTGTCCTGCTTTTATCCATGTTCTACAGACCTGAACTTCAGTTCCCCATGCTTGTGGAGGTTCCATTGAGTGAACTTCCAAGCTCAGAAACAATGATATAAAATGAATTAAACAATTGTCATTCAAGTCTATAGTAACGTGGACTTTGTTTAGAAGAATGGAAATTCTGTAATTTTGAATAATAATGGGCTACAATTCTTAGAAACAATATCTTAGCTTCCTCTCTAAGTTCTTGAACCTCATTGACCCCAAGTTTCCTTGGAGTTACTTAGGAACTATTTGGTCCATTTGTTCTTATGTGAACTAGGGGAGTTTCTGTAGTATTCCAAATTTTATGTCAATAAGGTAAAACTGCATGAATAGTTTATTTTTCAAAGGGAATTCATTCATTTTTAGCACAGGAAAATACCTAAAGTGAGTAATTTGCTTTTGTTTATTTGTTTGTTTGTTTCGAGACAAGGTTTCTCTGTGTAGCCATGGCTATCCTGGAACTCACACTGTAGACCAGGCTGGCCTCGAACTCATAAATCCACCTGCCTCTTTCTCCCAAGTGCTGGGATTAATGGCATGCACCACCACAGATTGGCTTAAAGTGAGTAATTTTTGCCCAGTAATTCTTACATTTCCAAACCATGACTTTAAATTTTTCTTACAGATTGTACACCTTATGAATAAAAATAATTGACAAAAGTGTCACCTCGACAATTTCTAGAATGAGTTTTTACAAAAAAAAAATATTTCTCTGCAGATGATTCTGGAATTGCTTTTGAATCCTCATATAATATCTAAAATTACAAATAGACAAAAAATCAAAAATTCAGAATATTAAATTACATTTCCTCCTTATATGAGTTTATACCATGGGGTGTCAGTATCAATTAACATTTAAAATCAAATGCTTAGAGGCTGGAGTATAGCTCGTTTGGCAGAGTTTTTATCTAGCATGTTTAAAACCCAGGGCTCATTTTCCAGATCCTCAGAACCGCATAAATCAGGCATGGTGACTCACAACTCAAATGAGAGCACCACAGAGATAAAAGCAGGAGGATCAGAAGTCCAAATATATCCTCAACTACAGAGTCAGTTTGAATTGAGTTCAGTCAAGGACACATAAAAAGCTTCTGGCCGATTAAAAACAAACAACAACCAACCAACAAAACAACAACAAACAAATAAATAAACCACCAACACCAAAACCCAGAAATGTCTCTGACATTATAGGAAAAGAAAATGATAAATGTAGCTATGCAAATTTGAGCTGCAAATATATATTTCCTTTTACTCTGGAAGTCTATCTTCCATGTCATCATCAGCTTTACTACAAGGCCATGGCTACCTGATGACCTAGGTGGAGGTCAATAATCTATATCATTATCTACATATATCTATTTTGCAACCAACTATTAAATATGCATGATATTCAGTATCCACATGTTTTTAGTAGGGAATGTTTTCTTCTTGTCCATATTCATTTTAAGAATTAAAGATTTATTATATTTTAGTCATATTTTGTGGAGTCATTTATTTTAATATTGTCAGTTGATGAATTTACCTTCCTTCATCCATTTTCATAACAATAAAGAAAATTATTCACTGGTAAGTGAACATATGGTCAACAGACTAATATATGTTATATGCAGTGATGTTTTAGCATTGGGAGAAATAGAATGTGTTAACATCAAAGCACTGCACACAGATGCAGTGCAGAGAGGCATTCTCCCAAGTTAGTCTGTTGACTTCTGATAGATGATTTCTGCTGCAGAAACCCAAGATCAGTGTATTTTACTTCATGTATGGAATTTCACGATACACATGAAAAAGCAATATCAAACCCTTTCTGCTAGAGAGTCTGCATACTTAAATTCAGATATCTCTAGCAAAACTGTCTATGATATTCACACAAAAGTTATCACAAGAACGCTAGCTCCTAGGCACAGCTGAAGAAAGGTCTTAGAGTTCTTAATGGTTTGGTGATGCAAAGAATGGGATTGATTGCATTGTAATTCATAAACTAATGGCTACTTTATATGACTTTTAAATTTCCCTAATAACATTTTTGATGGCATATCTGTAGGATTAGTTTTTCCCAGGAGCAACACACTCTATAACTGTCAAGAATGACTTTGACAAAATTCAGCACCTGGTCTAATGCTTGTGAGCTCACAACGTCAAACTAACAGGCAACACACAGGAACTCATACTCATCACAATAGTGGCCTCTATCTTGTATTACATAATTTTTACATGATCTTTTGATGTCAGGATTCTCATGTATTAATGGACAAATATTAAGTTTAATAATTCATTCAATCAACAATGCACTTACTGGCTATGTGTCAAATTAGATACTCTGGATTCATGAAGATAGGTCCTTCAAATCCTATGCAAACACAGTTTCCAAATAAATGATTTACCGCAGGAAGATGATATCTATGAAACAACCAAGCCCCATGTTCTACAGGAACCGTGAGGATTCGTGAAGACAGAATTTCTCTGTCACTGAGGAGGAATGATTTAGTAAGCAACTGGAGAAATCAAAGTTCTAACAGGGGTTAGAGTAAAAGGTCAAAGGACTAAAAAGGAAAGAAATAAACAGAGAGGAGAAAAGCAGAAGAAAATCAGGATATAAGTAATAATTTGTTGCTAGTGACAACTTGGTGTATAAAATACATAGTATCAAAACCTGGAATTAAATGGAAAACTGCAGGAGAGAAAAGGTGAATGATAAGAACCAGAAAGCAGCACTCTGCCAGGAAAGCCAGTTCCAGAAGCTCAGCCAGTGCTCTGGAGCAGGAAGAGACTCACTAGCTTAGTTATAGTCTTGTACTTCATTTAAACCACAGAAGTCTTTGGAGATTGTAAAAGAATAAACCACACGATTTTAAACTGGAAAACTCCAAGAATTTCTATGATAGAAATACTGGAAATATATTATGGATTCCAAAGTTTAGAGAAACTGAAGAGGAAATTGAAAAATCCCAGATGCTTACTGAGGGGTGAATTACTAAAAACCAGTACATTTTAATGCTCTCAGTAGTTTGCCATCTATAGAAGAATTTGCTTGTTCTTAGCACTGACTTTCAGCCATGATATTGCCTCTCTCCAAACTCACTTTTCTTGCTGTTTTGTTTGAAGATGTTAGGGATCATATCCCGAGTACACCCCCTGACTGTTAGGGATCATATCCTGAGTACACCCCCAAACCCACCAGGACTGAGTCACACCTCTAGCTCTTGTCTTTTCTTTTGATCTGACATGTCTATTTCAAAACTTGTTATTGACTCAAATTTCCCATTTTTCAGGCTCAAGAGATGACTTAGCAGGTGAAGTGCTTTCCTGAGCGAACAGAAGAACCTGAGTTTGATCCCAAGCATGCATGTAAATGCAGATAAGATGGAATGTTTCTGAAGCTCCAGTCTTGGGATAAGTGAAACAAACATGCAATGAGTACTTGCTAATTGTGAGTCTATTCAAATAGGCAGGTTCTAAGTCAATGAAAAAAATACTGTCTAGAAAACTAAGTTGGAAAGCAACAGATGAAGATATCAAAATCTTACCTCTGGAGTCCACAGGCAGACAAACAGGTAAATATACCAACAAAATAAAAAATAAAAATACATTTCCTCTACCCTTATTTACAGAAAGAAAGAAAGAAAGAAAGAAAGAAAGAAAGAAAGAAAGAAAGAAAGAAAGAAGAAAGAAAGAAGAAAGAAAGAAAGAAAGAAAGAAAGAAAGAAAGAAAGAAAGAAAGAAAGAAAGAAGGAAGGAAGGAAGGAAGGAAGGAAGGAAGGAAGGAAGGAAAGAAAGAAAGAAAGAAAGAAAGAAAGAAAGAAAGAAAGAAAGAAAGAAAGAAAGAAAGAAAAGTGTGACACGCTAAACTCAGTTGTCTGGGCTTCTTTTATAAGGATGTTTCATAGAAAGCAAATAACTCAATCTCACAACTCAGTGTACGAGGAATCATAAAAATAATTCACTAGAACAGGCAAAGTGGCGCATGCCTTTCCTCTCAGTACTCAAAACACAGAGGTCTGGTCTACATAGAAACGTGTACACCAGCTGCAATGAAACCCTGTCTTCAAACAGGCAAAGTAAAACTAAAAGAAAATAAAAATCTAAGGGAAATTACTATTCATCTATTTTGTATTCTGTCTATAGTCTGGGTAGCAATTGATCACTTTTAACAATCACAAATCAATTTAGAATGGCAAGCCCAATATTTGTCTGCTCACTCAATGACTATAGAATGTTTCTGTGGTGTCCATCCTTTTCTATAAGGCTCCCACTTCTAAACAAGATATAGTGTTTCTCAGCATAATACATATAGGAATACTTCTGTTGCCCATCATAGACTAGAATCAGATTCCAAGCAATTGCTGTCTCTAGCATTACCTTATGAAGCTGCTTGGTAAGTAGTGTGAATCGCTAGTCTGAAGGTAGGGATTGGCATAAACACTTATGCTAATTTCCAACAGGGAATTGTGACATTTCTTTTCTTGAAGCCTTTTTATCTCTTTATTCATCATACTCCAGCATGGTCTGTCGACCTACAAACAACTTTACAGTGAGGTTTTTTTTTTTAATTACTTTTATTTCTTTATAGTCCAGTCATTACCACTCCCAGCCTGCCCTCCCACAGTTGGTCATCCCATTCCTCCTCCCCCTGTTTCCAATTAATTGAAATGTTCCCAATTATTAAAATCTATTTTAAATTTATATTTGCTTAAGGTTGAAACCTTAAGTTCAACAGGACATTTTTTAGACTTTTGTATGGGACTTTCACCATCTACCACAAGGGAGCCACGCCTCTCAGCTCTGCTTGCTCATGCAATAAACCCTTTTCACCTCATCACTCCCTTCATCCCATCCAATTTAATGCCTTTCATAGAGCCACTTCCTCTCTTTCCAGACTTAAAGCTTCTTCCTTACCTAGTGAGATCAATAATACTCCTTTACAAAGGCCTCCAGAAGTAGACTTGCGAAAGTCTAATAGACTTATCAAATATGACTCTCAAATGTTAAATGCCACACTGACATTCAAAAATTCATCATGGGTCTCAAGTTGGGAAAATGAAGTCATGGCTCTCAGAGTTTAGTGAAGCAGCTTCCTCTCTAGAGACAGGCTGTGAAATATGACTGATTCCAGGCATCACTTTCAAATCTGGAAACCAGGGTGCACAGTGAGGCTCAGTGACAAGCCATGCTGAGCTATGTTGCTCTGAAATAACCGTCAGCTAGATCTCAGCAAAATGCCAAATCCTAGATGTACAAATGTATGCAGTGACCAGATCACTTTGTGCTCACAACTGTTTATCAGGAAGTAGGGTCCCAACACTCAGAAAAATAGTGATTTCACAGAGACTGTGACAGTACACATGAGTCCTATACAGTTCCAAGCCAGACAGGGTCAGAGCACTCACAGGACGAAGTAGAAAAAAGCTCCCACAGCTAACCAAGGGGCCATCTACAATCAAAACCTCCTTACAAAGGAGAACTCAATTTTATTCAGTGGAGTTACATTTGATATATTAATCATACCCAACATAAAAATAAATAAGTAGTATCTTTGCAGAATTTTTGCCTGATATTGCCTAGTCAAGCCATTTTGGATTTCTTATTTGTCTGTTTCTTTGGTTGATTTGCTTGTTTTTTGTTTTTATTTTTGTTGCTTATTTTCCTGTCTTACTTGTCTTTCCTGAGTTTGTGTTTTAATAGATTTTGTGATGCAGATTGTGTATGCCTCTGCTTGCCTGTGTATGTGCATGTGTGTGTGTGTGTGTGTGTGTGTGTGTGTTTGCTTGTTGTATTGTTTAATGGTTTGTTTGCTTTCTAAAAAGAGAGAGACAAAAAGGCCTAGAGTTTAATGAATGAGGATATAGGAAGGTTCTGAAAAGAGTTGGGGAAGAGGAATCACAATATATTGTAAATAAAAGAATTTATTGTGCAAAAATATTTTTAAATCTTTAAAAGTGAAAAAAAATAAAGACAATCACAGGAACACAGCCCCTAAAATGGGTGGGATAGTGAAACAGTAACAATTGTATTCTGACTTAAAAGTTACCCTGACATATGCTCTTTTCTGTCACTTAAGAAACAAAATTTGTGTAACTGATAACCATTTTTGTTTACCTGACAATAACTCCTAAGTAAAAGGGAACTATAAAGACAGAACAGTTATATTCATCCTTGTCCTAAAGATGCCTAGTTTATGCTAGAGTTTATTTTAATTATACTCAGCAAGTATTTGCTGAAATATGCAATTAAAGTTGAAAACTGAGTGTCCATGTAAGTCAAGGCTAAAGGGTTTACTGGTGTAGCTTATAAGCTATAATCTGAGTAGCCCAACAATGCTTGTTTCCTGATGTGAAGGCCAAAGAATAGTTGTTCACTCCAGGAGACTAGATGTCTCAGTAGCCCTAATCTGGTAATAGAGTCACAGACAATTTCTAGAGAGATTTCAGTCTTTAGTCTATCTTGGAATCAAGAAGTGAATTCTAATACAGGCAAATGAACATCTCAGTAGCAATATAGATGAACTTGCTAGTAAGAGTAAAGAAAGCAGGCAACGTATAGAAGATTCCTTCCTCCATGCCATTCATTCTGTATATGCTGCCAGCAGGAGGTATGGCCTAACTTTATATAATAGATCCATCTGGTCTTCTTATCCCTCTCAAATGTTCCAGTGCAGCAGTATCCAGCTGCTTAGACTGTAATTGATTCCAGATGTTGTTGAGTTGACATCAGGATTGTGCATCACAAGTCCACCGCTTAACAATTTGACCCAACTATGTTTTTTTATTTCATGTTTAATTTCCAAATGTGGTATCAGGAATAAGGTATTTCTGTGACAAGCCTGGAAATGTAGTATTTGGGGTTGTTTAAAATTTTTTTGTTATTTTTGTTGTTTTGTTTTGAATGCCAGTGGTTGAGTGTTACAAGAAGGGTTTAATGGGTCATCCTAGTAGGAGATTGGAAGAGAATGGTTCTGAAAGTCAAGAAGACTATACAAGCCCTTCTGAGGTTTCAGAGGGGAGCAATATTAGCAACCGGGACAGAGTCCCGGTTAGATTTCAGGATATGGAGATTGTACCCAGAAAGTTCCAATTGCATCCTTCCATGTCTTCTCCATTCACCATTCAACTCTCTTCAGCCCTGAGATCTAACTGCAGTGTAACCCCATCGTGAAGAGGAATCTAGTGTGTATGACATATCTACTTGTCATGTAAAATGGCTGTGCAGCCACACAGAATGCTCATTGTCAATAATGAGGTTTTAAATTTTCCTTCAGCAAAATCATATTCAAAAGCTTCTTAAAGAGTTTAATGAGTGAGGCTGATATTGCTGAACTTCCTACGGGGATCACTGTGGAGGCTGTTCTGACAGGAAGCCTAAGGTGGTAGGTTCTCCCTCAAGCCTCTCTCTGCTTCATTCCCACCCTAGTGCTTCAACTTTTAGGACTCCTGGTCACCATGGTGACACCATATAAAAGTCTATTATCAAAACTCTCAAAGTAAAGCCATGTTTCCCCTCACAAGAGATTACATTTCCCAGAAATCAAAATCTCAAGCTACAGGCATCAACTGCCTAGGTAGGACATCAAGCGTGTCAAATGTACCAATTAGCCTCTTCAAGGAGTTCTGAAGAAACCTTCTCCTTGACTTAGCCAAGGAAAAAAAAAGTGAAGATAGAAATAAGACAGGTACTTTGAGTTTTGTCAAGGCCAAGTTCTTTGATTGCTGCACTCAGGGCACAGACTAACCTCAGCTATTAAAAGTAATAGTGCAGAAATGGACACTAGGAACCAGATACTGCCAGATAACTTTCTTTTGTTCAATGTTTCTTTTGTTCTATATACAAAGTCTTGGTTTGTTTGCTCTGATAATTCTTTAACTGCAACCTGAATCACTGTTTGGTATGTGCCCAAAGTAAATGAACTGTAATTCAGCCATTATTTCAAAGACTCTTCATTGAGTCTTATTTGTATATTCTTTCATAATTTAATTATATATATTCTGATCATATTTCTCCCACTTTATGCTCTCAAACCCCCTTTGCTTTCCCTGAACCTCATTTTCACCAAGATCTCTCCTAGTTTCATACTTTATTGATCTATTTTTGGCCCACTGTACTTAATTAGGGTTGACTGTATAAACATTTGTGGGAGTTATTGGAGCAAGGGCATCTTGTAGGGTTCTATCACTGAATAATATGACCTCCCTTCCCCCAGAAAAGATTAAATAAAATAGTGTCTTATTGAGAGCCTAAGTATTTGGCTCCATATTCCCTCCATGATGAAATATGAATTGGCCCAATATATTAAGCTCTTGGTTTAGGTAGGCACTGTATTGTGAGTTCATGACATAATAGCCATGTCATGTTCAGAAGATAATCACCTCATTTCTTAAGTTTCTACAAACATGCAATATTCTAGAGTAAATGAGTCGAGTAGGGAAATAACAATTATTCAACCTAAAGAGTCTAAGTTCCTATTCTTCAGAACAAGAAAGGTGATATTTACATTAGCCATATAACCTGGTAATATACAAGAAGATTCTTTTAGGGAAAGGTTAGATAGTCATGGAAAACTGTGTAATTCCTTATTGACTTTGCTATTTGGGGGGTTTTACAACTGAGGCACCTTTCATTGGATCCCTCTTCTGCCCCTCCTGCTTTGCATGCTTATCCACAATGTGCAGTGGTCTGCTCTGTAACAGTGCGTCTCAACTCTGAGATTGAACAAACTGTGGCGTTCACTCTATAGAAAGAAAAAGCAGATGCTAAGCACTGGTCTCTCTCTGAGTATGAACATAAGATTAAGTTTAGAATTCGTTCAATTGAGGATAGGTTCATCTCCCTACTTGAGTTACAGTATCTTCTTAAAAAGAGAAATTATTACAAATTGGAATATCTTCTGGGTATATGCCCAGTAGAGGAATTGCTGGATCTTCTAGTAGTACTATGTCCAGTTTTCTGAGGAAGCACCAGACTGATTTCCAGAGTGCTTTTACCAGCTTGCAATCCCACCAACAATGGAGGAGTGTTCCTCTTTCTCCACATCCTTGCCAGCATCTGCTGTCACCAGAGTTTTTGACCTTAGCCATTCTGAATGGTGTGAGGTGGAATATCAGAGTTGTTTTGATTTGCATTTCCCTGGTGATTAAGGATGTTGAACATTTTTTTCAGGTGCTTCTCAGCTATTCGGTATTCCTCAGTTGGGAATTCTTTTTTTAGCTCTGTACCCCATTTTTAAGAGGGTTATTTGATTTTCTGGAGTCCAGTTTCTCACTATGTTCATAGCAGCCTTATTTATAATAGCCAGAAGCTGGAAAGAACCTGGATGCCCCTCAACAGAGGAATGGACACAGAAAATATGGTACATTTACACAATGGAGTACTACTCAGTCATTAAAAACAATAAATTCATGAAATTCTTAAGCAAATGGATGGATCTGGAGGATAACATCCTGAGTGAGGTAACCCAATCACAAAAGAACACATATGATATACACTCACTGATAAGTGGATATTAGCCCAGAAACTTAGAATACCCAAGATACAATTTTCAAAACACATGAAACTGAAGAATGAAGCCCAAAGTGTGTATACTTTGCTCCTTCTTAGAATGGAGAATAAAATGCACATGGAAGGAGTTACAGAGACAATGTTTGGAGGTAAGACTGAAGGAAGGAACATCCTAAGACTGCCCCACCCAGAAATCCATCACATATAAAACCACCAAACCCAGACACTATTGCATATGCCAGAAAGACTTTGCTGACAGGACCATGACATAGCTATCTCTTGTGAGGCTATGCCAGTGCCTGGCAAATACAGAAGTGGATGCTCACAGTCATCTATTGGATGGAACACAGGGCCCCTAATGAAGAAGCTAGAGAAAGTACACAAGGATCTAAAGGGGTCTGTAACCCTTTAGGAGGAACAACAATGTCAACTAACCAGTACCCCCCAGAACTGTATCTCTAGTTGCATATGTAACAGAGAATGGCCTAGTCAGCCATCAATGGGAGGAGAGGCCCTTGGTGTTGCAAAGATCATATGCCCCAGTACAGGGGAATGCCAGGGCCTGGAAGCAGAAGTGGGTGGGTTGTGGAGCAGGGAGGGGGGAGAGTATAGGTGGCTTTGGGGATAGCATTTTAAATGCAAATGAAGAAAATATCTAATAAAAAAAAAAAAAAGAGACACTATGACCAAGGTGGCTGATAAAAAAAAAAAAAAAATTCATTAAGGGGCTTGTTTTCAGTTTCAGAAGGTAATAAGCATGAGCATAAGCCATTTTAAACATCTAAACCTGAATTGCAAGATTTACACTTCTGCAGATTGTCCCAATGAAAAGATGCAGAAGGCAGTTGTAAAAGACTAGCTAGATCAACTTTTGGTATTTGTGTAAAAGACACTCTGTTTTTCACAACTTCAGTGACCTTTCAGAGAAAGTTTTATCTCTCGGTCTCTGACTCTTTCTCTGTATCTCTCTCTGTCTCTGTGTCTTCTCTCTCTCTCTCTCTCTCTCTCTCTCTCTCTCTCTCTCTCTCTCTCTCTCTCGTGTGTGTGTGTGTGTGTGTGTGTGTGTGTGTGTGTGTGTATGTGCTCATGTGTCAGTTATGCAGAGAAGAGACCTGATTGGTCCTTGTGAAATGAGAAGAAGAATGAAACAAAGAACTAGCCCAGGATAAATGCCTTAATGCAGCCTGATTGAGTCTTAAATCTTGACATATCAGAAGCATAAATTTAAAATATAAGTCAAGATGGGAAAATTTGCAAGTAACATGGGAGGGCTGGGAGGTGTGAATGGAACAGACAGAATGAAAGTCACACATAATGTCCAGAGAGGTATAATTCTTTTTCTCATAGGACAAAATATATAGTTTCTTTCATTTTGCTGAAAACTAAATTTTTATTTCTAAGTATTATCAAGAACACTCTTTGTGTTTTCAAATAGAAAATCTTATTTATTCAAGCAAACATTTATTTATTAAATGTGTAAATCGTATTCCCAATCCTTAATCTCTTTTATTTGACAGAGTTTATAACTACTCAGTCCTACTTGACTTTGGGGAGATTTAAAATAATATATATGCTTCTTTGAAACTTTATTATATCATAAAATTAATTTTCAAAGCAAAATACCTTTGCCATGTAAATTAGGATTGTGCATGTATTTGGCACACCACACCAATAGCTTGTGGACATTGGAAAGCTGATTCGAGTCCACACAGAGTATAATTTAACATTCCTTCTCAGCACTAATGTCTTTTCACCTCTCTTTGAGAGTGGTTTATAGATGACAGATGGAGGGGAACCCCTGTCTCTGCTTTTTATTTTTAGAAAGTACAGGGTGACCTCAAGTTCTTTGTACTGCCAAGCACATTGGGAATAGGATCAGGTTACCATTATTTGCATTTCCACAGGAAGTGTGCTTTCCCCTGATATGTTGGCCACAATCCAGCGCAATGCCTGGTTTTCACACACTGACGTTTTTGTGGTGTTGAGAATAATTGGCTTGAAGCTTGGAAGATTTATCTCCGTTTTGTGCCTCTGACACTCAAAGGTGTGCTTTCATTGAACTTCAGTTATTCTTGTTGGATTCCTACCCCCTTAATGCTCTAAGACATGAGAAAACAGACTGTCAAGTGCTACCTGTGTTTACCTAAAATGTTAGTGGGTTTTTGTTTTTTGGGGTTTTTTGTTTGTTTGTTTGTTTGTTTGTTTCTGGGTTTTGTTTGTTTGTTTCTGGGTTTTGTTTGTTTGTTTGGTTGGTTGGTTGGTTGGTTGGTTTGGTTTTGGTTATTTTGTTGTTTTGGTTTTTTGGTCTACTCTATCAAAAGAGATTTGGGATGAAAATGTTCATTTTTATACATTGCCCTCATTAGTTCACAAGAATCAACAAACAAGACTTTAAAAAGAGCACATTCTATTCAAGTATCTTTTGTAGACACCATATTATTATGAGTGGATACAAAAAGTCAGCTTTGATGCATTTACTAAAAGTTTGAGTCTGAAGTCCTGCTTGTACTTTTCTCCAATTACCCTGAATATTTCAGCTTAATGTAGAGGCATTTTAGTCTTTCCAGAGGACATAAGTACACAGTCACCTTAATAGCTAATCATTCTGTTACCCATGGTGCTATAGCTTCCAGGCCTACAAATTGAATCCTGAGTGCCACTTGTTTTTCTACAGATAATTTCTTTATTTGTGCTTAGTTTTAACATTGGAAGAAAAGCAAGTAAAACTATAGTGATTCCCACCAGAAGTCTTATGAAGACTATATAGATATAATATATAGAAGGAGAATATATGTTCATCATATTTATTAAATGTTCAATCTCTCATTGTATGAACAGTAGTACAGAGTGTTGTGGGGGAGTAGTCGTTCTAACACTTCTCTATAATTCTATACTGATGTCTATAATACATTTAGATTACAGTTAGGAACCTAACTGAATGTAAAGCAACAAGGAGTGACACAAAACCTGCCATGGACTTCAAGGAAAACAGAGGAGTATAGACAATACTCAAGCCTGGCTTCCTAGCTCATCAACAGAATGCCTTCAGGAGAAATGACTGTCACAATGTATGAAATTAATTGAATGAAATCACTGGTTTTTCTTATGGTTTTAATATGAGGGGAATGTGTCTTGTCATTATGCGGGTTCACATTATTATACTCAAGGATGTATCAGATCTTTTGGTCTTAAACAATATGGGGAAAGAGAAGAAACCATGAAGGACCAATCTTTAATCTTTTCTTAGAAAGTAGAGTATCAGCATATGTTGTGACCATTAACTATCAGTATTTTATTTTATAGCTTACCTCTCCCACATTAGTTTAAAACTGATTAAAAGTCCCACTATGGGGCTTTCAGTTCATTAATTATTATAAAACCATTAAGCATTTTATTACACTTAAAAAAATCAAAATAGTATAATCCAAAGGAATGCTTTTAAATATAAGAAAAGAAGTTTGAAATTAATTTATTTCCCTTCTCCAGCCTTCTCTCGTCTTTTAGTTGATGTATTAATCCTCAACACAAATGCATTCCTCCATATATTTACATGTTGAATACAAGGATAATGAACAATTTCAAATATCTTGGGTGATCCAATGTTTCTTGTTATTATTTTAAATAATAAAGATATTTGCAAATTTATCTAATGTAGTCCAAGTGTGAGTCTAAAGATACTCATATAATAAGCTTCTACAGTCTATGGCTTCTCTCATATGTGTTACTATTGGTTGCCCACCACCAATCACAAGGATTGCATCGGAAGCAGCTTAGTTGGTATAACTGAGCCTGCAGAAAGCCTTCTTCCCCAAACATGCCCATTCTCTTTAAAAATTAATTATACTTTTGGTTTTTACATTAATCAGTGTGTGTGTGTGTGTGTGTGTGTGTGTGTGTGTGTGTAGACATCTTAGGATGCCTACATGGAAGTCTGCCCTAGAACCTTCCATCTTGCTGGTGACTGAGTACCTTTGTTGTGCCAGGTTACCTCGTGATTTGGGTTTTTGGGAATTCTCCTGCTTCTGCCTCCATTCTCACTGCAGGAATTAGACAGATGCTACTATTTCTCGCTTTGTGTAAATTCTGGAGGCTCAACCTCATACTCACACAGCAAACACGTTACTCCTAGCCATTACCACATTGTTTAATGCAATTTGATTTATAAACATTAATTAGTGTGTGTTGTTTAATAAAGAAAATTTTAATTAAACTGACCAATACCAGAAACCTAAACTTTGCTGTTTATTATACATCTTACCCATAAGACAGTCATCTCAGCTGTTGTAACTCTAGAAAACACAACTAAATTTAGATAATACTACTAATATTTAGTATTTGTAGTCATTTTTCATAATTTGAATCAGCTCAAAAATAGCAACCAAAGAGCTCACCCCTATACCCTTGTCATATCTGGACATATCATAAACCATGGTTTGTTTGTTTGTTTGTTTGTTTGTTTGTTGTTTTTAAGTTGAAATGGAAAACAGCATGGCACATTGGCAATTTGGAACTTAGTAAAATCAGGCCTGAGATATAAACTGGGGAGGTACACAGTTGAGATAGAGAAAGGAAGTGATGCCTTGGAGGAAGTCAGGGAACTTGGGTCTCAGCGCAGTGGGCAAGAGGGCACAGAGAAAAGTGAGAGAAGGATGCCTGCATCTGAGAATGCTCCTCAGAGAGCCACAACAGAAAGCACAGGATTGGATGTCTGTGCTACGACCAGACTCATATTAACCCCTGAAATGGGAATTCAAACTGTAGACTCTGATTTTACAGAACCCCTTCCAAAGAATACAGTGGGGCTTCTGCTGGGACGTAGTTCTACAGTCTTAAGAAGTTTAATTGTTCATTGTGGGGTGATAGACCCAGATTATGAAGGAAAGGTTAAAATTCTACTTTCCTCCACTCGGGGAATATCTGCCATTTCCCCTGGTGATAGGATAGTTCAGATTTTATTACACCCTAGTCATCATGCTAAATTCCTTACAAAAGGAATAATAAGAGGAAGAAGGGTTTTCGTTCTATCGGGGATCCAGGAGTATGGATTTCCATGGATCTTAGAGAATGACCTCTGCATAAATTAAAAGTTCAAGGAGTCAATATTTGGGGTTTGCTAGATAAAGGGGCAGATAGAAGTATTATTAAAGCAGCTGATTGGCCTTCAGTGTGGCTCATCCAGTCATCAGCTCAAACCTTGCGAAGTTTGGGAATTTCACAGGATCCACATTGCAGTGCCAGCTTTCTGAAATGGGAAGATAAGGAAGGCAATCAAGGAAGTTTTCAACCTTTTGTCCTAAATATACCAATATCCTTGTTGGGGAGAGATGTCATGCAACAAATGGGAGCTAAACTTGTTTCCAAGGGCAATTATAGCTCACAAAGCATGACTATAATGAGAGGAATAGATTATAAATTAGGTAAAGGGTTGAGAAAAATGAGGATGGCCGAATGTCTCCTATACAAATTTCAAAACATGAAGGGAGAATTTGGCTGGGTTTTTCCTAGGGGCCAATGATCAAATACCAATCAAATGGAAACAGAATTAGCTAGTGTGGGTTCATCAGTGGCCTCTCCCTAAAGAAAAGCTAATAGCAGCCCACACCTTAGTTAAAGAACAGCTAGATGCAGGCCATTTGAAGGAATCTACATCCCCTTGGAATAAAACTATTTTGTAAAAAAAAAAAAATGAATCTGGTAAATGGAGACTGTTGCATGATTTGAGAGCAGTTAATGCAGTTATGAAGGTTATGGGATCAGTACAATTGGGCCTCACGGTTATATCAGCTTTACCAAGAAATTGGCCCACCCTTATTATTGATTTTAAAAATTGCTTTTTCTCTATTCCATTGCATCCAGTGGATACAGATAAGTTTGCATTCACATTACCTTTTACTAATCATTCTAGTCCTGATGCCTGATATGAATGGGTGGTTCTGCCACAAGGCATGGCAAACAATACTACTCTATGCCAAATGTAAGTGGATAAAGCCTTAAAACCTGTGAGGCAGCAGAATTATTTAGGGACAAGATTATCTGATAGTATGATAGAGCCTTTGAAATTGACATTGCTTATAGATAAATTGTCTACATTAAATGATTTTCAGAAATTGTTAAGAGATATTAATTGGATCAGACCATATTGCAAAATCCCTAATATTATATTGCAACCTTTATTTGAGATTTTAAAAAGAAATTCAGATTTGAATTCCCCTAGAAAGCTAAAAAAAGAAGGCCAAAAATGTTTATTACAGGTCGAAGATTGTTTGGCCAAGGCTCAACCAACCCATCTTGTTTTGTATTCTTGCTACCGATTTATCACCTACTGGTTGTCCTGTGGTAAACAGGACCCCTAGGGTGGGTTTATTTACACCATTCACCTGCCAAGGTATTACCTTGGTACCCTGAGAGTGTGGCACAATTAATTATGAAAGGACTAAAAAGTGGTTTAGGTGCTTTTGGCAAGCAGCCCGATGTGATAGTTACACCCTATACTCCCAAACAAATTGAAGTTTTAGCAGCCACAAATAATGAATGGGCCATATTATGCACTAGCATGGTAGGAAAATTTGATAATCAGTATCCTTCCAGTACTTGGATGCAATTTGTCATGTGCAACCCCATTATTTTTCGTAAGATTACAAGAAAAGAACCTATTACAGGAGCCATGAATATCTCCACAGATGGCTCAAAAGGTGGAGTTGGAGTAGTGTATGTTTCCCTATCAATCAGCTCAAGTAGTAGAATTAAATAAGTTTTACAGGTGTTCTTAGAGTATCCAAATTCCTTCAATTTAATATCAGATAGTCAATATGTAGTACAAGCAGTTCAACAATTGGAAACTGTGAGCCTGATTAAACATACCTCCACCGTGTTTGAGTTGTTGTCTACCCTACAAAGATGTATCTGAGAAAGAAAGCATCCGTTTAGTGTCATTCATATTAGAGCTTATACAGGCCTCCCTGGGTCCATACAGAGGGCAATTCAATCACAGATGCCAATATACGTGCAGTCTTTGCATTTGTCGCAACCTCTGCAATGCAGTGAACCCAGGAATTCCATAGACAATTTCATGTAAATGCCCATTCTTTAAGATTAAAGTTTCCAATTTCCCGAGAACAAGCCAAGGATATCCTTTTAAAATGTGGGCACTGTGTTTCCTTGTTACCTCAGAGAAGTGTAGAAGTAAATCCTAGAGGCATTAAACCTTTAATGATTTGGCAAATTGATGTGACCCATGTTTCAGATTTTGGCACTCTTAAATATGTGCATGTGTCAGTTGACACCTGTTCAGGTGTGATCTTTGCTTCAGCCCATGTGGGAGAAAAAGCACAACATGTAATTTCACATTATTGGCAAGCTTTTTCTTCTTGGGGCATTTCAAAAAAGATAAAAACAGATAATGGACCAGCCTATACTTTTCAAAACTTCATGCATTTTTGTCATGCCCTAGGCATTGAAATCAGCCATGGTTTGCCTTATAACCCCCCAAATCAGGATATAGTGGAACGTGCCAATGCTACCCTGAAGCATATTTTATTTAAACAAAAAGGGGAAATAGGGATGCAATTTAAATCCTCTAAAGATAAATTAAATATAGCTATTTTCATTCTTCATTTTTAAAATTTGGACTCCCATTGCCATTGTGCCACAAAAAGGCATTGTGCCTCACAACTGCTTCAATCTGTAAGGGTACAGTGGAAACATGTCCCCTCCAGGCAATGGAGGGGCACTGATCCTGTTATAACATGGATGAGGGGAGCAGTATGTGTTTTTCCACAAGATCAGGAGAATCCTATTTGGGTGCCTAAATATCTGACACGGCTGTGGGAAGAAGATAAGCTACAGAAGAAAGATGGCCCTGAAGAAGCTGACGACATTCAGAATGCTATTCGTACAGATAAATATGACAATAGGGGAAGAGCAGGAATTATGGGGGATTGTGAAAGCACTTCCCCTTCCAGTACCTCTTAGTGCTGATGCTAGTGTGTTATATCTTTTAAACCTCTGTAAAAGTGGAGAGATTGGAGCTGCGACACAAGACAAATTTAGGAATCCTTACATGTGGAAAGGGGTGGGATAGGGTCATCAAGGATATGCAATGTAATGAACTAATCCTCCACTGTTGGCTTTGAAGGTGGATGAAGAAAGGTGTAGGCTTTGTTCTAATGTCAGCCTTTAGAAGCTTAGCATGGTAGAACACATGGTTTGCCTCTAGATTCTCTTGGAAGGGAAGACTTACCAATATCTTGACATTAATTAGAGCAGTGAGTATTGAATATTTCAGTCTAGAGACCTGGAACATAATGAAGTTAGTGTTTAACTTACCAAATACAGGATAATTGGTTACAGTAGCAATACAAAATAGTATAGAGACAGAGCTTTAATTAGAGACTAAAAATAAAGAAGGCTAAACCTCTACTAATATATTCAAGTTAACAAGTGCTTCTGAGATAAAGAAAATCAAAACAATACTCCCATTTACCAGAAAAATTAAGAGACTAGTATGAGTTCCAGTTACAACCTGTAAGATAGATAAACACCTCAAGAATTTCCAGTATTTATAGTGGACATCCACTATCAAAAGGCACATTTACACAGAGGAGTATTATGAAATTCTTGGGCAAATGGATGTATTTGGACTATATCATCCTTAGTGAGGTAACCCAATCACAAAAGAAGTCCCTTGATATGCATTCACTGATAAGTGGATATTAGCTCAGAAACTTAGAATACCCAAGATACAATTTGCAAAACACAAGAAAATCAAGAAGAAGGAAGACCAAAGTGTGGATACTTCATTCCTTCTTAGAATAGAGAACAAAACACCCATGAAAGGAGTTACAGACACAAAGTTTGAAGCTAAGATGAAAGGATGGACCATCTAGAGACTACCCCACCCAGGGATCCATCCCATGATCAGCCACCAAACCCAGACACTATTGCATATGCCAGCAAGATTTTACTGAAAGGACCCTGATATAGCTATCTCAAGTGAAGCTATTCCATTGCCTGGCAAATACAGAAGGGGATGCTCATAGTCATCTATAGGATGGAACACAGGGCCCCCAATGGAGGAGCTAGAGAAATTACCCAAGGGGCTGAAGGGGTCTACAACCCTTTAGGTGGAAAAATAATATGAACTAACAAGTACCCCCAGAGCTCGTGTCTCTAGCTGCATATGTAGCAGAAGATGGCCTAGTCGGCCATCATTGGGAAGAGAGGCCCCTTGATCTTATAAACTTTATATGCCCCAGTACAGGGTAATGCCAGGGCCGAGAAGTGGGAGTTGGCGGGTAGGGCAGCAGGGTGGGGGGAGGGTAGAGGGAAGTTTTGGGATAGCATTTGAAATGTAAATAAAGAAAATATAAAAAAAAAAAAAAGAAAAAAGGCACTAAGGATGTTATCTGAAGAAAATGCAATTGTCCAGAACTCAATTCCTGCCAAGCCCATAAGATCATCAGAGATGATCACTTAAATAATGTATTAGTCAGGGTTTCTTAAAGAACACCACTTATAGAATAGTGACATGCACACAAAAATTTTTTTTTTTTTTTTTTTTGGTTTATCGAGACAGGGTTTCTCTGTGTAGCCCTGGTTGTCCTGGAACTCATTCTGTAGACCAGGCTGGCCTTGAACTCAGAAATCCCCCTGCCTCTGCCTCCCGAGTGCTGGGATTAAAGACGTTTGCCACCACACCTGGCTAGTATATATAGATATACTAGTTTCCTCCTGGAAACCTTTTCAAATGTCAAATCATTTCTGAACTATCCCTATGTATATTCTTATAAAGCCCAAATCAATATTTTTTTTCTTTTTGATTCTCACAAATCTTATATACTATCAAGACACAGGGTTCTGTCTACTATTAACTTCAGTTTTGGACTTGGTGGTTTTAGTTTTGTGCTCTTTCCCAAAAGAGCAAAAATTAGTTTCAAGGCCTATATATGCATGTACTTACATCAACCATAAAACACAAGGAAATATAATTTTACACAAAGAAATACACACAAAGAAATACAATTTTTTTTTTTTTTTTTTTTTTTTTTGGTTTTTGAGAAAGGGTTTCTCTGTGTAGCCCTGGCTGTCCTGGAACTCACTCTGTAGATCAGGCTGGCCTCGAACTCAGAAATCCACCTGCCTCTGCCTCCCAAGTGCTGGGATTAAAGGTGTGTGCCACAATTTTAAATGGATTAAATGTAATTTGTTTCTTGGGATTTTTGTTGTTTTTATTTCTTTTCTTACCTACTTGCTCTGGTAAGAGCTTTCATAAACATTACTGAAAAGCATTTAAAAGGGTGGGTATCATTGAGTGGTTCTTAATTCCAAAGAAACCTTTCACCTCTGAGAATGAATTTAATCTCAGATGTTTTTTTCTTCATGGTTTCTGTTATATAAAGGAATTTATTTTTCTATTCTGAATTTGTCAACATGATTTTTTAATGATAGATGGGTGTTGATTTTCTGCACTTACTGAAATAATATGGTTTTATTCTTCATTTAATATGTGCATGTTTATACTACTTTATTGTGTAATTACAATGAGGAAGTATTGTAAAGTTCTAATAGCCTTCTTGTTGAGTGATAACTTATGAGTGAGGACATTCCAGACTTCTTTATATTGCATTATACAAACATACATTTTGAATATAAATTTACTGGAACAATTTACCTCTTTTGTTCAAGATTTTTTATCTTAAAACAAGGTCAACTATAGCTCAGGTTGGGCTTGAACTTGAGTAGTCAGTGTTGATCTTGATAATTGAACATAGAATTAGAATTTGTAGGAAGGCATATCAAAACAGGCTACATAATATAAAGCTATTTAATTAGTTTGATTTATGTACTGGTACTCAGACTGATGGCCAACCTTCAATGGAAGAGATATTGCACTTTCACTAGAGCATAAGATCAATATAACAGAGATTGATTTGGACCTCAGAATGTGACTTGGAAGTTTGTGTCTTCTCAGTTCCCCCTCCACTCCTGCTCTGAATATGCCTTATAAATATCCAAAATGGACAGCAGAATGATTCTAAGTATTCACTGGCACTTGCTTTGAAATTTAATATCTTATTTCCATTTATGTTCCCTCCATACAATAGGAGAAAACTATTTGTAAAAATATAGGGACTTAAGATATGGTTTAAATTTATGTAAATAGCTTATATTTAAACTAAACACAATTTATCACCTGGCTCATTGAACACTTGCTCATTTCCAGATACTTAATTACTACCTCTTTGAAAGTTAACTGATATGTCTCTGTTTTGAATATCCTCCGATATTTTTTCTACTTTCTCTTTTTTCTTCCTACATTAATGCATTTATATTTGAATGTTTTTATATTTCAAACTAGATGTTTATTTAATCAGTTCACAATCCTAAACCTGTCTTTTAATACCTTTGTATTGCAGCAAATGACAACAATGTCCTTCATCAAGTACATTTCCAGACAGATACCAGTGGCATCCATCTATTCATAAGTAGGCCATCTTGTTATGCCCCAAGAAAATTGTATAGCAAGCTCTGAATGAAACAATGATGCTTTGTAGCTTAGAAATGTTTTTTATCTTATCAGATCATGGCTGTAATAACCCATTTAGCTAAGTCATTGTCAAAATGAGGACTACAAAATATCCTCTAGGAATGGTTACACCATTCATTCATCAGGGACCCAAGATAATTAAGTCATCTATCAATGCTGATGCTGGCTGGTATATTTGAGGTTTCTTCTTGTCCTGACCTTGGTGTGTCAGATGCTCAGATATGGGCTGTGATGGATCTGGGAACAGTCCTCACCACTCCAGGCTACAACAGCCTGGAGTGCTCCTAGTGAAAATAGTATATTTATCATTTGGCTTTCAATCATCTTGACTTTCTCCCACAACATGCCACTTCTGTCCCAATACTCAAGCTGAGTTTGTTATTTCTTGATTATGTCCCTGAAGTCCTTTCCAGTTATGTTTGTTGTGGTCCTTGGTATCGATTGTTACAGAGGTTTATCTTCCTTTGCTTACCTGAGTAATTTCTTCAGAATGTCTTACACAGTTTTGTCTCTCTCCACCTAACCTCATAACTGCCAGAGAGAAATAGATAACATAAATTAGTGTAGTAATTAAATATGTTCCTCCCTGCCTTCTTTTGAGATTTTTAAAAAATTTACCTGAGTATATATGACTGGGGTTGTGTGTGAGAAAGCACACATGAATGTAATAAATGGGCGACTTATTTGCTATTCTATTATGAGACACTATAGCCAAGGCAATTCTTATAAAAGAATTTGACTGAGGGCTAGCTTACAATTTAAGAGGCTTAGTCCATCTCAGGCATGGAGTTGAAGAAGTGATTGAAAATTATATCCTGATCTGAAGGCCAAGACAAAGACACTGGTCTTGAAATGAGATTTTGAAACCTCAAAGCCTACCTCCAGTAACACTCTTCCTCCAGCAAGATGACACTTCCTAATTCTTCTAATTCTTTCAAATATTTCTGTTCCTTGATGAATAAGAATTCAAATACACAAAGATTCAGGGACAAGTCTTATTTAAATCATCACACAGAGGAAGCCCATAAAAGGGACCCTGGAGCTTGGTTAAAGACCCTTATTAACCTCCTCATTTGTGGATGTTGGGAACCAAACTCCAGTCCTCTGGAAGTGCAGCATATACTCTTCACTACTGAATCATCTCTGTAGAGTCATTTTTTTTTCTGTTTTAATGCAACTTTAGGTACAATATTTCTAGAAAAATTATGCACTTCAAATTAAAATAGAAAGAAATATGTGCTATTGAATACTAACATGTGTCATAAAATAACTCTGAAAGAATGCCATCTCACCATATTTAAGTAATATAAACCAGGAATGGGGATAATATTTGAAATGTAAATAAAGAAAATGCCCTCCTCCCAAAAGACACATGTTCTCTATAATTGCAGAAAGTAAATAATTAAAAAAACTTCAGGAAGTCCCTGAAACTAACCAGATGCATTAGGACCTGAAAATGCTTATTCCAGGTAGTAGTACCATTAGAAATTGTGACCCGGTTCGAGTAATTGTGGCCTTCTTGTAGGAAGTGTATCACTGTGGGGGTGAGCAGAGAGACCCTCTTCCTAGCTACCAGGGAGGTAGTCTTCCCCTAGTGAACCTCAGATGAAGATGTAGAACTCTAAACTCCTCATGTACATGCATGCCTGGATGATGCCATTCTCCCACATTGATGATAATGGACTGAAAACCTCTGAACCTCTAAGGCACCCCCAATTAAATGTTGTCCTTTTGTTGAACTTAGGCCTCCCCACACATTTGAAGCAGCTTGGTCTTCATGTGTGTTCTGAACAACTGGAATGGGGACTATCCCAAAAGATGTTGCCTGTTTGTGGGATATGTTCATCTTGCTGTGCAGCCATGTTTGGAGGCAGTGAGGGATGAAGTGCCCAGCTTCCTAGAGATTCAAAGTATAAGGGCAGGGGGATAACAGGTGGTGGGCAGTCATCCATTCAGAGGAAAAGGGAAGAAGGAATGGGGAAAGGTCTATGGGAGGAGTTGTAAAATCCAAAATACATTCAAGACCACCCAGTCCCTTCCACCTTTGAAGGGACTTCCAAATTGTATAGGTGGCACACACCTTTAATCCCAGCACTTGGGAGGCAGAGGCAGGCATATTTCTGAATTAGAGGCCAGTCTGGTCTAAGAAAGTGATTTTCAGGACAGCCAGGGCTATACAGAGAAATCCTGTCTCGAAACAAAACAAAACAAAACAAAACAAACAAATAAACAAACAAAACAAAACAAAAAAAACAAAAAAAATGACCCATAAGTTCAAAATGTACTGCTGCTTTGCTGACCAAATCATAACAACCCACCATTAGGGCAAGAAAAATGAGTCACTAGGCCAAAGGTAGTCACTATGCAAACCAATCAATGCCTGAAATGGTTACATGCTACATCAATGAGAATGAGCTAGCTAGCCCTGTTGCCTAAATCTGCCCCTTACAAGCTATGGAAAGTGTGTTCTTTGTTTGTTCTGGGTCTCTCTTCTGGCCTGCATGTTGAGAGGGCCATCCCAATATGTTAAGTAAATAAAAATCATCTTGCAGTTTGCAGCAATGGTGATCTCTATGGTCTTTGTGAATGAGAGTCTTTTGACAGACTCCAACAGGGTAGGTAAATCAGGAATGGGTCAGTGAGTGGAATGTGAATATTAAATGGCATTAAGGAAATGGAGACCTAGGAGCAAGATCTTACCCAGCTAAACTTATTGTTTATGCATTTGCTGTTGTGGGAGGGAAAATTATATCATATTAGGGATTATTAAAATTTAGGCCCCGGAAGGGTGATACATACCTTTCATCCCAGGAGACAAAGGAAGCAGATCTTTGAGTTTCTAACTAGCCAGGGATAGAACAATATCTAGGCAAAAGAAAGAAAGAAAGAAAGAAAGAAAGAAAGAAAGAAAGAAAGAAAGAAAGAAAGAAAGAAAGAAAGAAAACAACTTAATAAAGTCTAGGCATGGTGATAAACACCTTTAATCCCAGCATTAATGACACACAGCTGTGAATATCTTGGAGTTCAAGGTCAATCTGTAGAACAAGTTTCTGAACAGCTGATCTTAGGCAGTGTAAATGAGTTAGAAAGGAGAAAACTGGTGATAATGTAAGAAAACAAGGGGGCTCCAGAACCAAAAAGCAGCATAACTCAGCTGCTTCAACCATGTAGGTATGGCTTTAGAATTTAGAATAGAAGGAACTAGTGGAACAGTTGATGCTGGTTGAATGAAGCTAAGAATTTAGCAGTGCTTAAGAAGAGACCATGTAAATGAATGGAATACTTAATAAAAATAAAATGAGAGACCATCATCACTGAAGTGAAATCTTCTGGGAAGTATTTTATAAGATTATAAAGAAGCTGCTTTCCAGAGGCAGTAAAGGTTTTACCTTATGTTGCAGCTGGAGATGATTAAGAATAACCCATGTTGTACTGGTTTTGAAAGCATGAATAGGTCATGGAGAGCAGAGTAAAGTTGCAGCCATAGTTCTTATGTTATAAGGGCCCAGGACAAAAGATGTCATACAAAAACATTGAGACTTGGCACCATGAAAGGAGTATAGGAGAGGCTATTGGTGAAATCTAGTTGCAGTTGAAGTCCCCAGCATATTGGGGATGCCAGGAACAGCAGTAGTGTTGGAGTGGACTCAACTAGACCCTGTAGTGCTATAAAGGAAAGAGCTGGAAGTGTGACCTAAGCTCTGTGGAGGATTCCAGAAGAGTACACATTTTATATGGATCCCACACATTGAAACAAAATGTGAGCTGAATTTGCCTGAGATACCCAAAGAAGTTAAAGATTCCAGAGCCATGGGATACTGTGAAGGAAAGCTGATAACAAGAAATAGAGCTTGGAGCTCTGAAGACTGTTTTGACGTCAAACATGGAGATGCAGAGTTTGGAGTTTGCCCAGGTGGTTTGCTGTCTTGCATTGAAGATTACAATTAAGTTATTAGATGAATCTCAAAAAAGACTTTGAATTTTGAACTTTCAACATTGTTGAGATGGTTATAGACTATGAGGACTTTGAAACTTGAACCAAATGTAATTTTTATTATGCTATGGCCTGAATGGACCCGGTATGAACCCTGTATGTTTGAACAACCTATGGGGGCCAGAGTGAGGTATGCAGTTGTTTGAATACATTTGGCCCATTGAGTAACAATATTACATATGGGGTTGTTGGAGGAAATGTGGCCTTATTGGAGAAAATGTGACACTGTGGGGCTGGGCAATGAGTCCCCCCTCCTAATCATGTGTGAGCCAGTCTTCTAGTAGTTATCAGATGAAGATGTAGAACTCTCAGCTCCTCCTACACCATGCCTGCCTGGACTCTGCCATGCCTTGATGATAATGGACTGAACCTTTGAGCCTGTAAGCCAACTTTAATGAAATGTAGCATAGATTTATATAAGAAAATAAGAGTGCCTTGGTCATGGTGTCTGTTCACCGAGTAAAGCCCTAGCTAAGACAGGCCCCTCTGTCTTGAACCTAGCATGAACAAGGAGTGTTAAGCATCAATAATCAACATTAACCTTGATCCTTTGGATAAAATAGTGTTGTTCAGAATTCAGTAATGTAAAATTATCCTTATCCTGTTTTCTAAATTATAATTTAATGTTCAGAATGGAATCATAACTGTACTCATGATTAAGAGTGGATGATTTTTCTAACTGAATGAGCTTGGATATTTTCATATGTTATGTGAAATTGTTCTACATGAAAATATTTTTTTCAACTTTTATTAGATATTTTCTTCATTTACATTTCAAGTGTTATCCAGAAAGTTCCCTATATCCTCCCCCCTCCCTGCCCTGCTCCCCTACCCACCCGCTCCCACCCCTTGGCCCCGGCGTTCCCCTGTATTGGGGCATATAAAGTCTGCATAACCAAGGGGCCTCTCTTCCCATTGATGGCCAACTAGGCCATCATCTTCTACATATGCAGCTAGAGACACAAGCCCAGGGGGTACTAGTTAGTTCATGGTTATTCTTCCACCTATAGGGTTGAAGACCCCTTCAGCTCCTTGGGTACTTTCTCTAGCTCCTTCTTCCTTGGGAACCCTGTGTTCCATCTAATAGCTGACCGTGAGCTTCCACCTCCATGTTTGCCAGGCATTGGTATATTTTCCCCTGAGANATCTTCTGGTAGTACTATGTCCAATTTTCTGAGGAACCGCCAGACTGATTTCCAGAGTGGTTGAACCAGCTTGCATTCCCACCAACAATGGAGGAGTGTTCCCCTTTCTCCACATCCACGCCAGCAACTGTTGTCACCTGAATTTTTGATCTTAGCCATTCTTACTGGTGTGAGGTGGAATCTCAGGGTTGTTTTGATAATATTTTTATGTATATGTTTCTGGGTTTTCTGTTTTGCTTCATTAATCTATATTAATTTCATTAATATATTTTGATAGCTATACCTGTATAGTAAGTCATAAAATCAGGTAGTTTGAATCTTCTAACTTTTTTTCTTCTCTTTCCATATTGTATCAATTATTCAAAACTTTTTTCCCACATTACTTTCAAAAATCAGTTTGTTTTAATTATTATTACATATGTTCAAGCATAATGTTGACAGTAACTAAATTAAATGTCTATATTAAATTAAAAGAATTAACCATTCATTGATTGATTTGTTAATTGGTTGATTGATTGATTGATTTAGTGCTGGAAATCAACTACAGGCATCAAGAATGCTATTAGGCCGATGTTCTACTGATATGAAATACCCGCCCTTAGTTGTATGAGAGTGTCTCACTAGGTAGTTCATATTAGCCTCAAACTTCTAATCTTCCTGATCCATTTCCCAAGTGCTAAAATTTTTACTGCCTAGGAATTGAAATCTCCACAATGTTTATTATAAATATATATTTAATATGATATGCTTCTATTTCTCTAGATTTCAGTTTTATTAATCAATGATTAACAGCATTACAAACATAGATTCTACATGTTTTTCAAGTTTACGTGTAATTCCTTTAAATCGTCTCACTATAAGTTTAGCTTATTATATGTATTTTATTTATTTATTTATATGTATTTTATTTATAGTAATTCAAATATAAAAATCATTTGTTTAGTGTTACAGTCTTGGAGTAAAGGACTTGGAAAACTGGTTCAAAGGATAAATAGTCTTTGGACTGAAAGGATAAATCTCTGTCTTGGTTCAGCAACACTCGAAGCTATATTTGGCCTAATTACTTCCCAGTTCACCATGGCATCATATGAGCTCTGAGAAAACATGTTGTTTCTGTAAACACTACACTTAACCATGAAGCTACACATATTTTTGTGTCTGACACTACTGTTGTGAGAAAACATTGTAGAGAATGCTGAATGCTACATTAGGAACTGAAGACCACACCCGGTCTACCTCCCTCTGCTATATATAACTTCCAAAATTATCTTCTTAATTTTTACCAGACATATTAATGTGCTTGAATCCAAACTAAAAATATGCATTTATAAGAAGTTAGTGTGAGGAACAGCTGCTGTGCCCTTAGAATAGTATATTATATGCATTGCTCCTTATAAATATTTTAAAACTCCCATTAAAGGGGAAAAAAGAAAACTTTAGCCAACAAATCTATTTTAAAGTCACAGCACTTTGTAGCAGCATATTTCATGGATATTGAAATTCTAGGGAACAAATAGGGAGTTACAAATGAGATCTAAAGGGAAACATCACTATTAAAGGAGGGCCATTTTTCACTTTGAAGCAGCAATGATCAGCAAAGATCTATACAGAATATTACTCCAACTTGAATAAATCCTCTGCTCTCCTAAGCACCTAAGAAAGACTTGAAGCCATGGTGGAAATCCTTATCTTTTACCTAGTCTTTATAGCATTTACGTTATATATTTGTATGTCTATAATGCACATCTCTATGCCTAATGCACATCTCTCCACATGGCTGCACATAGAATCTATTGCCAGAGGGTTTGGAAATTTAATAAAAGATTTTCTCCACACTTCAAGAGAATTGAATTGGCCAGAAGAGTCATCAAATACAAACATAATATTAGTAACAGCTGATAGCTTTTCACCTCTTACCACACAGGCAATGGTCTATACAATCTGCAGGTTTTTGAAGTATGTCCTAATATTTACCTTTATTTATTTAGCTTTGAGTGAACTCTGAGCCCTATGACTCAACTGGCAAGTATCATCTTTGGCAGAGGAATTCCAGAAATATCTTCAAATCAACCTTCCACTTTTTATCAGACAGGTAAAAGTTTATCTCTGGCAATTGATAATATGCTTTACAAATAAATTAAACAACATAATCTCTAATTAATAAAGGAAGTATAAGAGATAGGGATTGAAGCACAGAAAGTGAGTAATTATAGTGGGAATGTTGATCCCCAGTCTTATACATGCTACATGTCTGGATTTGTGACTTATCAATAAAGTGAAAAATACTACGAAGGCCATATTCAGATCATATGAGATAGCAATGTTCCATTCCTCCACATATGATTAATTCAAGTAATGCAAAAGGTTTAAGATGAAATAAACAGTAAAATTAGAAGTTAGACAGACTGAGAAAACTTCTTAGATTTTTGTGACTTTCCTTTTATTGCACTTAATATTGTTGTTAATAGAACTCAGAGGTTGACCTTTTGTTACATAGCAGACTCTGCCAACTGAGTTCTGCATGCTCACATTGTTCATAATGATCTAATTGATATTTAAGAAAGGTCCTTCCTTTTGTGCCTGATAACATATATAAAAACATATTAGGAAACTTGGAGATCTTACTTCTTGTATATTTGGGTTTCAGGAAAGAGATAAAATCAAGTGGACTCAGTTCTGTTTTAAATCTATAACTAAGATTAGTTATGGAACTGAAGAGATGCCTCAGTGCACTGCTCACCCAAATGACCTAAGTTCAGTTCCTGACACACATGTTTGGTGACACACAGCTACCTGTAACTCCAGATCCAGACAGCTTGACACTCTCTTCTAGTTATTGTGTATATATACCTCCATACATAAGGTATATATACATAAAGACACATAGGTATACACACCAGCAACATAAGATCAAGAATTGATAAATGCGACCTTATAAAACTAGAAAGCTTCTGTAAGGCAAAGGACATCATCAAAAAGGCAAATAGGTACCCTACAGATTGGAAACAAAAGTCTTCACTAACCTCACATCCAATAGAGGGCTAATATCCAAAATATATAAAGAACTCAAGAAGCTAATCACCAAAACCACAAACAACCCAATCAAAAAATGGGTATAGAACTAAACTGAGATTTCACAATTGAGGAATCTCTAATGGCTGAGAAGCACCTAAAGAAATGTTCAAAGTCTTTAGTGATCAGAGAAATGCAAATCAAAACAACCCTGAGATTCCACCTTACATCAATCAGAATGGCCAAGGTCAATACCTCAGGTAGTAACACGTGTTGGAGAGATGTGGAGATACAGGAACACTCCTGAATTGCTGATGGAATTGGAAACTGGTACAACCACTCTGGAAATCAATCTGGAGGTTCCTCAGAAAATTGAAAATAGATCTACCTGAAAACACAGCTATACCACTCTTGGGAATATACCCAAAAGATGCCCCACAATTCCACAAGGGCACATGTGTCACTGTGTTCATAGCAGCCTTATTTGTGAAAGACAGAAGCTGAAACAACCTAGAGTCTCACAACAGAAGAATGGATACAGAAAATGTGGTTCATTTACACAGTGGAATACTACTCAGCTATTAAGAACAAGGACATCCTGGGTTTTGCAGGCAAATGGATGGAACTAGAAAATATCATGCTGAGTGAGGTAACTCAGACCCAAAAGGACATGCATACTAGTATGTGGATGTTAGAAAAAAAAAGTACAGAATACCCAAGATACTGTCAACAGAACACAAAAAAGGTCAACAAGTTGAAGTGCTCAAGTGAGGACACCTTAGTCCCACTTGGGAGAGTGAAGAAAGCAATCACAATTGGGAAGGGAGGGAGGGAGGGAGGGACCTAGGAGGGAAAGTGGATAGGGTGGTGTAGTGGGGGTAGAAAGGAAACTTATCTGGTATTGAGTGGGCCAGCAGAAGGAATGGAAAAGGCAATGTTGGGTAATAAGAAGTTGGGGGGACCCTCAAGAATGCACCAGAGAGCTGGGAGGTGAGAAACTCTCCGGACTCAAAGAGAGGGACCCTAGATGAAATGCCTGACTGGAGAGGGAACTTATAAAACCCACCTCCCGCAGGAATACAGAACATCAAGTTGGGGATGGGATTGACATCCCACAGTCACAACTCTGACCCATAATTGTTCCTCTCTGAATAAATTAAAGGGTTGGGAATGGAGAGGAACCTGAAGAAAAGAGGTCCAGCGACAGACCCAAAGTGGGATACAGCTCAAGGGGAGGTCCCAAGGTCTGACACTATTAGTGAGGCTATGGAGCACTCACACAAAGGACCTATTATGACTGCCCTCCAAAAGACCCAACAAGCAGCTCAAAGAGTCAGATGCAGTTATTTGCACCCTACCAATGGACAAAAACAGATGACCCCTGTTATTGAATTAGGGAAGGGTGATAGAAAATGAGAAGGGTGATCCTGTAACTCTCAAGAGACTGGAGTCCCCAGGGAGTTTACAGGTCAGGTGGAGTCGGGAGTGGGCCATCCATATAGACACAGGGGGTGGGGAAGAAGTTTGGGATGTGGAAGAGTCAGAGGGTGGATAGAGGGTGGGAATAAAATATAGAGTGAAAAATAAAATTAAGTTATATAAGAAAAAAGAAAATAAGAAATCTTAAGTGACTTGAGAGGTGGGCTGATGGTTAAGAGCACATGTTGCATAAGACTTTATTTCAGTACCAACATGGTAGCTCATTGCCATCTGTTTATTTAAATATACATTACTCTTCAATTTGATATTATTTTACATTTATCTCCAGCTTCCTGGGATATGACATTCTCTTTTAGTCACCACAGGAACTTCATGCACATAGTACACAGATACACTCAGAAAAACACATACATTTTGAATTATAAAAAAAAATTATTTTAAATCTTTAAAATCTTGTTTATTAAAGTCATCATTTTGCTTGATAGTGTGATTAGTGAGAAGGATATATTAATAAAGTTTTGCACCCTTTACTTAGAAGGTCTAATACACAAACAGAAAATTTGGGGGTAGTATATAATACTAATATAAATCATGAACTATTACAAAGTTTTAGCACTCCTGTGTATGTATATACTGCAACCAAAGCCTGATATCAGAGCATATACCATAAAGTACTCTGCAATTCTAGGTAGTAAATTAGTTCATATTAAGTCCCAAGAATCCTAAATATAATCAACAGACACAGTGGTACAAAACCCAAAGATGTCAATATGAAAGTGAAGCCACTGTGCTTATTGTAATTTGCAGATCCTTAGATGGTGGTTGCCATAAAAGTGCAAGAAAATAGAAATGTGGCAAAAAATGTTAGCCAATGTTCTACTGAATTAGAAAGTAGATTTCAGAGTAATATGACTTGGGGGTAAGAATATCTGAAGAATATATTCTTCTATTTCATTTTAGGAAGAAAATTCTTTCCTTGGTATAGGGTCAAGAGGTGATTTTATTTTTACATGTAAATGCTACAGAAACAAACTCCAACTCAGTCATTGCCCATGCCAAAGCACACCCTATTCAGAACATCTTTCATGACAGTGAATATAGTCTCTAGGTTATGGAGTATCTTTAGGATATTAGTATGCAGCTTTACTCAAAGGTCTGTTGGATAAAAAAGTATACTACTGTTGTTGGGAGACTAATCTTTGTATCATAAGAGTGGTAAAATTTAGTGCACTTTTGCCTATTGTTAAAATCCAGACCAAATCTACAGATGTATTTATTACAGCTGAAATCCCCATAGAGAAGTCATAGCCATGGGACCTGTAACATGTGTACTGCCCATTGTTCTTGGGCACTAACTTGACTTTCTTGGGTTACTTATCCATATACATTCTCACTATTTTTATGACATTATACTTCAATTTGACATTATGTTGAATATAATATGGTAGACTTTAACAATCAGTACTCTTTAAAATCAGTCATCACAGGTATAGTAATGCAAAAGGCTGAAATCTACCAGTTTGTTATATTACAAATTGGTAGAAACAGACAATATATTCATTGCCTATTCTCTAATTTTTTAATTAAACCTTAAAATAATGTCATAGATATGTGGAACATAGATCTTTCTAGCTATAATGTAAGTCTAGTTGTATTTTCTATTGCCATTATTCTGCTGCTGTAGGTACCATTTTCAACACTAAGATCTTAGTATCAATTTGTGTGCAGCAACAAATAAGCTTGACAATCATCTGGGTTTGAGGGTTCTCATGGGAACCTGTTGAACTTCATTAACTTTAGGTCCTTATAGGATTAGAAGTGTCATTTGGTGGTGAAAAATATCCACTTTTTCTTTTTCCTCTCATTATTTGGTGATTCCAATTTAGATTTATTTCATATATGTATGTATTTTAAGAAGCTTTATACTATATTAGGTCCCCTTATTACTCCATCAAATGGTCATTAGTTTTAGCTACCTTTTCTAGTTCTCTCTTTTTTCTGTGTCTTCCCTCCCCATCCCCATTTGATTCCCACATTCCAGTCACACATATCCATGTTTATTCATAACTATCTGCTGAGATACTTTCCTCTCCCATAGTCATTTGTTCTATATCTAATCCTGTCACTCTATGGATTGTAGCTTGCTTATTGAACACTTAACAAATAACATTCACATATAAATGACTATATACCATATTTGTCATTTTGCTTCTGGGTTACCTAACTCAGATGAAGTTTTCATAGCTCTAACCATTTGCCTTCCCATTTAAAGATTTTAATTTTTGTTGTTTGTTTGTTTGTTTTTGTTTTGTTGAGTAATATTCCAGTCATTTTTTCCCATTGAACCACAAGTTGGCATCTAGACTGTTCAAATTTCTATTATGAATAGACCAGCAATGAACATAGTTGAGCAAGTGTCTGTATAGTAAGATGTAGAGTTCTTTGGAATCATACCCACAAATATACTCTTACTCTTGATTTAATGAATTCTTGCATATTCTAGGCAGAATTCTAAAGAAGATACTTAACTGTCTTCACTCATTTATAAGCTGTCCCCTCTGAACATTGGCAGGTTAAACCTTCTACACTATTATGTTATATCATAATTGTCTGTATGTCCCTTACGAGTCTTAAGGGAGAGCATTTAAAATTAGGAAGTTGTCTACAGTTAGTAAGAAAAAAGAAAATCAACCAGACATAACACATGTGAAGGAACATATGTGACCACTCTTCTATTTCTGCGATAAGAGAATGACTGTAACAGTGATTAGAGAAAGCGAAGATCATGGGTGCACCCAGAAGTACCTTCTTCTGCAGAGACTCCATGTCATAGCCTGGCCAGCATTTCGATTTTTGACCCTTCTAATCCCAAGCAGAAGATTCAAGTAAATATATATTTGCATTAAACTTACATAAATATGAAATATTAAATAGTATCATTTTACATTTTACACTTGTACAATTTTTTTACAAAGAAAGAGAAATCACACTTATTTTTACCTCCCAATGGGTAGGATACAGATACAGGGCTGATGTTTCTAGAAGATACTAATCTATATAAAATATCTATTGCAGCTGTTAACCTTTAAGCTTTCAGGGATTTCCTGTGTCTCTTTCTGAGACTTGATGCAACACCCTGAACATTATCATTTCAAATGAGAAAATATGGAGAATGTAATGAAAAGCCCTTCTGTCCCAACACTCTAAAATTAATATATAAATTATATATTATATAAATTATATAAATTGGGTATATAGTATATTTTAAGAGACTATTTTCATATGAGGTATTTCCTTGACAGTTGTAACAGTTTGAATTAGTGAAGAGAGAGGCGCTAATGAAAGAGCTTAAGTTTGAGAACCATAAATGTTTAAAAGCTTCCATGTTTTCAATATAAAAGGTTTAATGGAATAATTGTGAGGATTGTATTTGACGTGAGAGTTGCTATATCTACAAAAGAATAATTTATCCTCTAAGATAAATCTTAAGCATTGACGAGATGTATGGCCATATTTAGACCAAATCCCTCAGAATGTGCCTACAGGTTTAGCATCATCAATGCCAATCATAATTCCTGCTGGTTCCTTCTAATAGCCAAACCAAGACCATGTTTTCCAGAACTTATTATTCTTTGATATCCATTGTCCCTGGCTGTGGACAGTCTCTCAGTAGTTTTTGGTCACTCTTAGAATTATTCTATACCAACTCACCTTTCATTGTGTAATATCTCTAAATCATCTGCTAAGTCTGGCAATTCTAGTTAAGCATTATATATATACACACACACACACACACACACACACACACACACACATATATATATATATATATATATATATATATATATATATATATGTGTGTGTGTGTGTGTGTGTGTGTGATATATATATATATATATGTGTGTGTGTGTGTGTGTGTGTGTGTGTGTGTATATATATATATATATATATATATATATATATATATATATATATATATATATTCTAAATTGAACATCCATCCTTGTTTTGATTCAGTACCACATAATTGATATGGAAAGAGATAGTGCATGAAGATCTTCATGTGTAATATTTGATAGTCATATAGCAATGTATAACATCCACATATCACTGAACTTAGTTTTACTATACATTAACCTGTAGCCTCTAAGATATGGTAATCAGGAGAATTAGTCTTATACCTGGAACTTAGTGTAGTCTAAAGTTTTAAATTATTATTATTTGTTCTTGGATGAAACCCCATATTGTTTCTTCAGTTCATATGTTTGTACAAGTAGAATTGAATAGGTGATGGACCAACTGTTATGACAGAAATTCTAGGCGGTATAAATATTCAGGAAAGTCTTACATTCTTCAATGAATATTTCTCCCACTGTGTGGCAAATATCTAAAGATATTTCCATACTCTGAGACATATAGAGTTAGACTATTAATAACTGCACCCCATAAGCCAAATCAAGTCTAATCCCTGTATTTATGAATAAAGTTTTATTATAACACATACAAGATCATTTTCTTGCAATTCGTTCATTACTGATTTCACATATTACATCAATTCAATAGATTATAAAAGAGTTCATGTGATATTTATTACTAAATACTGCATTGTTTGCTAATGAGCTTTTCTTAGAAAAACTATGCAGGTTCTCAGGTTAGAATGGTTCTCTGTTTATTGACACCAAGTTGTGGCCAAGTTGCCTTTCCATACTCCAGTTTGCTTTGCCTTGACAAGCAGTTCACACAAAACATTCTGAAATGAGCTTAGAAGCTAAGCACTCTAATATAACTACTCTAATAATTTAACCATAGGGAGTACCCTGCCATCAAAGAAAAATCTATATGGTCTGGCATTAAATGAAATGTGAATACATTACCCAGCAGTTGTTCATTTAGGTTATGCCAGAGAATATGTGGAATGCCTTAGATGCATCTTTTTAATTTTTATGATGAAATATTAATTACTATAATATAACAACACCATGAACCTTCACAATTACACACAAACAGCTTTGACAATAGCACTCTGCTCAGAAGCTACATATCTTTAGTATGTGATTCTGTTGGGGTATTGGAAAAGGGACAAAAATCTCTCTGCTATTCTGCTGGGATGAATCTCATGATCAGTCTTTTCCTTTAAATAGAAAGTGAGTTTATTCTTATGTAAATTTTACTTTGAAACATTTTGTGAAATGCTCATCAACTATAATATTTACTTAAAACTGAAGCAATCTTGTTAATCTACATTAGAGAAAGTTTGAGTGAAAATAAGTGGCCTTGCAATTCTCCTCAGTAGACAGTTATCTTGAAATATGTGTAAAATTTTAGAATAGCATAGAATGTACTGAAATAGTGAGAACCTCAAAAATAGAAAGCTTATGATATATACTTATTTAAAATAATGTCAGGGCTGGGTGGTGGTGATACACGCCTTTAATCCCAGCACTTAGAAGGCAGAGGCAGGTGGATTTCTGAGTTCGAGGACAGCCTGGTCTACAGAGTGAGTTCCAGGACAGACAGGACTGCACAGAGAAACCCTGTCTCATAAAACAAAACCAAAAACAAACAAAAAAGGTCAACATTTCACTAATATTAAAATTCTGATAGTTTACTAATTGCTTGAATCCCATACAATATTGTCAGGGGTAAAATTTTAGGGTGTGTCTTCTGATTGAAAATCATTTCTCCACACTTCACTATAAGAAACACACAACTGAGGAATGCTAGGGAAAAACTTAAAACTGTAAGTTCTACCCATTTCTCATGGTGCTGAAAGGATAATGTGATGATGTTACATGAAGATAGCAACCTGCTTACTCTATTAAATATACATAAACAGAACACTAATTGGAATTAATGGGCTATAACATAAAACTAAGAAAAGAATTAGAGAGGGACCTATTTTGGAGAGTCCATGGAAATTGAAGGGAGGCAGTAGGGATGGATTTGATCAGGATACATTATATACATGTATGAAAATTTTGAAGAATAAACAAAAAATTTAAACATAGAAAAAATAGCAAATGGGAATATAGTTCACTTGCAGTGTTTTTCTGTCATACAGAAGCTTCTGTGTTCCAATACTGGCACCACAAAAATCAATCCAAACAAATCAGATTAAAATGATCTAACAAATAACAAATTCATGGTAATATTTGATATAACCTCTGAGTCCATAATCTAGTGAAAAGGTATAAGAAACATAGGCACAGAAAGATTGGCAATTACTGATTTGAGAACCATTGGAATGCCCTGATCATTATTTATTTATTTGATACAAAGTCAAAAATCTTCCCCTGTTCTCCCAGCTGCTGCTATTTAGAGTGGTCTTAAAATGGTATATTCTTTCCAGAAATTTTACATGTCTACCCATATGACCATGATTCATGAAAGCTCACTTAAATTTCTGTGGAAATAGTACACTACTCATATTTTCTATATGACTTACATTTCTAAGTACCAGTTGTAGGTTGTGAAATGAGGCTATCATTTCCAATTTGATGGAAAATTATCAAGAATTAATAAATTATGACCATAACTTATTTCATCAAATATATATCAGACAAAACTGCACAAAACAGCCAGTCATAGCAGCAGCATCTATAAATTACCAATAATATGTTTACAATTGGATTACAGATGATGTACTTTGTAATTTCTTATATTTCTCTTGATTTGGTGTTTGATATAAAGTAATCAATCATGGCATACACATGCACGGGAAAACCAAATGTAATTTTGTATGAAAGTGTTAATCTTTGCCATTAGTAAGAGTGTTGTGAATTTTCAGTAGAATATCATAATTCGTCTTTATGTTATATGAGAAAAATCATCTGTGTGGAAAAATTGAATTTTTCCCTGAATAACAACTTTCTATACTAAGAAACAAGGTTATCTTTACATTAAAAATGGTAAATTGATATGTAATGAATATAATAATTCACCGACATTAGTAAACTAGAATATTTATAAATTAACTAAAGCTTTAAGGAATGTGTAATGTACCCTATCAAGTACTCAGGAAATAAAATCATAGTTGGAAAAAAATCAGAATAGAATAACTACAAAAGAAAGCTTAACTAATGACTTTTTAGGATATTGGCTTCTAAATCCCACTATGACCACCAGGCAAGAACATATATCTGCAGAAAGAAGCTAGAAAAATCCCATACTGCTGGTCCTTACCATTTGTGATTGTTCATATCTCTCAGTACACAAGCAAAACTGCTTCTGAGGACAGTGCATTACTCTATGAATTAATACAAGCATCCCTGGATGTGCTCATTCTTGGTCTCAGAACAAAGGTTCTTGTAACCTACTTCCTGCTTTTCTTTGTACTCATATATGAATCCAGGCTCAAAAAACAAAATACTGTGAAAAAGAAGAAGTATATCACTATATTTTTTTGCCATTTACCCTCTAATCTTTATTTGTCAATGTTCATTGCAGTAAGTCATTGGTCTGTTTCAAAGTCTATAGCTTCTGTTACAGTATCAATACTAGATCCTCACAGAGAATCCTCCTGGATGTTTTCTCCCTGTACAAATCTCAAGTCCAAGTGGATCAAGGACCTCCACATAAAACCAGATACCCAGAATCTAATAGAAGAGAAAGTGGGGGAAAGTCTTGAACACATGAGCACAGGGGAAAATTTCCTGAATGGAACACCAATGGCTTATTCTAAAACTTTTGATCTACAAAAACACCCACAATGGAAATATTCTGGACTTTAGAACAACAAATATATTTCTTAAATTTTAATAAAAACCTTTAAAAATTACCAATGTATATGAGCATCTATTATATGTATATATAATATATATATATATATATATATATATATATATATATATATATATATATATATATATACACGTGAGTGTGAGTGGGCACAACTGCACATACATATGGAGGTCAGAGAATATACAGCAGGTGTTCTGCTCTATCATTCTTTACCTTATTTCTCTGAAGCAGGGTCTTTTGTGAACCTGGTGTTTCTGGCACTTGGGGTAGCATAGAAGTCAGCAAATCTTGGGCACCTTCCAGTTACTTCTTCCAATAGCACTGGAATTCTAGGTGTGTGATATCTCACACATCTTTCTACATAGGTTTGATAATTTGAACCCAGGACTTCATGTTCACATTGAATCCTCTGAGCCATTTTCCCACCCATTTTTAAAATTAAAGTACCCAAAATTAACTTATTGAAATATCACCTCTATCATTGAAACTTCAAAAATGTATAGACATGATATTTACATTTGTTTTCCTAAGAGATCTCGGCATCTCTAAAGAATTTTTGTATTATTAATTAGTCCTGAGAATATGCAACTAACAGATGAACGCTTTTTTTCTATTAATTAATTTACTTTTTTACACTCAATATTTCATTTGCCCCCATCCACTCTCCAACTGTTCCACATCCTATACCTCCTCCCACCAACCTGTCTCCCCTGAGTCTCCAGTCTCCTGATGGTTAAGAGCATCATCTCCGAATGAACACAGACCTGGTGGTCCTCCACTGAATGTATGCTAGGGGCATCATATCAGCTAGTATATGCTGTCTGTTTGGTGGTCCAATGTTTGAGAGATCTCAGGGCTTCAGATTAATTGAGACTACTGATTCTCCTTCAGGATCGCCTTTCTCCTCAGCTTCTTTCAGCCTTCCCTAATTCGACAACAGAGGTCAGCTGCCTCTGTCCATTGGATGGGTGCAAATATCTGCATCTAATTCTTTCAGCTACTTGTTGGGTCTTTCAGAGGGCAGTCATGGTAGGTCCCTTTTTGTGAGTGCTCCATAGCCTCAGTGATAGTGTCAGGCCTTGGGACCTCCCCTTGAGCTGGATCCCATTTTGAGCCTGTGGCTAGATCCCATAAAGGAATTTTCTTTTGCTGTGTTTTTTTCTTTCCATTTTTTTCAATGTACAGATACATCTAAATTTTTTCTGTAATCTTATTATGGATATTATTTCACTAACTTAAAGATAATCTTTGGTTGTAAAGGAATAAATATCACACTTCTATATCATATATAATATGTAATATTAAATCTGTTTTATACACATTATATATATTGAAAATACATAATCAACATGTATGAACAATATAGAGTCAACCACACTATTTCTTCTATATAATTACTCATAAGTGAGTTTATACACATGATTCACATAGCAATACACGTATAGAACATAATAATTGTTTATGGATAAAAGAACACAAATGCTACTTACTAAGTTGACCTTGTGAAAAGACAGCTGGGGTGAAACATGAGCTTATTCTTTTATTCTGTCATGCAGAGAGTTTCTAGGGAAATTTAATGCTTTTATTGAGACTCGTACCACAGTAATAGAATTTGGGTCCCAAAGTGCTACCTGGAGTAGATGAAGAACAGTATACCAAGCCAACAGCTAAGCTAATGAAAAGTTCCTGTGCTCTGCTACGATTCTCAGAGGGTTTGTTTCTTCTAACAACCAAACACACAGCACATTGAATTTAGGCCCCATATGAGAAACACCTATAAGGGGAAGAAATAATTCTCTTTCGTCCATTGTGCTGTTTGAGGGGCGTGAAATTCAAACTTATTCTGGAAAAAAGCTGAGTGTATTAGTTACTTTTCTGTTACTGTGATAAATTTTCATGTCCAAAGGCAACTTGTAGAAGGAAGAGTTTATTGTCCTTATAGTTTCAGAGGAACAGTCCGTAATGGTAGAAGAGGGATTGAAACAGAAAACTAAGAGATCACATTTTCACTCACAAACACCAAGCAGAGAGTGAGCTGGAAGGAGGTGAGATTATGAACACTCAAAACACACTTCCATCATACACTTTCTCCAGAAATGCTCTCCCAACTAGCAAACTGCACCATCCTTTGGGGACCAGGGACTCAAGTCCCAGAGCCTTTGGGGAATATCTCTAGGTCAGGATACCAGTCTCAGTTTATTTTCCTTATACTGTGATTAAACATCCTGGGAAAAGCACTTCAGGGAGAAGGGTCTTATTTTGGCTCACATTTCAATGGTGCACTACAATATAGTTAAGAAGCCAAAGAAGCAAAAGGCATTCCATTGCATTCACAACCAAGAGAGAGAGGCGGTGCATGCTGGTACTCAACACATCAATAACCTGGCTCAGGAACTGTCCTGAACACAGTGAATATATGTCTTCCCACATTAATTAATCAATCAAATTCTCTATCTGAAATACTCACAGACTACATAGTCCTTCAAAAGAATGGATGTAGTCTGTCTTCTTAGTGATTCTAGATCCTGTTGAGTTGATAATTAACATTAAGCATCACACTAAAATTCAAAGATGAATTTCATGACTGAAATATCAGTGAAGATTGAACAAAGGCCTTTATCTTCCTCATTTATGATGATAGTTATGAAGAATACTCATAAATTAAGCACTTCATGTTCTATGCAAATCTTATACTGTAACTGAATATAATTTGCATTGTTCAGTTACTCCTATTCATCCATGTCTTTAGTTGAAAACAGATATTTCTTGTATAATATATTCTTTTTATACACATATCTTATATTTCTTTTTTATTATTTTATTTTATTAGATATTTTCTTATTTTACATTTCAAATGCTATCCCAAAAGTTCCCTATATCCTCCCCCCACCCTTCTCCCCTACCCACCCACTCCCACTTCTTGGCCCAGGCATTCCCCTGTATTGGGGCATATAAAGTTTGCAATATCAAGGGGACTCTTTTCCCTATGATATCTGCTACATATGCAGCTAGAGACAAGAGCTCTGGGGGTTCTGTTTAGTTCATATTGTTGTTCCTCTTATAGGGTTGCAGGCTTCTTCAGCTTCTGGGGTACATTCTCTAGCTTGTCCTTTGGGGGCTCTTTGTTCCATCATATAAATGACAGTGAGCATCCACTTCTGTATTTGCCAGGCACTGGCATAGTCTCCTATGAGACAGTTATATCAGGGTCCCTTCAGCAAACCCTTGCTGTTATTCTTATATTCTGAATATAGATTCTTTTCCCCATCCAAGTTCCCTATGATCCTCTACACTTTCCCAGCCAAACAAATCTACATCCTCCCTCTCCCTCCTCCTCTCCCTCCCCCTCCCCCTCCCCCTCTCCCTCTTCCTCTTTCCTCCCCCCCCTCTCTCTCTCTAACTAAAATACAGGCATCTAAAATAACAACATAATAAAAGAAGATCAAATATGAATGAGCAAAGCAGAATTAGAACAACAGAAACAAACAAAAGAAAAAGACACCAAAAGCACAAGAAACATAATAGTGCAAACACACAAATTCACACACACACACACACACACACACACACACACACAGATCCCATAAAAACACAAAATTATATACAAAACTATATATGTAAAGAACATACAAGGGGGGAAATTCTGACAAAACATTATGAGATAAAGAACCTCTAAAACTGCCATTGAGTTTACTTTGTGTTAGCTATACACTGCTGGGTATAGGGCCTGTCCATAAGAGTGTTTTTCATCCCCAGTAATTTATAGATTTTTTTAATGTATAGCATGTTCTATATTTTAGTCTATATAAATTAAAAAAACAAAAAACACTTCTTTGAATATCATGTCCAGTGTTAGATTCAGGAGACAGGATGTGAGTATTTTATGAGTATCATTTATCTAACAAGGAATAAGTCTTAGAAATTCACATTGCTACATGGAGCATACATTTTCCTCTACATATAATAACTAAATTTTAATATCACCTCATTATTGCTCCATGGACGACCCAGTCTAGATTCTATTTTTTAAATTTTTTTTTTTTTTTTTTGAGACAAGGTTTGTCTATGTAGTCTTGGCTTTCCTGGAACTTACTCTGTTGACTAGGCTGGCCTCAAACTTGTAGAGATCCTCTGCATCCCAAGTACTCTCATTAAAGGTATGCTCCACAACCACCTAGCTTAACAGTTTAGCTTCTAACCAGGTTTTTTGGTTGTCAATTATGGCATACAAAATAAAATTTGAAGTCCCAAATAAAACCATATCATTGTTTGCACTCTTATTACCCCATAAGACTGAGACTTAAAAAAAAACAAAACAAACAAACAAAAAAAAAACCTTTGTTTCCATTTGAATATCAATTACATCAACTTCTATTATTCCTTAGCTTAGTGTGATGTGCATTTTATCTTACATGAATTACCATGAATCTTCACTTACAAGACTCATTCTTCCCATTCATCTAAGATTAAACATACAATCATGCCTCAGGATTTATGTCTGGAAAGATACTTTGGTGGTTAACAGTGCTTGCTGCTTTCCCAAAGGATCTGGATTCAGTATCCAGCAACCATGTTGGATTGTTCAAGCCCTAGGAGATCTAAAATACAGCTTTTCATTTAAAAAAAATTCATTGTTTACTGATTTCCCTGTCTAGGATTGTTTTTAGCTCAAATCTTCTTTCTTCTGAGCTATCTGTTCATGTTGCTAAATTATGGATGCTCTGCATGATTCTGCCATGATGGTTTTTCCCTTTTGCTTGTTGTAGTTTGCTTCTTTTTTATGTGGTCACCTTGGTTTTGTATTTACTCATCACTAAAGATGAATGAATGAAATTTGTTCTGATCATCTCCAAGAAGCTTTGTTCAGTGAAGCAAGAAGATTGATCCTAAGTAAACTTTACCATGACCTCTGACCGCATGCTTTTGTATTTGTATGATTAAACATTGAGAATGATAAGTATATATTTTAAAAGCAAAAAGGTCAAGCCTAAAAATAATCAGAAATTACTGTGGCATTCATAATTTTCATATTATGAATTCCTTTTTTAGAATTATTTGTTCATAGAAAATGCCTTTCTACTGCAATAGAGTTTTCAAATATGAGCAAAACAAATCCTGATGATTGAATATGTGACTCTGAAACATTTTTAATGAGATGAAATTCTAGAAATCTATACTTTCTAAGACCTACCTCCATTGGTTTTATGTAATGACATGTCAGTGTTTGATGACCACTTAATTGAAGATATGAACTAAAGCAAAAATAGCAACCGTATATGCTATGTCTGAGAAATAATTTTTCTTCCTTAAACTGAGAAATTCTTATTTCACATTCCTTTTTTTCCAATTTTTATTAGATATTTGCTTCATTTATATTTCAAATGCTATCCCAAAAGTCCCCTATACCCTCCCCCTGTCCTGCTCCCCTACCTACCCACTCCCATTTCTTGGCCCTGGTGTTTCCCTGTACTTGGGGCATATAAAGTTTGCAAGACCAAGGGGCCTCTCTTCTGAGAAAATAAGGAAACAGAATTTTCATCTCAGTATTGATGAATTACAGAAATAATTGTGAGAGCAAGCATTTATTCAACATGATAAGCAGGTTATAGTTAACATGTTACTTAGTATTCAGAAAAACATTCTAAATCTACTACTGTAGAGGTAATAAATTCTCTATAAAATTAAGGCACTTTTCTAAGCAATGGTGTAGAAGGTGGTTCTGATGCTTTGATTGGAAATCTGTTTACTAAAGGTATAGATCCTTATCCCCAATGAGTTTTTGATCTATCCATATATATGCCAGTAGCCAATGGCTGAACATGGGGTGATACACTATGAGTTGCATGGGTAAGATGGACAAGGGAGGACTTGGAAGAGAAAAGGGGGACAAAGTAGTGTCAGGAAAAAGACCAACTAGCTATGCGAGTTTTCAGGTAATTGGCCTCTGGCCACTTCCACAAATGAACCTGGAGTAGCAGGGCAGGATTTAGAACTGGCCATTCATTGAATTAGCCTAGACAGTCCACCAGTCATTAAATTAGCCATGACATTTTAAGAATAACTCTCTCTCTCTCTCTCTCTCTCTCTCTCTCTCTCTCTCTCTCTGTGTGTGTGTGTGTGTGTGTCTGTGTGTGTCTGTGTGTGTCTATGTGTGTATTAGCAGATCTGAGGTATCTCCTCGGAGGGTGCATGCATGTGACCAACAGGGAACACAAAATGGTGTAGAGAAAACTACCTGTGACAAATGGGTATGAATCTAAGAAGCACAGTTAATCCCTATGTCTGACTCTCTGTTCTCCCTGTCTGTCTCTCTGCCTCTCTCTCTGTTCTCTGTCTCTTTCTTTCTCTCTCCATCTCTCTCTCTCTCTCTCTCTCTCTCTCTCTCAGTCTCTCTCTCTCTCTCTCTCTCCTACTCAATTTTGTAACCTGGAGGCAAGGCTTGCTTTAATATCTTTAAGGGCTATATATGTTAACTAAAGGATACAAGCTTTCTTCTCTATAGAACCACATAATATGCAGGCAATCAGTGATGGATAAAGTGTGATTCCTCATCCCATCGATTTCTGCATTAACACATATAAATGTTAAGATCCCAAATCTCTCACTTCCTGGTCCAGAAAACTTCCTGGTTCCTCTTACAGAGGTGACTTCATGACAGCCTCAAAAGTTAATGATCTCTCATCTTTTTTTAAGTTTTCACCTAGTTTTGTAATAAAGGTTAATTTTTGAGATTGTCTTTGACATCCTTAATGTTTATATAGTTTTGAAACTGGTCTCTAGTATGAAATAAAACAAATGACCAGTGGTGGGCAAGATAGTTCAATTGGAAAGTGTTTCATATTATCTAATTTCCCTTTCTTAATATTATCATGTGTCCAACATCATATAAAAGATATACAAAGACCAATAACACAAAGTTTGTATTCAAAAGCCACTAGATTCAAACCATTGTTCAGTTTTACAATAAAGGATTGAAATGTTTGCTTGAAATAATTTTATTTGTTCATTCCATATATTCCACTCAAATAAAATTATAATCTTATAATTTTATGTAGATTTTGAATACACTGGATGGTATGACTCTCTGAAGGGCCAGAGTATCACCAAAACCATAGGAAACATTAGTTTGGATATGCAGGAACAAGATCTTAATGACTAGGGGCTTTCAGTCATTTTTCCTTCCACAGCCTAGTTAAATCTGTTACAGTTTTCTTATTCAAGTACATAAGTACTTTCATCTAAATCCTAAGGGAATGTTGGAAAAGCTGGAAAGAGGAAAAGCAAATTGAATGGCTACCACCCAGATCCAACCACAGTTTCTAAGCACTACTTTTCTTCTCTTCTACCTGGAAGCTTCCTCCCTGTGCTGGGATCAAGGTGGTCTCTACATTAATCATGACAGTTTTCTCTTAAAGGAAAATAATAACTGCATGACTTCATCATTCTTGAGTGCTAAGTCTTTACTTTGAAATCTCAAGCACCATGTTCTCTACTACTATATGGTAGTCAGCTTCTAAGTTCCAACTCCTCACAACTTCTCCAGTGAGCTCCAATTCCAGTCCTCTTTACTAATAAACAATGATATTGAGCACTGCCCTCCAGTATGTGTCCAATGTGCTGAAAAAGAACTCTGCCTGCAAACCTATGTACATCTAACCAAAACATGTATGCACCCAGAAAACATGTGAGTATGTGTTTTCTAGTTCAGGTTAAACACCACTCCCCCATCTAAAAGCTACCCCATGGCTTGAGAAAGAGGCACACAGCTTGAAGACCTTTGTTTGTGTTTTCTTTGTGCCTCTGTTATGGATTATTCCATCTATAGAAATGAAAGTGCCAAGATGTTAGTAGGAAATTTAAACTACAGCCTGTAAATTTCAAAGCTAAGGAGCAGCTACAAACCATTGTACAACAATATCATATGTGTGGCCTTTTGTTTTATATTGAATTATAGTCAACAGGAGACTTAGCATCAACATATAGTAATGACATACCTTCAAAACATCCTACACTACCATGGTTTAGTATATAGGCAATACAAACATTCTATTTAAGTGGCATGATTTTACTTACCTCAGACTCAATGCATTAAAACATTTCCATAATATCATAACTCCTTTTGCCATAGAAAGTACAAGTTCAAAATATGACTCTTCTATTTGCAGCTTATTAGACACAGGCAGGTTAGTTATCTGTATTGATTTTTTCTTTTCTCTCTTATTTTTTGTTGTTGTTTTTGTGTGTTTGTTTGTTTGTTTGTTTGTTTGTTTTTCGAGACAGGGTTTCTCTGTGTAGCCCTTGCTGTGTTGGAACTTACTTTGTAGACCAGGCTGGCTTCCAACTCAGAAATCCACCTGCCTTTGCCTTCCGAGTACTGGGATTAAAGGTGTGTGCTACCACACCCAGCTGATTATTTTTCTTAAGACTTGAAAATGAAATACAGTCTCAAATAAGTATGGCAAAGAAGCAATCATACAACCTTCAGTAATCACAAGAAGTTTTAAATTCTAATTATTTAATGCTTGCTCCAACTAGGAGATATTATATGTAAGAGATATTACTTAGGAATTTATGTGTTACCACATAAATTATACAGTGCCTTATAAAGACATGTAAAACTTTTACATAAATGTGATTAACTATGGAGTAAAGGAACTTCCTGGTCAAAGGCACATGGATGAACATCATTTGAAAACTGCTCTACTTAGCATTCTCTATAAAGAGACTGCTTAGAACAGGTAAGTACCAACTCTGTCTATAAAATAAGGATGGGAAGGTTTAAAAATCTATTTTCCCAGCATTTATTAAGTTGGTCTGTTATGAAGTTTCACACAAAAATTTCTATTTCTTATTTTGCAACTTACGTAAATATTGTGTTCACACTGACTGCTCTCAGAGGTTCTTAGGTTCCAGGCAAAAGACCAAAGTCATGACTTGAAATCTTCATATTCTAAATGATTATCGTTGTAGCGTTTTGGGGTTCGGCAGTAGTGTGAGTTGTCCAGTTTACTTAGGAGCAGTTAATTGTTGTTGAGCTGGGCCAAAGTTACATTATAAACTTTTGGTTAAATGAATCTACTCAGGGATGAATAAAAAGTACAGGGTCTGCAACTTTGGATTCGAATGTAACATTTTTTTTCTTTCATTTTTAAATCACAGAGCTGTCATCTGCCAGTGACAGGAGAACTTACAGCTTCCTAATTATAAAAGCACAGCAGTGAAACACACAATTTGTTCTGTTTTGCTATTGAAGAAACTTTCTAAAATTTGTTGAAATTGTCACCACACCCAAACTATATAAGCATCACCCTGGAAGTCATTTATTCCTTAGAAAGTGTATTTGAAAATGTACCAGCTGAGTCACATTAATACAATCCCCAGAGAGTCTTCTTTAGCACACACCACGTAAGAAACCAATGCAAGAAGCAGAGGGAAGTTTCTGAGCAGAGCTTACCTGCAAGTGTTGACAGTGTCAGACACTAGGCAAGGTAGAGTAGGCACACGTCTGTATCACTCATGGAAAAATGCTCTAAGAATCCTGTGCTATGAAGCTTATATTAGTATAAACACAGTAGTACAGACTGGACGCTTAAGTAAAAAATTCTAAAAGCCAAAATAGAGGTGTTATCAGAGTGACACCATCATTCTATCTGTCTGTGTCCTCACCTGAAATCATTTTTAAAAGCATAGATGGAAAGTTCCCTGCTGTCTCTCACTATCTGAGAAAGTTACCAGGTCTGTTGAATGAAAGTTCCACCCTTTGACCTCATTTTATATCCAACACCTTTTTGACCTCATTTTATATCCAACACCTTTTTTTTTTTCATAGCAGCCTTATTTGTTTTCATTTACTTTTTCAAAATACATTTTTATTAGATATTTTCTTCATTTACATTTCAAATGCTATCCCCAACGCCCCCTATACCGTCATCCCGCCCTGCTCCCCAACCCACCCACTCCCATTTCCTGGCTCTGGCATTTCCCTGTACTGAGACATTTGATCTTCACAAGACCAAGGGCCTCTCCTCCCATTGATGGCCAACTAAGCCATCCTCTGCTACATATGCAACTAGAGACACAGCTCTGGGCGTTACTGGTTAGTTCATATTGTTGTTCTTTCTATAGGGTTGCAGACTCCTTTAGCTCCTTGGGTACTTTCTCTAGCTCTTTCATTAGGGGCCCTGTAACACATAAATTGAGGAGAACTTACAATTAAGTCCACACAGAAGCCTAAATTGATGGCCACATAATTCTTCATATCTCTACTGTTCACAGTTAATTTGCTCCATTTCAAATGCTTTCTGTGCACTGGTTTATTTAATCTAAATGAAACATTTATGAGGTAGGTAATGTCCATATCATATCTGTTTTAGAAAAGGGAAATGTTGTCAATGATACATTACTAATTTCACAAAAGCTAATATTCAAACTCAAAAACCTGCATGAAGTCCCTGAAATAACATACTGAACTCCTGTACTCAGTGTTCTAATGATAAGCTAGGGAAAGTTATTAGAGAGATGACACCTACTCCAAAAAGATAAAGTCTCAAAAACTCTGGTTTGGACAACAGGAGTCTGTTTGTTTCTTTGAGCCTAAGTGCTTAATTAGGGAGATTGGACAGAGTAGTAAACAGTAATTAATCATCATCATGCTTCTAAGGTATTAGAAAAAAAAAAACTAAAACAGTGTTATCTCAGAAGATAGGAACAAAGAATTTTGCAATTCTTTGCAATTGATAGGTGCAATTGATAGGTGCCCCTCAGACAATCAGGCTGCAAATAGTCTCTTCAGGGGATTTAAACAAACAAATATGACTACAACCACCTAAATCCCAATTTCAAGGTGTTTTGTTTTGTTTTGTTTTGCCTTGTTTGTCTATAAGGTTAGCACACATAGCTAAAGATGTGTTGAAAAGTCTTATAGATATCTTATTAGTTTTGTCATTAATATTTCTCCTTAAACATTTTATAATTTTCATGTACTTTATATAAATATATGCAAATAGGAACAAACATGGTCAAACACAAAAATCAGTACAGTACATAAACTTAAGTATTAGTATTCTCATTATTATAGATATATCTTATTGTCCTTCTTCACAGGTAAATATTATCTAATGTTGCTAAATGACCACGTTTCTTTTAAATTAAAAAAAAAGCAAATTTTTACCTCTTTAACTTACAAAAAAACAGATTTATAAAAATCAGGGCCTTAGGAACAAGGAAATAAATTTCTAATCCATCTTTTTATGGAGGTGGTACAGTCCCTATCAATTGTTTGATGAACATTTTTTTTCAGCATTTGAGCAATGTGAACATTTTATAATAACAATTAATTGATTTTATGGTGTTGTTGCCAACAGAAAGCCCATTAATTAATAAATGAGAATGGATATTTAAAAATATTTAAGAAAACATTATAACATACTTTTTGATGACAATCCATGGGGTATCAAAATATTGATGACGCAATGCTAAAATCTGCATGGTCTCCATCTAATTTCAAACCAACAGCTCAATCTTCATTTATTTTCCACAATGGCAGTATAAGTGGAAACATATACACTGAGAGGCAAAATAATTATCCCTCAATTCTCACCACTAACATTTCTCTATATCAATGTTGTTAATTTGCATTTATTTTATAAATATATACAAATTGGAGCAAACAAAGTCAAAGGACAAATATCAATAAGAGTAGTTAGTTGCAGAACAGAACACAAGATGCTAGAGGCTTTGAAGTATGAGTATCAGGGACATACTTTTCAAAGGTTTAAATCTCTCCTACAAGTTGATAAAATTGGGGGGATTCAATGTACAGCATGGTACTCATTGTTAATAGTGCATTGTATATTTGGAATGGGTTACAAGACTGAATCTCAAGTACTCTCATGGACATCAAAGGAAAAATCTATCAACTTTGTGATCTGATGTCTGCATTACATAGTATGGTGCTTGTGATCACTTCATAGCCCATACATATACCCATCCAGAATGTATTCAATTCTTTCACTAAGCCTGAGACATAACGATAATTAAAGCACTGGCCAAACTTGAGACCTATAATATGGGTAAGTACCAATCCCTGATAATTTTAATGATATTTTGTTATCTAGTCTTGCAAACAGGGGCCTAACATAACTGTCCTCTGGGAGGCTCTACCTAGCAGCTGACTGAAACACATACGGAGACCCATAGCTAAACTAATGATGGAGCTCATGGAGTCTTATGGAAGAGTTGGGGGAAGTATTGAGGGACCAGGGGGTGATAGGAACTCCGCAAGAAGAACAACAGAGTCAACTACCCTGAGGGGCATCTCAGAGACTGAACTACCAACCAAACAAAGAGTATACATATGCTGGACTCAAACAGCCCCACACATATGTAGCAGATTTACAGCTTGGTCTTCATGCAGGTACACCAACTGAAACAGGCATTATTCTTGACTCTGTTGCCTACCTGTGAATCTTATTCTTCTAACTGGGCCACTTTGTCTAGCCTCAGTGGGAGACAATGTGCCCAGTCCTGCAGATATTTGTTGTTCCAGTGTGGGTTGGTACTGAGCAAAGTAGAGGCTACAAAGGGCTAAGAGAGGGGGAGACTGGGAGCAGAGGGGGATTTTAAATGGAATAAAAAGTAAATGGATGAATGAATGAATGAATGAATGAATGAATGAATGAAAAATATAAGGTGGGAAGTCCTAAGGCTTTGAAGCAAAGGGCTGATGCTAAGATGAATCACCACTTTTATAGTCATCTACAGAACAGAAAAGCAGACTCTTCATAACTTCTAAAGGGTAGTATCTAACCTGGTTTTGAGGCAAATGATGAGAACAAAGTCAAGTGCCCTTAGATATTTCTTGAAATAGACATGAAAGCTGCTGGCTAGAGTGCAGGAGGGAAAGACAGGAACATGAGTTTTGGCTGAAGTTTTATTAACTTAATTAAGATATGAACATGAGGTAAGATTACAAGAGAGGATAGCATCCTCCATCAACCATGTGAGAAATAGATTAAAACCGAATGAAAGATAAAGTTTTCCAAGAAAACAAAAGCAAGGAAAGAAAGTTTGAGTCCTGTGATTTCCAAAATTACCTTTTATAACAGCACTTCAAAGTAATTGTCAGTATATTTTGAAGTATAGTTTAAGGAGCAAGCAAAGACCTAGAGCCCCTGGAAATTCTAATTGAGGTTGAGAAAGATTCTCATCTTTACTACATGTCTTCATTTAAAGACACACTCCAAACTTTGTCCCTTCTCAATTTGACAGTTCTGATAGGTACAGGCTAGGCACTAATAAGACATTTTAGGACAGTGTTAAGCTTTCTCATCTCTCATTAACGACATTCTTACTATGCATCTTACCCAGCCTCTTTGTTCCTCTCCTATGTTCCTTCTTTGCTGCCTTCCCCTTCTCTTGTCTAAGAGCTACTATCTGGAATTTTAATTTAGTTGGAGCTTTTCTACAATTACAAATGTATGTTCAAGTTCAATTCTTACTTGATTTTAGCTCCCCCTACCACCTTCTCTCATGTTCTTGAGTACTCCAACCTATCTGTGAATACAAGAGTAAAATTATTATTGATTTCCTGTCAAAAGCCTTTATAGTTCTTTGATTCTTTTATAGAAGAATAGCGCCTGGGAGAAAATCTAAATCTTCACATATATTCCTAAAAATAAAAATAAAAAAAACTGAAGAAAATACTGATATCACAGCCTACTTTCATGAGTCTCAGGACCCTAAGGAGACAGGAACTCCATCACAGAATGATCCAGAGATAAGTCAGTAGATATTCAAAAGTGGTGACACATCATATCCTGTTTCTCAGTTACCTGCTAAACTGGCAGAGCTGAACTGACCTATAATCAGTATAAAATGGAAATCAGATAAGGTGTTTATCACTGTAAAGCACTGAGAAGAATCAAGAATTGAACTATGTCAACTATATACATTGTTGCATGCTCTCCTGAATGAGTAGAAATGATTTCGTTCTGAGGTCTATCGTGTTAGTAGTAATGCATCTTAGATATGTTTAATACTAGCAATGAAATAATACATTAAAAACTTTCCTTTTGACCAATGTAAAGTGTGTATTTGCAGGAATTAAAAATTGTTTCAAATTTATATATAAATAGTTTTTTTTTAATATGTAACTGATTAGTTCATATTGTTGTTCCATCTATAGGGTGGCAGACGCTTACAGCACTTGTGTACACTCTCTAGCTCCTAAATTGGGTACCCTGTGTTCCACCCTATAGATGACTGTGAGCATCCACTTCTGTATTTGTCAGGGACTGACAAAGCCTCACAAGAGACAGCAAAATTCTGAACCCCCAGAGCTCATGTCTCTAGCTATATATGTATTAGAAGATGGCCTAGTAGGCCATTATTGGGAAGAGAGGCCCCTTGATCTAGCAATCTTTATATGCCCTAGTACAGGAGAATGCCAGGGCCAAGAAGTGGGAGTGTGTGGATAGGGGAGCAGTGCGGGGGGAGGGTATAGGGGACTTATGGGATAGCACTTGAAATGTAAATGAAGAAAATATCTTTAAAAAAAAAGGCTGGCCAGTGAATATATTTAAACAGTGCTTCTTAGCACTGAGAAACAATGATACAAAATCGGTTTGAAGGTGATGTGCCAAGTTATTCCTTGAAAATTATGAAAATTGGTTGTTCTTTCATGTCTCTGAGAAATAAATATGTATCCAGTAGTAAATATATAACTATCTAGGTTATAAGAACTGAATATTACATGAGATAAAATACTAACTGAAGAAATTTTCTATTCCATTTGACAATAAAAAATATGTATCTAGGTGTGCATAACAGGTAGACAAACGTTAAGGAAAACTATCATTTCATACATATATGCACATGTATGTGGGGGAAAGCCAGTGGCAACCTAGTATGCTCCAGAACCTTTCATAAGAGCTATGCTTGTTCATCACAATGCAATTTCAGATTTCTGTGCATTTAAGATTTTCCTATAAACTAGAAAATGATAAAATAAAAAGGGAAATTGGATGAAAAATAGAAGAAAGAGAGTGGCAAGGATTTTAAGAGACAGACAGATTTATAGGCAATGTACCCTGCCTTGTCATGTTTATATGCTCTAATACCTGCATATTGAAATAACTTCTACTTTGGGAAACTGCAAGCAGTGCTTTGTTGTAGGATATGATTTTAGAAACAAGTATGCTTTAGAACTAAGAAGGATAAAATATTCAACAATCAGGCAACAACAAAAAATTTGACAAAGCAAAGATGTATCTGCCACTCTTGAGAGCTGGAACAAAGTCTTGGCAATGTTTTGGAAGTTTCCACCCTGATTGACCTCACAAAATTTAACTTGCTCCGAGAATGACTAAAGAGGCTCGTACATGCCAAGTGCTTCTCCTGTGCAATGTGAAGCACATGAGAGTTATACTTCAGTTCCCAGAGTATCTGTGATAAACCTAGAAACTTGGGAAGTCACTATATCAGTCAGGAAAGTATTGATAGGGTTTGCGATGCTGTGAAGTATCATCATAATTAAGGCAACTAAAGGACAACATTTAACTGGGGCTGGGTTATACTTTCAGAAGTTCTGTCCATTAACATCATGACAGGAAGCTTGTCAGCATGCAGGACAACATGGTACTGAGGAGGTAGAGTTCTAGATCTTGATCTAAAATCAACAGGAGAGACTGGCATACTGAGGCAGCTAGAAGGAAGTTCTCTTCTGCAATAGGTAAAGCCTAAGTAAAGAAAGAAACCTGTTGGGAACAAAAATAAAAAGAGGACACTGGGGGAGTGGGGGAGGGGAGGAAAGCCCACATCCTGCCAGAGTCCTCCTGTGCCTTGGGCAGGCAGATGTGGGAGGGCAGTCAGATGCTTTCCACTCAGCTCCAGGTGGGCATCCAGGCCTCTGACTCACTTGACAGGGGGTAGGCAATGAGCAGCTCCCTACCTGGGGGCTCCAGGGCCACAACCTGTAGCCCCGGGTTATGGAAGAGAGGGATGAGGGAAGAGGTTCCCAACACTGACCAGAGTGAGCAGCGGATCTTGATGGAGCAGAGACGGTTTAAGAGCTTTATTATAGAAATGCAGGTAGAAAGAAGAGAGAGAGAGAGAGAGAGAGAGAGAGAGAGAGAGAGAGAGAGAGAGAGGTGGAGAGAGAGAAGTGGAGAGAGAGAAGTGGAGAGAGAGAGAAGTGGAGAGGTGAGAAGAGAAGATAAAGAGAAAGGAAAGAGAAGAGAGGAGTGAGAAAAGTGAGGGGTGAGAGAACAAAGGAGTGAGAGATCATGCAGGGGCTGAACTGCCCTTTTATGGTCTTTATTGTTGCTAGGTAACTGGGGAGGAGTTTAGCCTGAAGGTCAGAAGCTTGGGCCATTGTCTACATGACTACTGACCATGCTTCTCTTGTGGAGGCTGTGCGGGACAGTAACTCAGGCAGGAGCCAGACTTCCAGGAGCATAAGGGAACGCCTACCATGTCATGTAGGTGAATTATCACTGCTGGGGTTCAGACCTCAGCTCAATTGGATACAGGCCTGCAATTCCCCACAGGAACCTCCACAGGTTCCTTCAGGTCAGTGCCAGTTCCAGGCCACTTTGGGCACGAACTCAGTGGATATTCCCATGGTCCCCAGAGGACTCTCCACCCCACAGCTGCCTTAGCAGGCCCAGTTATCTTAGGATCACTGGTGAGTGGAATACAACATCTGTTCCAACAGAACCAAGGGTTCCTAGAGTCAGCTGGAGCAAGGACACAGGAAACCAAACTGACCAATGTCTCAGGTTCCTTCCAGTCAGTGCTGGTCTACCTTGGTTTTAAACTCAGCAAACAGACCCACAGTCCCCAGAGGAGATGCCAGTTCCAGGAGCTCTAACATGCCCAGGATCTGAGGATCCCAGGATATCAGAAACTTGGTCACACCAAGATCACAGGGTCTCAGAGGAAACTTGATACCCAAGAACTCTGACACACCTAGAATCTTAGCATCACAAGATCCCAGAATCACAGGATAAAATGGAAACCTGGACTCTGAGAAGTTCTGACTCAACTGGGATTTCAGGAAGAACAGGCTCCAATCATATATATCGAGGGCATGGGGCACTTGAGGTAAACAGATGGTGGGAGGCAAGTGTAAGAACAAAAGCAACAGAAACCAAAGTTACTTGGAATCATCATAACCCAAGACTTCCACATAGAAAGTCCTGGATACACCATCATACCAGAAAAACAAGATATGGCTCTAAAGTCACTTCTCATTGTGATGATGGAGGACTATTAGAAGGAAATAAATAACTCCCTTACTGAAATACAGGAGAACACATACAAACAGGTAAAATAATTGAACGAAACCATTCAGGATCTAAAAATGGAAGTAGAAACAATAAAGAAATCACAAAGGAATACAACTCTAGAAATAGAAAACCTAAGAAAGAAGTCAGGAGCCATAAATGCAAGCATAACAAACAGAGTACAAGAGACAGAAGAGGGAATTTCAGGGGCAGAAGATACCATAAAAAACATGGACACAACAATCAAAGAAAATGCAAAATGTAAAAATATACCGAACAAAAACATCCAGGAAATCCAGGACACAATGAGTAAACCAAACTTAAGAATAATAGGTATAGACAAGAAGGAATATTTCCAACTTAAAGGGCCATTAAGTATATTTAACAAAAGTATAGAAGACAACTTCCCCAACCGAAAGAGATACCCATGAACACAAAAGAAGCCTACAGAACTCCAAATAGATTGGACCAGAAAAGAAATTCTTCCTTTCACATATTAATAAAAACACAGAATGCACAAAACAAAGAAAGAATATTAAAAGAAATAAGGGAAAAAGGTCAAGTAACATATAAAGCCAGACCTATTAGAATTACATGCAACATCTTACTAGAGACAAGGAAAGCAAGCAGATCCTGGGCAGATGTCATGCAGATTAAGGGATCACAAATGCCAGCCCAGGCTACTATACCCAGCAAAACTCTCAATTGCCATAGATGGAGAAACCAAGATATGCTATGACAAAGCCAAATTTACATAATATCTTTCCACAAATCCAGCTATTCTAAGGATTAAAAAAGGGAAAACTCCAAAACAAGGAGGGAACTACACACTAGAAAAAGCAAGAAAGTAATCTTTCAACAAAGCTAGAAGGAGATGTCAACATGAAAAAAACTCCAACTCTAACAACAAAAGTAACAGGAAGCAACAGTGACTTTTCCTTAATATCTCTTAATATCAATGGATCCAATTCCCCAATAAAAAGACATAGACTAACAGACTGATTACTAAAACAGGACCCAATCTTTTGCTGCGTTCAGAAAATCCACCTCAGTGACAAATACAGACACTACCTCAGAAAAAAGGCTAGAAAACAATTTTCCATACAAATGGTCCCAAAAAACAAGCTGGAGTAGCCATTCTAATACCTAATAAAATCAGCTTTCATGCTAAAGTTATCAAACATGATGAGGAGAAACACTTCATACTTATCAAAGGTAAAATTTCCCAAGATGAACTCTCAATTCTGAACATCTATGCTCCAAATGCAAGGGCATCAATATTCATTAAAGAAACTTTTGTAAAGCTCAAAATACACATTGCACTGCACTCAATAATAGTGGGAGACTTCAACAATCCACTCTCATCAATGGACAGATCCTGGAAACAGAAACTAAACATAGACACATTAAAACTAAGAGAAGTTATGAAACAAATGGATTTAACTGAAATCTATAGAATATTTTATCCTAAAACAAAAGGATAAATCTGCTATGCTCACTCCAGTGAAGTGTGCCTGTCGAGGTCGAAAAGCCTGGAGGCAGTCATGAGGCAAAGAGTTTCAAGGAAACTTAGCCTCCTGGAACCTTGGCATTCTCATAGCCCGTACACTCAAACCCTATACCCACGTTAGTATGGTGGATGCTCTCTTTCAGTATTGTTTTATTATAAGTGCCTTTAAAGATTGAATTTTAACATAGGTGAGTCTCCACCAGTGTTCCCACATCCTAAAAAATTCTTGAAGCCTTCAAGCTTGAAATTCAGTAGAAATTCTGTGAGGTTACCTATTCAGCAGCATTCAAATTTACTTCTAGTAGAGATGGTGACCCTAATTAGGCATTACAAAGAACCCAGCTAGAATAGGTCAGGGTTAGTCTTCAGAGTGATTACTTAGGACAGTAGCTGAGTCTTACCCAAAGAAGGGAATACACATGGCCTAGTGAATAGGTGGGTTTACCATGAAAGAGTGGGAATCCCCCTGAGACAGGTTTCTTCAGTAGGCCCAAAGGAACAGCATAATCAGGCATTTACTAAGAAACCCTGGTGGTGGGTTTAATAATAGACTAGCATTACACATGGCTCCCTTCTTAGTGGTAAACAGCAGCCTGGTCTGAGACTTTGATTCACAAGGATTGAGGAGGACTCATTGAACCCCCGTCCTTGGCATATAACTTTTTCTGAATACCTCATGATAACTTTTCCAAAATTAACCATATAATCGGTCACAAACCAGGCCTCAACAGATACAAAAATATTGAAATAATCCCATGCACCCTATTAGATCACTACAGACTAAGGCTGATCTTCAATAACAACATAAATAATAGAAAGCCCACATACACATGGAAGGTAAACAACACTCTACTCAATTATAACTTGGTCAAGGAAGAAATAATTTAAAGACTTTTTATAGTTTAATGAAAATGAAGTTAGAAAATATCCAAACTAATAGGACACAATGAAAGCAGCCCTAAGAGAAAAACTCATAGCTCTGATTGCCTCCAAAAAGAATCTATAGAGAACATACATGAACAGCTTGACAGCATACCTAAGAGCTCTAGAACAAAAGGAAACAAACTCAACAAAGAGGAGTAGAAATCAGGAAATAACCTCAGGGCTGAAATCAACCAAATAGAAATGAAAAGAACTATACAAAGAGTCAACCAAACAAGGTGCTGATTCTTTTAGAAAATCAACAAGTTAGATAAACACTTAGCCAGAATAACTAGAGGACACAGGGACAATATCATAATTAACAAAATCAGAAATGAAAAGGAACACATAACAACAGAATCTGGGGAAATCCAAAAAGTCACCAGATCCTACGACAAAAGGCTATACTCAACAAAACTGGAAAACCTGGATGAAATAGACAATTTTCTAGACAGATACCCAGTACCAAATTTAAATCAGGATCAGATGAATGATGTAAAAAGTCACATATCCACTAAAAAAAAAAAAATAGAAAGCCCAGGACCTGATGGGTTTAGTGCAGAGTACTATTAGACCTTCAAAGAGGACCTAATTCTAATACTCCTCAAACTATTCCACAAAATAGAAAGAGAAGTTACTCTACCAAATTTGTTCTATGAAGCCACAATTACTCTGGTACATAAACGACATAAAGACCCAGCAAAGAAGCTGGGTGTGGTGGCCCATGCCTTTAATCCCAACACTCGGGAGGCAGAGGCAGGCAGATTCCTGAGTTTGAGGCCAGCCTAGTCTACAAAGTGAATTCCAGGACAGCCAGGGCTATACAGAGAAACCCTGTCTCGAAAAAACAAAACAACAATGAAAAAAAAAAAAACCAACAAAGAAAGAGAACTTCAGACCAATTTCCCATATGAATACCAATGCAAAAATACCCAATAAAGTTCTCACAAACTGAATCCAAGAACACATCAAAATGATCATCCATCATGATAAAGTAGGCTTCATGCCAGGGATACAGGGATGGTTTAATATATGGAAATCCATCAACACATTCCACTATATAAACAAACTCAAAGACAATACCCACATGATCATCTTGTTAGATGCTGAGAAAGCATTTGAAAAAATCCAACACCCCTTCATGATAAAGGTCTTGGAAAGATCAGGATTTCAAGTCCCATATCTAAACATTAAAAAAAAAAATCACTATACAGCAAACCAGTAGCCAACATCAAACTAAATAGAGAGCAACTTGGAGTCATCCGACTAAAATCAGGGACTAGACAAGGCTGCCCACTCTCTCCCTACCTATTCAAAATAGTACTTGAAGTCCTAGCCAGAGAAATTAGACAACAAAAGGAGATAAAGGGAATAGAAATTGAAAAGGAGTAAATCAAAGTATCACTATTTGAAGATGATATAATAATATATATAAGTGACCCTAAAATTCCACCAGAGAATTCCTATACCTGATAAACAACTTCATTGAAATAGCTGGATATAAAATTAACTCAAACAAATCACTGGCCTTTCTCTAAACAAAAGAAAAGCAGGCTGAGAAAGAAATTAGGGAAACAATACCATTTAAAATAGTCACAAATAAAATAAAATAAAATACCTTGGTGTGACTCTAACTAAGGAAGTGAAAGATCTGTATGATAAGAACTTCAAGTCTCTGAAGAAAGAAATCAAAGAAGATCTCAAATGGAAAGATCTCCATGGATTGGCAGGATTTATATAGTAAATATGGCTATCTTCCCAAAAGCAATCTACAGTTTCAATGCAATCCCCATCAAAATTCCAACTTAATTTTTCACAGAGTTAATAAGGGCAATTTGCAAATTATTCTGGAATAACAAAATACCTAGGATAGCATAAACTATTCTCAACAGTGAAAGAACCTCTGGAGGAGTCACTATCCCTGTCCTCAAGCTGTACTACAGAGCAGTTGTAATAAAAAATGCATGGTACTAGTACAGTGACAGAAAGGTAGATCAATGGAATAGAACTGAGGTCCCAGAAATGAACCCACATACCTATGGTCACTTGATCTTTGACAAAGGAGCTAAAACCATTCAGTGGAAAGATGACAGCATTTTCAAAAAATACTACTGGCTCAACTGACAGTAAGCATATAGAAGAATCTGAATTGATCCATTCTTATCTCTTTGTACAATGCTCAAGTCAAAGTGGATCACAGAACTCCATATAAGACCAGAGATAATGAAACTTATAGAGGAGAAAGTGGGGAAGAGCCTCAAATATATGGGCACAGGGGCAAAATTCCTGAACAGAACAGCCATGGCATGTGCCGTAAGATTAAGAATAGACAAATGGGACTTCATAAAATTACAAAACTTCTGTAAGGCACAGGACACTGTCAATGTGACATAAAAGCAACAAACATATTGGGAAAAATGTTCACCAATTCTAAATCCAATAGGGGGATATATATATGAGACTCAACTCCAGAAAACCAAATAACCCTATAAAAAATAGGGTATAGAGCTAAACAAAGAATTCTCAACTGAGGAATACCGAATGACTGAGAAGTAAATAAAAATTTGTTCAACATCCCTAATCATCAGGGAAATTCAAATCCAACAACACTGAGATTCTGCCTCACACCAGTCAGAATGGTTAAGATCAAAAACTCAGGTGACAGCAGATGCTGGAGAGGTTGTGGAGAAAGAGGAACACACCTGCATTGCTTGTTGGATGGCAAGCTGGTATAGCTACTCTGAAAATCATTTTGGCGGTTCTTCAGGAAATTGGACATATTTTTACTGGAATACCCTACAATACCACTCCAGGGCATATACCCAAAAGATGCTCCAACTTGTAATAAGGACACATGCTCCACTATATTCATAGCAGCCTTATTTATAATCACCAGAAGCTGTAAAGTACCCACATGTCCCTCAACAGAGGAATGGATACAGAAAATGTGGTACATTTACACAATGGAGTACTACACAACTATTAAAAACAATGAATTAATGAAATTCTTAGACAAATGGATGGATCTGGAGGATATCATCCAAGTGAGGTAACCCAATCACAAAAGAACACACATGATATGCACTCGCTGATAAGTGGATATTAGCCCAGAAACTCTGAATACCCTAGATAGAATTTGCAAAACACATGAAACTCAAGAAGAAGGCAAGTATGGACACTTCGATCCTTCTTAGAAGGGGGGACAAAATACCCATGTAAGGAGTTACTGAGACAAAGTTAGTAGCAGAAACTGAAGGAATTACCATCCAGAGACTGACCTACTTGTGAATCCATCCCATAAACAACCACTAAACCCATATACTATTGCAGATGCCAACTAGAGCCTGCTTACAGGAGCCTGATATAGCTGTCTCCTGAGAAGCTAAGCCTGTGCCTGACTAATAAAGAAGTGGATGCTAACAGTCATCCATTGTATGGTACACAGGGTCCCCAATGAAGGAGCTAGAAAAAGACCCAAGGAGCTAAAGTGGTTTGCAGCCCCCTAGGAGGAACAACAATATGAACTAACCGGTACCCCCAAAGCTCCCTGGAACTAAACCACCAATCAAAGAAAACGAATGGTGGGACTTGTGTCTCTAGCTGTGAAGCTGATATTCTGGGTGTGTCAGAGTTCTTGGTAGTCTAGCTTCTTCTGAGACCCTGAGATCCTGGTGTGACCCACCTCCTGTTATTCTGGGATCCTCGAATCCTAAAATCCTATGCTCATTACAGCGCCTGGAAGTGGTGTCTCCTCTGAGGATCACAGAGCTCTCTGGTCTGATTGAAACCAAGTTGTGTTCCACTCACCAGTGATCCTAAAATTGTGTGGAGAGTCCTCTGGGGAACATGGGACCGTGCACTGATTCTCACTCAAGGAGACCCAAAGCTGGCACCAACCAGAAGGGCCAATTCTTATTCTTAAAATTATATCTACAATGACTATTTGTTTATATACAATGAATCTTAGTTTATCTCATTATTATTTTATAATAGATTAGAGAAAGCTATGATAATGGTCATTATTTTGTCAAAAATATGTCAGTAAGACAAAATTAGTAGACATGATTTTGAATCAATTACTGTAGTACAGAAACTATTAGCACATGCCTCTTACAAGAAACCTGTGACATATATTCATCTTCAGCCTCATAGTGATCTCCTGAAGACAATTTCTAAGTGGAAATAGGATATTCAATGAAAGTACTGTGAATGGTTTGGAACTTATTATTAGCTCATAGAGTGAATGATATTCTGAATATTGTTGTTGCTTATACATTGTGGAATAACTATTTCCTTGCACCTTAAAGAAAATAATGTAAAACACTCTTTGCTCCTTAAATACTTTATTTCCGCACAAGCATTGTTTGGTACTAAAGGCATGGAATTCCAAAGCAGAGAGACAATGATAGTTCTCAGCCATAGATTCTGAAATAGCTCTTTGAGGAGACTGTTGGACCCATCCTAGGAATTTTGTCCTAGGAGTCACTCCCTCTCCTTCACTGTGTCTTGAAAGACTCCTTATAAATTTTTGTCCACAAACTTACAAAAATATTAGAGATGGGAAATTTAGAAAAGGAATATCTTTGCTTACAGCTGCAGTGAAGTAAGCAATTTATAGCAACGTCCTAGAAGGAAAATATAAAAAGAGAGCAAAGAATCAGATTGTTGATGCTTCAGATTGTTTTGATTCAGAGCTGTAGATTATAGGGAAAATTTTTCTTTCTTTCTTTAAAAAAAAAATTTTATTAGATAGTTTTTATTTACATTTCCGATGCCATCCCCTTTCCACATTTCCTCTCCAAAATTCCCCTATCCCCTCCCCCCAACCCCTGCTCCCCAACCCACCCACTCCTGCATCCTGTCCCTGGCTTTCCCCTATATTGGGGCATAGAATCTTCACAAGACCAAGGGCCTCTCCTCCCATTGTTGGCTGACTAGGCCATCCTCTGCTACATATGCAGCTAGAGACACAAGTCCCACCAAGCTCTAAAACAAAAGGAAGCAAGTTCACACGAGAGGAGAAGATGGCAGGAAATAATGAAACTCAGGGCTGAAATCAACCAAGTGGAAACAAAAAGAACTATTCAAAGAATCAACCTAACCAGGAGCTGGTTGTTTGAGAAAATCAACAAGATAGATAAACCCTTAGCCAGACTAACTAGAGGGCACAGGGACAGTATCCTAATTAACAAAATCAGAAAGTAAAAGAGAGACATAACAACAGAACATGAGGAAATTCAAAACATCATCAGATCCTACGACAAAGGGCTACACTCAACAAAACTGGAAAATCTAGATGAAATGCACAGATACCTAGACAGATACCAGGTACCAAAATTAAATCAGGATCAGATAAATGATGTAAATAATCCCATATCCCCTAAAGAAATAGAAGCAATCATTAACAGTCTCCTAACTTAAAAAAAAAAGCCTAGGACCAGATGGGTTTAGTGCAGTTTATCAGACCTTCAAAGAGCCCGAATTCCAATTCTCCTTAAACTATTCCACAAAATAAAAACAGAAGGTACTCTACCAAATTCATTCTATGAATCCACAATTACTCTGATACCTAAGCCACATAAAGACCCAACAAAGAAAGAACTTCAGACAAATTTTCCTTATGAATATTGATGCAAAAATACTAAATAAAATTCTCACAAACTGAATCAAAGAATACATCAAAATGATCAACAATCATGATCAAGTAAGCTTCATTCCAAGGATGCAAGGATGGTTTAGTATACAGAAATCCATCAAGGTAATCCATTATATAAACAAACTCAGGGACAAAAACCACATGATCATCTTGTGAGATGCTGAGAAAGCATTTGACAAAATCCAATACCTCTTCAGATAAAGATCTTAGAAAGATCAGGAATTCAAGGCCCATATCTAAACATTAAAAAAAAAAATCACTATACAGCAAACCAGTAGCCAACATCAAACTAAATGGAGAGAAACTTGAAGCTATCCACTAAAATCAGGGACTAGACTACCTACTTAATATAGTACTTGAAGTCCTAGACAGAGCAATTAGACAAGAAAAGGAGATCAAGAGGACACAAATCAAAAAGGAAGAAGTCAATATATCATTACTTGCAGATGATATGATAATATATATATATATATATATATATATATATNTGTGTGTGTGTGTGTGTGTGTGTGTGTGTGTGTGTGTGTGTGTCTGTAAAAATTACACAAGGGAACTCCTAAACCTGATAAACAACTTCAGTGAAGTAGCTGGATATAAAATTAACTCAAACAAATCACTGGCCTTTCTCTACACAATAGATAAATGGGCTGAGAAAGAAATTAGGGAACCAACACCCTTCACAATAATCAAAAATAATATAAAATAATTTGGTGTGACTCTAAGGAAGTGAAAGATTTGTACAATAAGAATTTCAAGTCTCTGAAGAAAGAAATCAAAGAAGATCTAAGAAGATGGAAAGATCTTCCATGCTCATGGATTGGCAGGATTAACATAGTCAAAATGCCTATCTTGCAGATAGCAATCTATGAATTCAGTGCAATCCCCATCAAAATTCCAACTCAATTCTTCACTCAGTTTAAAAAGGGCAATTGGCAAATTCATCTGAAATAACAAAAGACCTAGAATAGCAAAAACTATTCTCAACAATAAAAATAACCCCTGGTGAAATCACCATGCCTGATCTCAATCCCTACTACAGAGCAATTGTGACAAAAACCACATGGTACCGATACAGTGACAGACAGGCAGATCAATGGAATAGAACTGAAGACCCAGAAATGAACCCACACTCCGATGGTCACTTGATCTTTCACAAAGGAGCTAAAACCATCCAGTGGAAAGAAGGCAGCATCTTCATCAAATGGTGCTGTGTCAACTGGAGGTTATCATGTAGAAGAATGTGAATTGATCCAAATTGATCTCCTTATACAAAGCTCAAGTCTAAGTTAATCAAGGAACTCCACATAAAACCAGAGACTCTGACACTTATAGAGGAGAAAGTGGGGAAAAGCCTCAAAGATAATGGCACAGGAAAAAAATTTCTAGACAGTATAGCAATGGCTTGTGCTGCAAGATCAAGAATCGACAAATGAGACCTCTTAAAATTGCAAAGCTTCTTTAAGGCAAAAGACACTGTCAATATGACAAAAGGGATACCAACAGATTCAGAAAGGATCTTTAACAATCCTAAATCTGATAGGGGACTAGTATCCAATATATATAAGAAACTCAAGAAGATGGACTCCAGAAAATCAAATAACCCCATTAAAAATGGGGTACAGAGTTAAACAAAGAATTCTCAACTGAGGAATACCAAATGGCTGAGAAGCACCTGAGAAAATGTTCAACATCCTTAATCATCAAGGAAATGCAAATCAAAACAACCCTGAGATTCCACCTCACACCAGTCAGAATGGGTAAGATCAAAAATTCAGGTGACAGCAGATGCTGGCGAGGATATGGAGAAAGAGGGACACTCCTCCATTGTTGGTGGGATTGCAAGCTGAGACAACCACTCTGGAAATCAGTCTGGCAGTTCCTCAGAAAATTGGACATAGTACTACTCAAAGATCTAGCAATACTTCTCCTGGGCATATACCCAGAAAATGTTCCAACTTGTAATAAGGACTCATGCTCCACCATGTTCATAGCAGCCTTATTTATAATAGCCAGAAGCTGGAAAGAACTCAGATGTCCCTCAACAAAGGAATGGATACAGAAAATGTTGTACACAATGGAGTACTACACAGAAATTAAAAACAATGAATTCATGAAATACTTAGCCAAATGAATGGATCTGGAGGATATCATCCTGAGTGAGGTAACCCAATCACAAAAGAACACACATGATATTCACTCACTGATAAGTGGATTTTAGCCCAGAGACTTAGACTACCAATGATACAATTTACAAAACACATGAAACTCAGGAAGAAGAAAGACCACAGTGTGGATACTTCTTTCCTTCTTAGAATTGGTAACAAAATACCCATGGAAGGAGTCACAGAGACAAATTTTAGGGCTGAGAGTGAAGAAAGGACCATCCAGAGACTGCTATACCTGGGGATCCATCCTATATACAACCACCAAACCCAGACACTATTGCATATGTCAGCAAGATTTTTGCTGACAGAGCCCTGACATAGCTATCTCTTGTGAGGCTATGCCAGTGCCTGGCAAATACATAAGTGGATGCTCACAGTCATCTATTGGATGGAACACAGGACCCCTAAAGAACGAGCTAGAGAAAGTACCCAAGGAGCTAAAGGGGTATGCAACCCTATAGGAGGATCAACAATATGAACTAACCAGTACCCCCCGGAACTGTGTCTCTAGTTGCATATGTAGCAGAGGATGACCTAGTCAGCCATCAATTGGAGGAGAGGCCCTTGGTCTTGTGATGATCATATGCCCCAGTACAGGGGAATGCCTGGGCTAGGAAGCAGGAGTGGGTGGATTGGGGAGCAGGGTGGCTGGAAGGTATAGGAGACTTTGGGGACATCATTTGAAATGTAAATGAAGAAAATATCTAATTTAAAAAAATAAAGAGAAAAAAAAAGCATCAGAATTTGATTCCAGTCCTTGGATTGAAGTTCCTGGAAACGGGATGCCCAACATGTTAGTCCCATGTTTTATCACATGTTAGCATTCACAGCAAAGAGATTTGTGTACTTTCTGCCTCATTTCCAAATCTCTACACAGACCATGCTGCCAGCTTTTCCCACTGACTCTTAGATTTCTATTCTTTTGGGTAGAAACTTATTTTGTTTTCTTTTGTACTTATTTCAGTATTTGTGATTTTATTTTTTTATTTTTCTGTAATTTTTTTCTGTAGTATATAAACTGATGACTTATAATATCTAGAGCAAGTCTCTAGTAGTGTTTTGCTTCCATTAGATTTTTATATAAAACTTATTTTGCCAGTTATATTTCATAGTATCTGCTGACTCTACATAGTTTTCCTCTGTGTCTTTTTGCTTTCCAGGCATTCAGAAGTTTGTGACAGTTGACTGAGTGATGCTACCTCCAGTGATGTGTAAAAACGTAAATGTAGGTGGTCCTGCTTCACCACCTGGAATCTGCACCTAAGTCCAAATAAACAACAGTTGGCTTCCACAGGGCCTTAAATACAATGGCCCCTTGTAACAAATATGTGTTACAACACATATTTCACCAACAATTCACTACTAATTTTCCCTGACAAACTTTTATGTCTCCCCCTTTTAACACTAAGCTGAAACACAGACTCCACTTAAAAGTCTCTTGTCATTTTTCTCTTTTATTCTGCAGGCCTCTTATCAGATTCCACATATATATGGTCAATTCTTCAAACAAATACCTTCGAATCACACAGTTCTTAATGTCGCACCAACTGGACTTACACTGCACTGGCAAAATGTGGACCTTTACACAGGTCACAGCCTCTGCTGTGACCCGTGTAAAGGTTCTCCTTGTGTAATTCAAATGCTGATTTCTCTGACCTCATGTCTTCTTTCTATCCAGACTCAGAATTGTAATGCTTATGCCAAGATTATCCAATCCTAAATCTGTATAAACAATGCTTACCATTTATTCTCTGCCTTGTCAATAAAAGGTGATCAATAAAAGGGTATATAGCTTTTGTGAAGAAAATTAGAAACACATTATGGAGCTAAAATTTGAGTCAATGAAATAGGCTAATCTCCCAGGAGACATTTAGCAATCTCTCACATGAAGTAAAGTGGGAAGGGCTACCCACATTGTGGTACAATATTTGTACTAATAATCAGCATTGACAAGCATGACACATGTACACAGTTGGTGTTCTCTTGTTGGATTAGTTCTTGAACATGAACATCCCAGAAGGCTACAGCTGAACTGTACATAAATAAGTAGGTTCCTGTTAGCCTCACCTGCCAAGGAAGACAAAGTAGAGACATGTCAGTTTTCTATCACTTGAAGTTACAGCAAATTTCAAAGCTCATGGCTTAAAACAATGCAGACCTATCATCTTACAGTATGTAAGTCAGAGATATAACACAGATCCCAGTATTCTGAAGCCAAGGTGTAAGGAGGGCAGGAGCACTTGGGGGAGAACTCAGTTCCTCCTCCTTCTAAGTGTTAGAAGTTGATTAATGAGATTCTTAATATATAAAGTAAGCAAGGGTAATTGGATCTTATTCTATTTCATTGACTCTTCCTCTAAATCCTGTTTCCCTTCTTCATATTGCATGGACCCAACCTGTAACTCAGGTTAATACTACAATTGAAGGCTAGCTGATTGACAACTATCAGCACATGTTTTATCTTGAATTCTCTTTGATGTAGTTAGAATATTTAAACAATCCTCAAATAAGGATGTAGCTTTGGAGAGAATTTGTTCTGCTTACCATGGGAGACAATCTACCATCCAGCCATACTGTTTAGAGATAAATAAGCTTCCAGGAGACTACATCAGGGACAGATGTTCCAAAGAACTACAACATTTCCCTATTTACTGCTCCTTAAGGTGGCTTTTTAATCCCAAAGCACCGCACAGATCTCCAGGGTTTGCTTTATAAGTATGAAGATTCATGTGAATTTCTACATATGGCTTTTGCACAAGCTTTGCTTATGGCAGATAGATAGATAGATAGATAGATAGATAGATAGATAGATAGATAGATAGATCACACAGAGAGAGAGGTTTTCAGTACTTTTAGATGGATGCAAACAATTAGAAAGTAAATCTTCCCTCTCAACCTCTACCTCTCCTTCTGAATCAACCTGAAGTCATAATATGTGGTTTAACATCAGGGAGTAACAGCAGATGGAAAGTTCTGCAAAGTTACTAAATGTCATTATTGTACTCTATTTCTGAAAATATTGACAATATAGAATTATTGATTATCTCTAGCTGCAATTACCAGAAAGACAGCAAGGACCTAGAGGTGGTCAGTATGTAAAGGAATGCATCACGCCTACATAAAGGAAAGCTGGTTCACAAATCAGAATAAAAAGCTGCTTTAAACTTCTGAGAAAATGGTCTGGGTAGCTTACACATCAAAGTGTTTTATTATTAATATGTAGAAAAGATGAAAACAAGAGAAAAAAGTGGCAAATTCTCAAGCAAGCTTTTTTACCCTGACCATGAAAATCCAATAGCTGAATTTGACTCAATCAGTTAGTAAATAGAATTAAAATATGCCCTATATTTTGACATAAAGTTGTCTTTTGGCCACTGTAAACATTTCCATGGTTCTCACGCAGCATTTCAGGGACTTTGATTGTTGATTTTGAGAGATGCATTGAAGATAATTGTATCTTCCATGAGGTACCATGTGCACAGTATAGGATAGCATGCCACATGAAGGTCAAGTACTTTACACAAAGATAAGAGCATGTATTTGGTTGACATTGTATTCCTAAAGACCCTGCCTGTCTTCTGAAATAGAGAATTATATCTCATTTCAAGTCATGAAGAATAGCTTTATAATATATTCAATATTTATTTGAATCCCTTGGTTATTTTTGTAGAATCATCTTTTTTCTTATTTTTTTTCTGAATTGATTTCTGTTCATATAAATTTAGTTGCATATTGACAAGTTTTTTTAATCACCTTTTCTTTGTAACGTGCTATTAGTTTTGCACATTATACCTCCTGTCTGCAATTATCTTTGAAACACAGTTGATGATGCTAAACTGAAATGGTTCTACATATTACTATTTCACAGAAATGAAGTTGGTAGTAAGACAAATGAAGTACAGACCTGAATAAAGTAATTAAAGACAATGCAAGAGGATAAAGAGCACAGAGGACTAAAATGATGCGCTCTGCTCTGCCTAGTGCTACCAACACCTCTCACTTGCTGAGCGCAGTGCCTCACTAGTTTCCCAAGGTCATGGTTAGGTTTCCTCTGTAAATTGACCTCAGAACTCCTCTAAATCACAGAGGAGAAAGTCAGTGTATTAAAATAGGCCAGGAATATCTTACTTTATTTGTTGGGTGCAGTAGTTCCTGCCTGCATTCTCAGCCTCCTGGATCAGAGACAGGAGGAGCACAATTCCCAGTTCAGCCTGTACTACTGGGTGGACCTGTACTAATGGGTGGAACACAGTCTCTCATCTAACAACCTGTTTGTTTACTTAACTATCATCTACTTGTGCCTCTCTCTCTCTCTCTCTCTCTCTCTCTCTCTCTCTCTCATGTGTGTGTGTGTTAAGCTGTACCTATATTTAACTAGAAAATAAATGTACATAATTATGCCATAGATAGAAGGCCACAAAATTATCTAAATGAATAGAATAATAGACTTCTCTGTCTTATATTTAAAAAGTAAAGTATTATTGTTTTTCTTCCCTTTCCCAGAGCTACTCTCTTGCTTATGTTAATGAAATTTTGCTTTGATTTGGAGTTCCGGTGGTCAAGGAAGGGAAATAATAATAAAAAGAGAGAACATTCAATAGATCTCAAACTAGAAAAGTCCTGTGTGAAGAAATGGAAGCAGACCCCTGACTAGCCAGTTCTAGTTTAGTGAGCGTCTGTATCCCAGTTACCACACAGCTGCAGAGACAGAGCAATTACAAACCAATCAAGGACCTGAGGAAGAACTTATATCACCCTGGAAAAAAACATTTTATGAAGTTAATTTCTTGTGACAGTGACTCCTGTGAAAATCATTGTACCCCAATTTCATTTATCCTGAAAGACAAAAGTTCCATCTGCAACCTGGGGTCTCCTATGGCTCCAACAAAATTAGGTTTCTACCTTTTGTATAAATGATTCAGTTCTTTTTTAGAAAAGATTGTATATATGATGACTAACCTCAGACACGAAAGGGTAATTATTTTAAGACACCTTCCCAGACCTGTACAGCTGTTGAAATACAACCAGAGACATGCTGAAAATCCCTGACTTGCTTACAAGGCATGAAAAGCACATGAAAATGGTGTCATTCTCAGAGAGAATGAAAGAATCATATCCTTCCTAAGAGAAGGGACCAAGATGTTCTTTCTCATGTGTCATTGTGCTAAAGGAGAAAAGCACAAGAAATGCACAATTAGAGGACAATCCCGGCTTAAGGGGTGTGCTCTGTAAACTATATGACAAGAATAGCAATCAACCATCTTCCTTAGAATCTTGCTTATAGTAGCATCCTACACTAAATATCTTGGACTATTTTATGCAAGGAAAACCTGACTAGTTTCAACTATAATCCTGACTAATACAGTGATGTGAGAGTAGAAAAATTATGTCAGTAATAAGTGTGGAAGAATTATATAACAAGGCATGAGATCTAAAAGTACAGGCTCTGAAATAATGCCATAGCTTGAACTATTCTGAGGGAGAGAATTCCAAACCCTTCAGAAAAAAAGTCAAGAAGTACACTCAATAATGAATATTTCCAGTGTGACCACATTCTAGACTGCACTGTGTTGTTTGTAAATATCATCTTACTCTGGAATAAGGTTCTTCAGGCATTATCCCCGCTTTTCTCCTTCACACATATATTCAGTGCACATCAAATGTCACAGCCTCCAGTAATTTTATAAATCTGTATATCCTAACACCTCATACTAGCACTCTCTTCAGGCAATGGTTTGAACTTTCCTTCCAAATGCAGTGATAATAATGTTACAGAGTCTGATGTGTCATCTATTCATGCGTCTGCATGTCCAGAATATATGGAGCCCTCATAGTGATCCTTGTACCTGCTTCTTTGACATGCCTCCTCCTAGTCATGCAGACATCCTATATAGCACATGAAATATTGGCTTACTGAAGATAAGTACATGACTCTGAATACCACACAGAAGATACTCAAGACAAGCTTATTGTGCAGCTTATAATAGGGTTCATGGAGGTTCAATGTAAAAAGGGAAGAAAGTAAACACATTCTTAAGTAAAAGGCCTGGGAGAATAATAGACACAGGCACACCTGCAGCTGGATAACCAGTCAACGCCTGAGGATTGGGCAGGGAAACTTTCTACTAAAATAATCACTTAGCAAAGTCATGTCTGCAAAATCCCTACAATTAAGATATGAACACAAGACAACAAGAACAAAATAAACAAAAGGCTGACCCAAGCACACAACATTAACTACTCTATTCCAAGCAAAGGCAGACATGGAGTGGAGAACAATAATGATAGGTCTTCTGAAGAGCAGATGACTCAAGTACTCAGAAACAAACATTTTCATCTATAAAAGGTGCTTTTATTTTTATCAAATTGAAAATGTTCAGAGTTCCAACTGAAAAAGAAAGCAATTTAAATTTTTATTATAGAAGGAATAGCAGTTTCATAGAAACTGAGAACATTTTTGAAAAGGTTTTATTTACTCTGAGCCAAACACAATTTCAGGTACCAGAGACACTGCAGGTATTTAAACAATGTCCCTGGCCTTACAGATCTTCTGGTGTCATCTAAGGGAACAGGGAAGGTCAAATACACAAATAAAAATTAAGTGGTTACAAGTCCTATGAGTAAAACATAAAGTTGGTGGGAGGCACCTTGGGTTTGAAATTTTGTGCATGTCAATCAAAGAAGCTCACATTGAAAGGGTGATAGTTGGCTGGTAACTTAAAGGGGGAGCAAATCAAGACTTGGACACTTCAAGATTGTCAGATCATAAAGGATGAATTTTTATTAGATGTTTTCTTCATTTACCTTTCAAATGCTACCCGAAAGCCCCCTATACTCTCCCCCCGCCCCACTCCCCAACCCACCCAACTCCCTCAAGGAGAAATTTCTTATCAGATTTGCTCACTCCCTTATAAGTTATTATGAAGAAGAAATATGAAAAGGGGTGTGTTTTTTGTCAATTTTTTCCATGCCCTGAAGAATAAAATAACATAGATAGACATTAATCATGCTACTTTCAAAACTATTACAAAACTCTTATTGATGCTCACACAGAACAAAGCAAATGAACATATTTTACTTTTCAGTTATTCAGTAGTGGCGATTTTGGCTTTAGAAACCGAATATAGTCACAAAGTTGTGACTTCATAGTAATCACCCGAAGTATTTCTTTAAAATGCACCCTGAAAGTGTTGTGCAAAATAATAATTTGATCTGATACTTTAAGATTTAACTGAAAAAGAGCCACTGAACAGCGAATGATCTCTTGGGTAACCTCCACGGATTTCAAGAGAATATTTATACATTTACTCTCAGTTAACAACTGTTCTTACCATTAAATACTTGGTTAAGTGTAAATAAATTTCTCATCATAAAAACCCTCCAATGGAGGAGTTAGGGGAAGGATTGGAGGAGCTAAAGGAGCTTTATCTGGCATCGATGGGAGGGGAGGCCTTTGGTCTTGTGAAGGTTTGATACTCCAGTGTAGAGGAATGCTAGGGCAGGAATGGACAAGTGGGTGGAGAACACCCACATAGAATCAGGGTAAGAGGGGGTAGGATAGGGGGTTTACAGAGGAGAAACTGGGAAAACAGGTAACATTTGAAGTGTAAACAAAGAAAATATCCAATTTTTCTAAAACACTCTTTATCTGTAGAATTTGCATGTGCTGGGCCTGTGCATGTTATCAGTGTGCACAACTGTGCAGAACCAAGTGGAGATGCACCATGCTGAGAATGTCTCCCTGCCTGCTGACCTGCACTTCATAACTATATTCACAACACACCACCAGTTACAAAATGCTCCATTGGCATGGTCTCTTCTACCAGCCACCAAATTCACACTAACATGATAGCCATGCAGCCTTTGACTGTGCTGCTTTGACTCCAGACTATTTCAAATATTTTTTTTTCCTCAGAAAGGTGCAAGAGGTGATGAACACTGTGATGGTTAGTTTTGTCAACCTGGCAGAAGCTGGCATCACGTGAGAGATAAGTTTTAAGTCCTGACTGTGAAGTATCATCTGACTGCATTGATGGTGGCATGAAGAAATGGCACTGTGGGTAGTTCATTCTGTAGCTAGTCTCCATGGCTACTTAGGAGGAGAAAGGGGGCCATGCAGCAATCATCCTTCACTCTCAAGCCCTGAAAGTGGATGCAATGTGACCAGCTGATTCAGGCTCCTGCTGCCCTTATCCACCCCACCTAATAGACTGTACTCTTTAATTGTAAGCAAAAATAAACGCTTGCACCTTTGATTTGTTTGTTTTAATTTGTCAACAGAGTCAAAAGAAGACAAATTACAGTGCCCATAAATTGACTCTTTCTGAGTAAACACTTCCAGGTCAATGCCTGATTTTATTGACCCCATGAAATTCAAATGGCCCTAACTCTTGTTATTTTCATGTCCTGCTCGAGCTAGTTTGGACCATTTTTTACTTCACATATGCATGGGTATTTTTTAGTAGATATTATTAACAATAATGAAAATCGTACATGCCTTGTGAAACTATTATTATATGCTGCTTATTGAATGATACATCCAACATAACTTCAGTTTGGCTATTATATCTTTTCAGTGGAAGAAAATCTAAACTTTTTTTTTTAATCATAGTATCACTTTTTTCCAACTGCTCAAAACCATGGCTATAAGTGACATGGTCAGGGCCAAGAAGTGGGAGTAGGTGGGTAGGGAAGCAGGGCAGTGGGTGGGGGGAAGTATAGGGGACTTTCGGGATAGCATTTGAAATATAAATGAAGAAAATATATAATTAAAAAATTGAAAAAAAATGGAAGGGAAATAAAAAGAAGTGGCATGGTCCATTTCATGTTTCTGGCAGTTCCAAAATATTAGGGGTAGCAATAGTATATTTCATGTGATAATAATATGTATATTTTAACTATGTAAACTACAATGATTGGTGTAGTATTCTAAAAACAAAATGCATAAAAACAAAAGTGCAACACATATAAACATTTATAGGTGTTTAGAATAACATTACTGCCAAGCCTTCATGCCTAACAAATGCTCTTATGGAAGTCAAAAAAGTCAGAGAATGTGGCAACATATACAGGGTCTGCAGATGTCAAAGCCAGAGAGAGAGTCTCAGGGCTGAGGAGAAATAGCCACAAGCTCCTATCTCTAAACAAGAAGCTCTCTCCAATTGAAAACCATCTACTAAAGAAAAACTAGTTTTTTCCATTAGAGTCTGTGGTGGTTTGAATATGCTTGGCCCACGGAGTGGCTCTATTTGGAAGTGTAACTTTATTAGAGTAGGTATGGCCTTGTTGGAGGAAGCCTTTCACTTTTACAATTTGAGTGCTTCTTCCTAGCATCCTGAGGATGCCAGTCTTCTCATGTTTGCCTTCAGAACAAGATGTTGAACTCTCAGCTTCTCCTGCCTGCCATGCCTGCCTGGACACTGACATGTTCCATCCTTGATGATAATGGATTGAACCCCTAAACCTGTAAGCCATCACCAAGTGAACATTGTTCTTAGAAGAGCTGCCTTGATTATGGTGTCTTTTCATAGCTGTAAAACCCTAATTAAGACAGAATCTCACTGAATATTCGAACCACCTTTAAGGGCAGGTCCCGCCAGGCAGTGGTGGCACATGCCTTTAATCCCAGCACTTGGGAGGCAGAGGCAGACCGATTTCTGAGTTTGAGGCCAGCATGGTCTACAAAGTGAGTTCCAGGACAGCACCAGGGCTATACAAAGAAACCCTGTGTCGAAAAACAAAACAAAACAAAAACAAAAACAAAACAAAACAAAAAAGGGGGGCAGGTCCCATGCCCAGCAGGAAATGCCCAACACAAAATGAAATTAATGGTAGTTTTGGAGAAGTTTTGTCTCACATTGTTTTGTTTTGGCATTTTTACCTTAATAGATCTTTTGCTTAAATATCATTGTTTCCAATTTTGTAGTTTTATGGTGTGTGTGTGTGTGTGTGTGTGTGTGTGTGTGTGTGTTTCTAGACCATTTTTTGTTTTGTTGTTATTAATTCTTTTTGTTGTTGTTGTTGTTTGTATGTTTTTTAAAGAGGTACAGAATTAGTGGCAGTGTGTGGATAGGGAGATAGAGAGGAACTAGGAGATGGTGGAGCAGTAACTATAAACTAAATATAGTATAAAAATTATTGTCAATACAGGGGAAGAAAATCATAATCACTTAAATTCTTATATTCCATATTTAAGTGTAATATACTACATTCTACAAAAGGGATTTAATAATAAATGAAATATATTAACTTTAATAGAAGAGATGGACAAAAATTACTCTCTTAGGTCAGGTATCCTAAAAACAGAGTCAAGGCTGAGAAATTAGGGCATGTATACCTTATTAAATGAGTGTTTCCAGGGTAAGAGAAAAAGATGTGGGTTTGAGAAGAAATGAAGCAACAAAAAAATAATGCTATTCAGAGCTGGACCCTACCTTTAAGTGTAGACTAAAGAGCCTCAAGATTTTGTGTCCACTGTAGTCACTACTGGGTACCAGTGCATGACAATGCTGGATGCAAGAATGTGGATAAGGTAACTCAGAAATGAAATCACTTAATTTTATGTTGCTTTTAATTCAATCATATTTTAAAATTGTTGTCACTCTGGGGGAAATCTGAAATTTAAAACTGTAATTTCACTGTCTCAACTCTGACTTTTCTAAAACCTAAGTCCCAAAAAGTTTTCTCAAAGACTGTTATCCAATTAAGACATTATCTAAGTTTATATTATAGACTTGAGTTTGAAGACATACAGTTAAATGATATATTTTTTTTCTTTCAAATGTTGTTACATGCTAAAAGTGTACTGATTTACCCAGTGTTCAATCCTACAACCACAAATACATGAATAAATTCAAATTTGGATATACCATATAATATAATGTATCATTGAAATGAAATTTATCTGTTCCCCCTTTTTAAAAAGACTTTTTTCTTATTACCAGTTGGAGCATGTTCTGGATATATGCCCAGGAGAGGTATTGCAGGATCCTCCCGTGGTACTATGTCCAATTTTCTGAGGAACTGCCAGACTGATTTCCAGAGTGGTTGTACAAGCTTGCAATCCCACCTACAATGGAGGAGTGTTCCTCTTTCTCCACATCCATGCCAGCATCTGCTGTCACCTAAATTTTTTATCTTAGCCATTCTGACTGGTGTGAGGTGGAATCTCAGGGTTGTTTTGATTTATAGCAGCCTTATTTATAATAACCAGAAGCTGGAAAGAACCCAGATGTCCCTCAACAGAGGAATGGATACAGAAAATGTGATACATTTACACAATGGAGTACTACTCAGCTATTAAAAACAATGAATTTATGAAATTCCTAGGCAAATGGATGGATCTGGAGGGTATCATCCTGAATGAGGTAACCCAATCACAAAAGAATTCCCATAACATGTACTCACTGATAAGTGGATATTAGCCCAGAAACTTAGATTACCCAAGATACAATTTGCAAAACACGTGAAACTCAAGAAGAATGAGGACCAAAGTTTGGACACTTCGACCCTTCTTAGAATTTGGAAAAAAGCACACATTGAAGGAGTTACAGAGATCATATGTGGAGCTGAGACAAAAGGATGGTCCAACCAATGACTGCTGCAGCCAGGGATACATCCCATAATCAGCCACCAAACGCAGACACTATTGCATACGCCAGCAAGATTTTGCTGAAAGGGCCCTGGTATAGCTGTCTCGTGTGAGGCTATACCAGTGCCTGGTAAACACAGAAGTGGATGCTCACAGTCGAGTATTAGATGGAACACAGGGTACCCAATGGAGGATCTAGAGAAAGTACTGAAGGAGCTGAAGGGGTCTCCAAACCTATAGGTTGAAGAACAATATAAACTAACCAGTACCCCCCAGAGCTGGTGTCTCTAGCTGCATATGTAGCAGAAGATGGCCTAGTGGGCCATCATTTGGAAGAAAGGCCTTTTGGTCATGCAAACTTTATATGCCCCAGTATAGGGGAATGCCAGGGCCAAGATGTGGGAGTGGGTGGGTAGGGGAGCAGGGTGGGGGATGGGGGAGGGTATAGGGAACTTTCGGGATAGGATTTGAAATGTAAATGAAGAAAATATCTAATAAAAATTGAAAAAAAAGACTTTTTCTAGAAGCTACCATGAAATCTCAAATCAAATTTTATTTTTATGACAATGGTATGCTGGAACATTTCTCAGCAATACGATTATTTCTCTATAATAGTATTTGGTGTATTGATGGAAATATATTGAATGTGAATGGTCTCTTTTGGTAATAACTATCTCATGTCATCCTGCTGCTTCTTGGTCCAAACTCACTATTACTAATAATTAAACAGAATTCTAATTTTAATTGTTTAAGCATATCACTTTGGATCATGGTAGTCAAAAGAAACAGCACAATTAGACAGAATACTGATCACATTAAGACACTAAGGATCTGGGCTTTTAACTTCCCTAAAAGTCTGTCATTGGTTTTCATTAATAGGTCGATAGTCTCCCATTGCAGAATAAGTCAGTTCTCTACATGAACAGCATTGAAGAGTGAGAAGCCACAGTTTCCAGTGGTGTGGACATGGGAATACTAGGTAGAGGAAGACAGGAAGAATGCATTCACTGTGGAAAGAAATGTACACAACAAATGGATTGATGCATACAGAAAGGCTCATGGACAAGAAAAACTGAAAACAATGCAATATCTAGACATTTACATATTTTTTCAGAACACTTATAAATGTAGGAGCAAGTAATTTAAGAATACACAAGTAGAATGTATAGAAATTCAAACAGTATACCCCTACCTCCAATGCCACGATTTTGTAAAATTAAGGTAAAAACTGGAAATCATGCATTAGAATTTTTAAAGGCCACTTGTAAGCAAGCAGAGTAATATGAACCTATAGCCCTGAACTTGGGAGATTAGGAAGAAAGATTATGACAGTCAAGGAGGGACTAGTCAGTACTACACTGAGAGACACTATGTCAAAGAAACAAAGAGACATAAAAAGTTGGGAGATGGACAGACCTTCACTGGGAGTACCTGCATGAGTTAGAAGGAGAATATAGCCCAAATACATTAAACACATGTGCATCTTAAATTAATAATTTTTTAAAAAGTAAATATTTAAAACATTTAATCCAAGTTGGATGATAATTATACATTAAAATATCCAGTGTACATAAATTTGCTTCAAAATTGCTTATCAGCAAGTATGGGTGTTTAGTTGGCTTTAATTCCAGCATTCAGAAGGCAGAGACACTCATATTTCTGTGAATTTGAGGCCAGCCTGGTCTACATAGTGAATTTTCAGACAGACCTTTAAGACCCAGTCTCAAAACTAACCAAAACCAAAAATTTAAACAAAATAGGCAAACAAAAACTGTGAAGAATATTAGCATCTCAATTTTCTGTTTTGTATCAACATCCATACCTAACTTCCTCTTTTCCTTCTCTATTGCTTGCACACGCATGTCTTGACGGTTCAGAGAGAAAATTTTCCAGGATGAAAATTCCAAATCAAGAGTCAGTTCTACTGATAACTACTAGCTAAAGAAATTTGTTTTAGACATGAGAAGAAGTAAAGAATTTCTGTGAAATTAACATGTACCAAATAACATGTACGATTATCTCCAGTTAAATTTCAATTAAATACCCCCCACACACAGACACACACACACTGGCAAGAGATAATCATTAGAAAACCTAGAAAGCTAGAATTAAGAACAAAGCACACACTGAAGGAGTTACAGAGATCATGTGTGAAGCTGAATCAAAAGGATGGACCAACCAGTGACTGTGGCTGCCAGGGATCCTTCCCATAATCAGCCACCAAAATAAACACTATAGCATATGCCAGCAAGATAATGCTGAAAGGGACCTGTTATAGCTGTCTCATGGGAGGCTATACCAGTGCCTGGCAAACACGAAAGTGGTTGCTCACAGTCAGCTATTAGTTGGAACACTGGACTCCCAAGGAAGGAGCTAGAGAAAGTACCCAAGGAGCTGAAGGGGTCTTCAACCCTATAGGTGGAAGAATAACATGAACTAACTAGTTCACCCTGCGCTCATGTCTCTAGCTGCGTATATGGAAGAAGATGGCCTAGTTGGCCATCATTGGGAGGAGAGGCCCCTTGGTCATACAGACTCTATATGCCCCAGTACAGGGGAACGCCAGGGCCATTACGTGGGAGGGGGTGGGTAGGGGAGCAGGGCGTGGATGCGGGAGGGTAAGGGGAAATTTCTGGATAACATTTGAAATGTAAATGAAGAAAATATCTAATAAAGAGAAAATGAAAGTTTAAAAAAAAAGAAAACCTAGAAATCTACTGTGATCTTATCAAAGCTATCAAAATACTACTTTTCACTAATAAATATGTGTTACCTAGTTTTTCAGGGTAAACTGTGATATAAAGCTCCATTTAACTGCTCAAATGCATATAGTTTCATATGTATATTAGTAGTCGAACAGTGGAACTTGCAGGTCTACATTTCCATATAACATATATTAGAAAAGAGTGCCCACTGGGACGTAATGGACGTCTAAAGCTTTCATCACAAATGCAAAAATTACAATAATTGACAAAGAAAGGGTGAAAATCAATTTAGAGAAGCATATGCTTTTCTTTATATACCATATTTTCAACCTGAGTCTTAATAAGTGATTTCCCTTGTGCCTAGAACTGCAGACCTCTGCACTGGTCTTTCACATAGGGATTCAAATAAGAATGTATGTTGCTTTTATGTTGTGCACTCACCATATTTAAAAATGGGTGCAGGAAAGCTCCAAGGTTCTTAGACTATGGAGAACTCCAGATTTACCGTTTTGGTGCATTCATGTTGGTATTCATTCTTTGTGGAACAGAATTTGAGCATCTCTAATACTCACTACCCTTGAGTTTGTCCTGAAAGTCAACAAAGCACACAGGGTGGAATGAGAAGGAAAGCAGGCAGCCATCTGACTAGGCAGATGGTTGAAGAAAAGTGCATCACAATGTGTCTATGAAGCATAAATGCCTACCCACATCACTCACGCTTGCCTTATGACCTGCATATTCTGAACAGGTCTTTTAGCTGCTGTATAAATTATTCTTCCTTGGTAAGAAGCAATATGTAACAAGAACATTCTCAGCAGACAGCATTATCCACAGAAAGCTAAATTTATGGGGCAATAATTGCTACTAATAATTAGAATGATTGCTATGCAGAGAAGATGCCCTTCTCTGAAGCCAGCTCCTTTTTTTATGCTGAGAGGTTCAGCATTCCTGGTATCTCACTGGAATATAGCATCCAGGTTTTATTCAATGACCCACAACCACATAACTTCTGTCCAGTTCCATATATTTTTGTTTATATTCTTCTTAGGTTTCTAAACTATAATCTATAGTTTAGAAAGACTAAAAATGTTACTTTGTAAGTTATTATGGGAGGAAAAAAGACATAAAGTATGCACCATACCCAGTTTTAATCACATGTATGGCTGCCAAACCTTTAAAATGTGTTCTACACAATTTTATTTTTCACATCAGTTTTGTTCAAATATTTGTGCTGAGTGCATCTTAAGAAAGAAAGTTAAAGGATATTCTTGATCATGTGCACAAGTGTGATCTCTTGTTAAATAAAAATTCCAAACTGCTTTCAAGTTGCAGTTATTATGGCTATTCTCTGCTTTTTTTGTTGTTGTTGTTTTACATTATAGAGTAAACTGAAGTAGTCTGACAAGAAGATTGCCTTTGTGTATCTATATTTCACTTGTACTCACTGCTGGGCAAAAATCTATAAACTGCAACTTCTCACATAAAACATGAATGCTCAGTGCATCAAGAGTGGGGAATCCACAACGACTGCGGCTGCCAGGGATCCATCCCACAATCAGTCACCAAACATAGACACTATATCATATGCCAGCAAGATGGTGCTGAAAGGGCCCGGATATAGCGGTCTCGGGGGAAAACATACCAATCCCTGGCAAACATGGAGGCGGAAGCTCACGGTCAGCTTTTAGATGGAACACAGGGTTCCCAAGGAAGAAGGANGCTGAATCAAAAGGATGGACCAACCAGTGACTGCGGCTGCCAGGGATCCTTCCCATAATCAGCCACCAAAATAAACACTATAGCATATGCCAGCAAGATAATGCTGAAAGGGACCTGATATAGCTGTCTCATGGGAGGCTATACCAGTGCCTGGCAAACACGAAAGTGGTTGCTCACAGTCAGCTATTAGTTGGAACACTGGACTCCCAAGGAAGGAGCTAGAGAAAGTACCCAAGGAGCTGAAGGGGTCTTCAACCCTATAGGTGGAAGAATAACATGAACTAACTAGTTCCCCCTGCGCTCATGTCGCTAGCTGCGTATATGGAAGAAGATGGCCTAGTTGGCCATCATTGGGAGGAGAGGCCTCTTGGTCATACAGACTCTATATGCCCCAGTACAGGGGAACACCAGGGCCATTACGTGGGAGGGGGTGGGTAGGGGAGCAGGGCGGGGATGCGGGAGGGTAAGGGGAAATTTCTGGATAACATTTGAAATGTAAATGAAGAAAATATCTAATAAAGAGAAAATGAAAGTTTAAAAAAAAAAGAAAACCTAGAAATCTACTGTGATCTTATCAAAGCTATCAAAATACTACTTTTCACTAATAAATATGTGTTACCTAGTTTTTCAGGGTAAACTGTGATATAAAGCTCCATTTAACTGCTCAAATGCATATAGTTTCATATGTATATTGGTAGTCGAACAGTGGAACTTGCAGGTCTACATTTCCATATAACATATATTAGAAAAGAGTGCCCACTGGGACGTAATGGACGTCTAAAGCTTTCATCACAAATGCAAAAATTACAATAATTGACAAAGAAAGGGTGAAAATCAATTTAGAGAAGCATATGCTTTTCTTTATATACCATATTTTCAACCTGAGTCTTAATAAGTGATTTCCCTTGTGCCTAGAACTGCAGACCTCTGCACTGGTCTTTCACATAGGGATTCAAATAAGAATGTATGTTGCTTTTATGCTGTGCACTCACCATATTTAAAAATGGGTGCAGGAAAGCTCCAAGGTTCTTAGACTATGGAGAACTCCAGATTTACCGTTTTGGTGCATTCAGGTTGGTATTCATTCTTTGTGGAACAGAATTTGAGCATCTCTAATACTCACTACCCTTGAGTTTGTCCTGAAAGTCAACAAAGCACACAGGGTGGAATGAGAAGGAAAGCAGGCAGCCATCTGACTAGGCAGATGGTTGAAGAAAAGTGCATCACAATGTGTCTATGAAGCATAAATGCCTACCCACATCACTCACGCTTGCCTTATGACCTGCATATTCTGAACAGGTCTTTTAGCTGCTGTATAAATTATTCTTCCTTGGTAAGAAGCAATATGTAACAAGAACATTCTCAGCAGACAGCATTATCCACAGAAAGCTAAATTTATGGGGCAATAATTGCTACTAATAATTAGAATGATTGCTATGCAGAGAAGATGCCCTTCTCTGAAGCCAGCTCCTTTTTTTATGCTGAGAGGTTCAGCATTCCTGGTATCTCACTGGAATATAGCATCCAGGTTTTATTCAATGACCCACAACCACATAACTTCTGTCCAGTTCCATATATTTTTGTTTATATTCTTCTTAGGTTTCTAAACTATAATCTATAGTTTAGAAAGACTAAAAATGTTACTTTGTAAGTTATTATGGGAGGAAAAAAAGACATAAAGTATGCACCATACCCAGTTTTAATCACATGTATGGCTGCCAAACCTTTAAAATGTGTTCTACCCAATTTTATTTTTCACATCAGTTTTGTTCAAATATTTGTGCTGAGTGCATCTTAAGAAAGAAAGTTAAAGGATATTCTTGATCATGTGCACAAGTGTGATCTCTTGTTAAATAAAAATTCCAAGCTGCTTTCAAGTTGCAGTTATTATGGCTATTCTCTGCTTTTTTGTTGTTGTTGTTGTTTTACATTATAGAGTAAACTGAAGTAGTCTGAGAAGAAGATTGCCTTTGTGTATCTATATTTCACTTGTACTCACTGCTGGGCAAAAATCTATAAACTGCAACTTCTCACATAAAACATGAATGCTCAGTGCATCAAGAGTGGGGAATCCAGTGTTAGGAGGGGGCTAAAAGACTCAGAGTGGCAAGTGTTCCTGGAGGGTCCACTCTGAGACTAACATGTGGAGTTGGAGGCAAGCACTGGGAAGTGTTCAACAGCTGCACCTACACAGGTCACCAGTTAACTTTCATCCATTATTAGTCTGAAAATAAAAGCATAAGATATTACTGATGTTCTATTCACCCTATAGTAAACCAGTGTCTTCATTCCGAAAATATAATTTACATCTGAAAGTTTCCTCAAGTAAACTATATATATATATATATATATATATATATATATATATATATATATATATATATATATATATATAATCACTGTGGAAGATCTTGCGTATAGTCTCACAGATTACCAAGGACACACAAAATAAGGTTTAAAAGTAAAATTCCAGGGATATCCTGAGCCAAGCCAGGCAACATGCTTACCTCCAAGTGATCCATTGCACCTTGTGATGTTGCACTTAAATAAATAATTACAGAGAGCAAAAGTGGGGAGAATTCCAGGCATTGATTCTGGAAATAGACTGAGTGGAAATAAGGCAGCACGCAGAGGATTTTGTTCATCTAATAAATGTTTTCTGGCCACTGTCCCTGACCACTTCATGGGCTTCTCATCTAGTGCCACATGGCACTTAATGATCAGAGGATGCTTCTAGCTTACATACATATGAGTTGGAAGTTGGGAAACAGGCAGATCACTTATTTTCAAAATGAATTTCTTTCTCTCTTTTATTCTTCTGGGATCCTACTTTGAACTGGGATGTCATTCCCTAAAAGACTTCTTTCATTTTAGATTTATAGGTAGACTGGGGCCAAGAGGCTAAAAAATTGTCAGGAGCATGATGGTTAAGTGCCTACCGCTGCTTATGTAAACCAACTTCAAAATGCAGAGTGCAAGTATGTGGAATATGTTTCCCTCCTAGCTTTAATATGAAGTAATAAAAACTTATAACTGAATAGAAATGCTTTAAAATTCTCCAAAAAAATGACTTTATACTATTCCAATGATTGGTACAAATAACTGTTTCTTGGGAAAATTTGTATTTAATATTATATATTGTGCTTTCTCAATTTTTGTTTCATGTTTTAGCATCTAGTCACATAGTTTATAATCATCAGTGACAGAAATTAACAACTGAACTAATTTCATTATGTTTTCTGTTCCTGGAGTACTGGTGTCCAGAGAAACAAATGTTGCAATTCACTTCAGAAACTTTTCAAAATGCCATTCCATGGCATCAAACTGATGAACTTTGTTGACAGATCAAAGTGTTTCCTCTCAAGGATTCTAATACTACTTATTCTCCAACATTGAAAGACCCATTTTATGTTATGTATCCATTGACCATGACAGTATGAACAAGGCCTAAGCAAGTCCTGACTTCACAGGTCCATAGAGCTGGGGTCCACAACATTTACATCTTCTGATGTTTTCCTTCCCAAATGGAGAGGCAATGAATGTGCCATCAAGGTAGCAGCCTCCCTTGCAGGATTTTCTAAAGAGATCTTTCTGTGGAAGTGTATTAGCATAGTTATATTTCTTTGACTCTGATGAAACACTATGACCAATGCAACTTATAGAATAAATTGTTTAAATTTTACAGTTTCAGATAGTTAAAACTTTAGAGTCCCTGGTGGTGGAGTGAGGGCATCATAGCTGGGACAGTATTGAGCTAACATCTCAGAGAGCAAGAGAGAACCAGAGAGTGAGAATGCAAGAGGGAGAGAGGAACAGGGAATGGAAGACACATGAAATGGGGAGAAAGATGAAGAGTAAAATGGAGATGGAGAGGGACAATAGGAGGGGAGGGGGAGGGAGAGGGAGAGGGAGAGGGAGAGGGAGAGGAAATGGTGTGGGCTTTTGAAACCTCAAAGACTCACCTCCTCCTACAAGGCCACACCTCCTAACCCTCCCCAAACAATATGTGAACTAGGGACCTAGCATTCAAACATATGGGCCTATGGGGACCACTTTTATTCAAACTACCACACCTATAGAACCTTCACACAGAAATCATGAGTTTAATCATGCTATTCTAAGTTGGTGACTGTATGTTCTTGGTAAATGTATACAAGAATGATTTATAGGTTCTTTTGGGCTTCTGAGTAAGTCACATTTTACAGTATTGTCTTTTAAAATTATAAAAATAGTATTAAATTACTAAGAATCCTATTCATGAAGTTCTTACTGCTATGCTATTTCTGCCTGATAGTCATTGTCTTCTTAAAGAATAGTTCAAAGAATCATAAAGTTAAAATGTATGACTGAGAAATAAGTGTTTAAATCGAATGATTTGCAAAGAGTTTAATTAAAATCCTGACTCAAATACTTGAATTCACTGCTGTTCTATGAGTTAACCTTCGAATTTAGATTCTATAAAGTGCTTTCTGACCAACATATCTTCAAAAGAATCTCAATGTTTAAACTTGTTTGGGGACCTCATCAGCTGTAAATGCTATAAACACATGTCTTGAGTTCATGAAAGTAAAAAGTATCACACAAATAACATAACAGACAAGTAATATTTATTTTTAGTTTTGGAGCCATTTGAGCAAGTACAGGTAATGTTTATCCAGCTGCCTCCTTAAAGGTGCTGCCTTTCTAAAATGTAAGGCATTTGTATGTGTAATTTGTGTGGCTGTGTATATGTATGTAAATGTGAAATCTCCATGACTGAATTAATCAAGGATCAGAGTTGAAACTCAAGATTTAGACTTCTATTTATGGTTGGTTAGATAAAAGGAGAATAACATCATTGATTACTGTGTCTTGTGGAGAAAAATAAAGCATATAGGTGCCACCTACAGGTCACAAGCATTATGGATATAGCCCATCAGAGTCCTGATATCCCAGGGGATTCTACTACAAAGAAGATGTATTCAGTGAACTGTTGGCAGAGTAAGTAGCAATCCTTGAATTTCCATTTCAGTCTGCTCTTGAGAAAAAATGGACTTTTCCTCATTTACTATATGGGAAACCCTACAATTGCATCCTAAGGCAAAGTATTTCTGTAGACAAGAATGGTTCGAATGGAAATTAAGGACAAAAGGTAGCCTGGTGATTTGAAGCTTGATCCTGCTGGGCAGTTAGACAAAATAGATTGTGAAATGGTTTTGCAGACAACAAAGCTTTAACCGAACACCAGCCCATTAATCATGGGCGATTTTAATTACTGTGATATTGATTAGTATAGCAACTATGCAGAGGCTAAGCAAGTCTCTCTGCTTTCCTGAGCTAGCTTTTTCTTTTCTCTCTCCCTCTATGGCCCCTGTTTTATGAACAGCTGGCTTCACCAAAGTCTATTTTAAGACCCCAAGAAGAGCAAAGATAAGGAAAGTACAGCTGAAGGCTGTGCAGAGCTACACTGAGGAGTGTGGAAGCCAATGAAAGGCACCCCTCAGATAATACTCTAGAATGTTTCCTGGTGTGGGAAAATGACTTGGCCAATTCCTCTCACCAAGTTTATGACTACATCCACTTGGATTTCTTACCTGGGTTGAAAATTTGTAGCTATCTTTGAAGATGTATATTTTAACATCATTTAGATCTATGTATGGTCATCATGTGAGTTTAAAATTGTTTTATATTCCTCTTTTAAGAACCACTGTCTTCTTTTTACAAGTATAGTTTCTGATGGCAGCAAAATTCCTTGGACAGTCAAACATAAAAAATACTACACCATGTTCACATATTTAGGCCCAGTGAGACTTAGATAAAAAGAGAATCACATTTGTTGTTTTGTTTTGTTTTTGGTTATACATAACCTAAAGATAGTTTTTGGCCTTTACTTCCTGAGTTACAATAAAGTATAAATTAAAAGCCTTTAACTTCAAAATTATCTTGTAACAGTTTTTAAATTTTGTTTGTTAATGATATGTAAGTATATATGTACACATGTCTATATATATGCTTGTATGTCTGCATATCTGTATAGCAGCATGTGTACACATATATAGGTGTCCCCAGAAGCCAAAGGAGGGTTAAATCTGCTAGAACTAAAGTAACAGCAACTGTCAGCTTCCTTACCTTGGTCCTATTAACCAGAATCTGTTCCTCTTTGAGAATATAAAGCACTGTTCATTACTCGGCCAACTCTCCAGCCCATGTTTTTGTTTGATTGTGTTTTAGGCCTTCTTAAATGACATCATATTTTATAAATCTTGAGAAATTCATATTTAATTTTCCTACCCACATGCCTCTGCTAAATGAGTTCAACATGAGCAGAGTGGGGGTTTTAATAGGCTCCTTGGAGGGTAAGGGAGGCAGATAATGTTAGAAAGAAAACAAAAAAATAGTTTTGTTTTCTTACATGCCATTAATAATTCTTCTGTCTTCACAGATGTTTAAGCAGGTAGATCTCATTGTTTTTCAGTTCCTAACTTAATACCATCTGAGAAATTTCAGATTCTAATGCGTGAAGAATTCTCTCATTTTTTATATGGTTAGTCATAAAATTTATACCTTCACGTCCACTGCCAAAGCTTAAGCTACTTAGTATACTTGTGGTTCTTCCTAAGAATATGTTTGAGTTCCCCTTAAGTCCCAGTGAGCTCTAGTTGAGTTGTTAACTTGACACAAACCTAGAGTCATCTATAAGAGGAAACTTCAACTGAAGAATTACTGACATCATATTGTCCTGAGTATATCATTGTGGATAATTTTTTTTCAAATTGCTAATTGATGATGTCAGTGGGCCCAGACTACTGTTGGCAGTGCCATCCCTAAACAAATGAACCTGACCTATACAAGAAAACATCCAAGCAGTCCAGAGATCTAGCTATTAAGCAACCTTCCTCTATGGCCTCTGTGTTAGTCTTCGCCTCCAGGTTCCTGCCTTGAGTCCTTGAGTTGGATTCTGACAGTGATGAACTGTGACCTGGGAACTGAAAGAAGAAATAAACTCTTTTCTTCCCAACTTGCTTTTAAAATATTTTATCAAAACAATAGGGAAGGAAAGTAGGACAATATATCAGAGATTTAGGAAGGTTAAATAACTTCCCAGAGATTACCTCGCTGGTGTGTGGTAAAACTCATGTAAATCCAATGATGACTGACACAAAACTGGATGTGACCACATATAATCCATGCAAGATGAATGTTCTGAATTGATTTTGTGACTGGATTCAAAGCAAGATTACTCTATCACATAAAGAAATGGCATATAATGTCACATAGGATTTGACCATTCTAGTAGTTCCTTATCAGAGAGTGGGTGTTCCTGTTCCAGTGGCCTCTACTAAAATATGCTACAATTGTACTCAGGATCCAGAGACTGGGGTTGAGCTGGCTATTCCTGATGGAACAACATAGCATTAACACAAAAGTATTATATCTCAAAACCTTTAACAGTCTTCAGTCCTTGACATGCTTTATCAGGTTACTTACATCAATAGATTTAGTCTTCCCTGTGTTCTTTAAGATGATCTTTAGCCATTCACTCAGCCACTGACTGAGATATCAATAAATCAGACAGAGAAGGTACAGATTACAGCCAATCAAATTCTTGATCTTGTCATACTTCTTCCTAGAAAATCAATGTGTTGACTAAGAGAGGACCTATTAGAAAGTTAATAGAAAAAATTGGAGAAGTTACTCTAGTGGATGGTTCCTACGCTTCCAAATGCTACCTATGTTTCCTTGTCTAAGCAGTAACTCATGTGCACAATGAAGATACTAATTATATTGACTTTGTGTGATTATAATGAAAATGTATGTAATTATATATTAAGGTTACATACACACAGGTAGCAGAAAGATCCAGAACATAATATTTATAGAGCTATTCCAGTAAAACAATAAAATATTTAAAGCAACAAGAGTTTAACTGAAAGTTAAGATTGAGAGTTTAACTGAAATTTGGATTTAGTAGCCACCTAAATTAAGTCAAGTTGATGCATTAGAAAAACCTTAGAGATAATGGGAGAAATTTAAAACTTGGGCAAACAGGAATCCTGAAGTTTATTTTTCACTTATGCTTGAGTGTCTGTCCTGGTCCACTTTTCTGGAAAACAAAGTCACTTATTTGTCACCACTGTGTACACTAGGCTACTTGCTCACCCACTTCAATTCTGGGGATTCTTTAATCTCTCTCCACCTCAGTCAGCTCTCATCTTGGGAGTGTTGAGATTACACACTGAGCCTGATTCATTCTAGGAATCCAAGCCAGGTCCTCATGCTTGTATGATGAATGTTTTTTGTTCGTTTATTTGTTTCTGGTTGTTTTGGGGGAGGTATTTTATTTATTTACATTTCAAATGATATCTCTTTTCCTTGTTTCCCCTCTGGAAACCCCATATCCCATCCCTCCTCCCCAGACTTCTATGAGGGTGTTCCCCTACTCACTCACCAACTCCTATCTCATTGCCTTGGCATTCCTCTACACTGGGACATAGAGCCTTCACAGGACTCAGAGCCTCTCCTCCCAGTTATGCCAGACAAGGCCATCCTCTGCTACAAATGCAGATGAAGCCATGGGTTGCACCATGTGTACTCTTTGGTTGGTGGTTTATTCCTTGGGAGCTCTGTTGGGGGGTGGTTGGTTGATATTATTGTTCTTCCTATGAGTTGCAAAGCCCTTCAGCTCCTTCAGTCCTTTCTGTAACTCCTCCACTGGGGGCCCTGTGCTCAATTTAATGGTTGTATGCAAGCATCTACACCTGTATTTGTCAGGCTCTGGCAGAGCCTCTCAGGAGACATCTATATCAGGCTTCTATCAGCAAACACTCTTGACATCCACAATAGTGTCTGGGTTTGGTGTCTGTATATGACATGGATCCCCAGGTGAAGCAGTCTCTGGATGCCCTTTCCTTCAGTCTCTGTTCCATACTTTGTCCCTGTATTGCCTTTAGACAGGAGCAATTAGGGGTTAAAACTTGGAGATGAGTGGGTGGCCCCATCTCTCAACCAGGAGCTTTGCCTAAACTCTGGATAAGGTCTCTATAGTTTCTTCCTCCCCTTTGTTGGGTATTTCAGCTAATCTCACCCCCATAGAGTCCTGGGAGCCTCTTGCTTTACTGGGCATCTGGGACTGTCTAGTGGCTACCCCCTGTTCCCCATCCCCCATTGCTATATGTTTCTGTTCAATTTCCAGACCCTCTGTCTATCATTCTTGTTTCCTCCCATACATGATCCTGGTATGGTGAGTGTTTTATCCACTGAGCCATCTCCCCAGGTGTGTTAGTTGAAAACAAAGGAACAAGCAGCGGCAGCTAACAGATTCCCTGCTTCTGTTTCCTAACTCATAAAACGGAAGCTATTTTGCATTTGAGGTCTAGGCCAAAAGTCAAATCTAATATTATATCCTCAGTGAACCAGAACAATTAATTCTCCAAGAAGGCTTGATGGATGTTAGGGTGATGATCTCTAGCCTGTCTCCATTTAAGTAACAGAAGGTAGATTAGTGTTGAGAGAAGATGGATGGGTCTTGCAGAATGGCAGTGAATTATTTTAGACTTGACCCAATGATTATATGTAGCCATGGCTCTTGCTTCTCCTGCAATTTCTTAATGCCAGGTACTTTACATTCCCCTGAAAAGTGGTAAGCACTTTTTAATGTGCAAGGTTTCTTTTTTTGTCTTTCTCTCTGTCTTAATAAGAAGCTATAGTTTATCTTCACATCAGCAGTAAGGGAAACACAATGATTTTACCTCTAACCTTCCTCCTAAATGACCTTCAAAACTCTTAATCTGTCACTATGCTATTGCTCCATTACATTGACTGTTTCACATTGTCTAAATCTGGTGAGCAAAATTATTGTGAAAAAATATATATATATATATATATATATATGAATTGAATATATATGTCTGTGAATTGAATATATATATATATATAAGTTTGTGAAAAAATATATATATATTCAATTCACAAACTGCTTCTGCTGTTGAAGTTATACTTTCATTCTATACTTAGGAGACCTTATGTATGTGCTATATATTGAATAGATATAGATATAGATATAGATATAGATATAGATATAGATATAGATATAGATATAGATATAGATATATAAATAATTGGAGAATAAGAAGAAGTTTAAAGAAAATGAATTCATAGATACAACTGGTAAACAACAATCTGGAATCATTGAAAACTTTGATATATCCTCCAAAGTGAACACTTCTGGGTCCCCAGGTAGAGAGAAGATTTGGAGAGATTCTGGAAACTTTGGGATATAGGCTTAAGGGGTTGCATGTACTTCTAGTCTCAGCAGTATTATCAGCAATGTCCAGCCACACCAAAACAGACCACTATGAAAACCATGTGTTTCCTGCCATGACATGATTGTAGTCCTTAAAAGGAGTCAAATAAATCCATTCTTTCTTAAGGAATTTGTGTCAAGACTTTGCCACAACGTTACTGAAATAACTAGCACATCATGCCTCCTAAGTATGAGACTGAAAGTATATCTTCAACAGCAGAAGCAGTTTGTGAGTTGGAAACCAAGTTCAGGGACATCTCTTTGTTTAATTCTTTTCACTCTTTTGTGAAATTTTCTTAATCTTCTTTTAAAAGGAAAGAACAATCGGGGCAGAGAAAGAGAGAGAAGAAGGGCAAAGGAGAGTTAGGTGTGACTAAGACACAATATCTACTTGAAAAAATATGTCTTCTTGGGTCCTGGATCCCTCAGAGATCAGTCTGCACAGATCAGCTCGTTGACTGTGAAGGGTGAGTGAGCGGACTGCAGAAGCAACAAAGCTTTTGGGACAGACCCCATTTTGTGCTCCAGACATATAGACACCTTCTCTGCCAGAGGAGAGGTGTCCATCTGGGCTCTGCATGCAGGAGCAGGTGAAGGAACCATCTTGGGTCCCTGATCCCTCAGAGACCAGTCTGCGCAGATCAGCTCATTGACGGTGAAGGGTGACTGAACGGACTGCAGAAGCAACACAGCTTCTGGGAAAGACCCAGTTGCAGGCTCTAGACATCCAGGCACCTTCCCTGCTAGAGAAGGGGTGACTGCCCGGGATCAGTCTGTGCAGGTAAGAGTGTGGACTGCAAAAGTAACATGGCTTCTGGGACAGGCAGAAGCAAGACAGCTTCTGGGACAGATCCTGTTTCTGGCTCCAAACATCAGGGACCTTCCCCACCAGAGGAGAAGTGTCTGCCCAGGAGGGCTTTGCCTGCAGAAGCAGGTGAGGGAGCCATCTTGGGTCCAGAATTCCTCAGAGACCAGTTTGTGTAGGTCAGCTCACAGACTGTGAAGGGTACTTGAGCAGACTGCAGAAGCAACACAGCTTGTGGGACAGCCAGAACCAACACAGATTCTGGGACAGACCCAGTTTCAGGCTCCATGTATCCAGGCACCTTCCCCACCAGAGGAGAGGTGTCTGCCCAGGAGGGTTCTGCCTGCAGGAGCAGGTGAGAGAGCCATACTGTGTCTTGGGTTCCTTGGAGAACAGTCTATGCAGGTGAGCATGAAGGCGGCAGAGGCAACATATCTTCTGGGACAGGCCCTGTATTGGGGCTTCATCTTTAGCCAAAAGGCTGGTCTGAACACCAGACCTCTGTGCACCTTCCCTGCAAGAGGAGAACTTGCCTGCAGAGACTATTCTGACCACTGAGATTCAGGAAAGAGCTGGACTCTCAGGACTGCTAACAGAGGCTAAAAGAACCACAGGAGGAACAAGCTCCAGCCAGAGACAACGATAAAAACTAACTCCAGAGATTACCAGATGGGGAAAGGCAAACATAAGAATCTTAATAACAGAAACCAAGATCACTCACCATCATCAAAACCCAGCACTCCTACCTCAGCCAGAACTGGATACCCCAACACACCCGAAAAAAAAAGACTCGGATTTAAAATCATATCTCATGATGCTGTAGAGAACATTAAGAAGGACATTAATAACTCACTTAAAGAAATACAAGAAAACACTGCTAAAGAGGTAAAATAACTTCAAGAGGAAACACAAAAATCCCTTAAAGAACTACAGGAAAACACAGCCAAACTGGTGATGGAATTGAACAAAACCATCCAAGACCTGAAAAGGGAAGTAGAAACAATAAAGAAAACCCAAAGTGAGACAACTCTGGAGATAGGAACACTAGGAAAGATATCAAGAACCAACAATGTGACCATCAGCAACAGAATACAAGAGATGGAAGGGAGAATCTCAGGTGCAGAAGATTCCATAGAGAACATGGGCACAACAATCAAAGAAAATGCAAAATGCATAAAGATCCTAAGTCAAAAGATCCAGGAAATCCAGGACACAATGAGAAGACCAAACCTACAGATAATAGGAGTAGATGAAAAAGAAGATTTTCAACTTAAAGGATCAGCAAACATCTTCAAAAAATTATAGAAGAAAACTTCCCAAACATAAAGAGATGGCCATGAATATACAAGAAGCCTAAAGAAGTCCAAATAGACTGAACCAGAAAAGAAAGTCCTCCAGACACATAATAATCAAAACAACAAATGCACTAAATAAAGATAGAATATTAAAAGCAGTAAGGGAAAAAGGTCAAGTAACATATAAAGGCAGGCCTATTAAAATTACACCAGACTTCTTACCAGAGACTATGAAAGCCAGAAGATCCTGAACAAATGTTATACAGACACTAAGAGAACACAAATGCCAGCCCAAGCTACTATACCCAGCAAAACTCTCAAATACCATAGATGGAGAAATCAAGGTATTCCAAGATAAAACCAAATTCACACAATATCTTTCCATGAATCCAACCCTTCAAAAGATAGTCAAGGGAAAACACCAACACAAGGATGGAAACTACACCCGAGAAAAAGCAAGAAAGTAATGCTTCATAAAACTAAAAGAAGATAGCCAAAAGAACAGAATCCCAACATTAACAACAAAATTAACAGGAAGCAACAATAACTTTTCATTAATATCTCTTAATATCAATGGACTTAATTCCCCAATAAAACGACATAGACTAATAGACTGGCTACACAAATAGGACCCAACATTTTGATGCTTACACGAAACCCACCTCAGGGAAAAAGACAGACACTACTTCAGAGTGAAAGGCTGGAAAACAATTTTACAAGCAAACGGTCTGAAGAAACAACCTGGAGTAGCCATTCTAATATTGAATAAAATTGACTTCCAACAAAAAGTTATCAAAAAAGACAGGAGGGGCACTTCATACACATCAAAGTTAAAATCAACCAAAATGTACTCTCAATTCTCAATATCTAACCTCCGAATACAAGGGCAGCCACATTCATTAAATAAACTTTAGTAAAGTTCAAAGAACACATTGTACCTCACACAATAATAGTGGGAGACTTCAACACCCCACTCTCTTCAATGGAAAGATCCTGGATACAGAAACTAAACAGAGACACATGGACACTAACAGAAGTTATGAAACAAATGGATTTAATAGATATCTAAAGAACATTCTATCCTAAAACAAAAGGATATACCTTCTACTCAGGACCTCATGGTACCGCCTCAAAAATTGACCATATAATTGGTCACAAAACAGGCCTCCACAGATACAAAAATATTGAAATTATCCCATGCATCCTATCTGACCATCATGGACTAAGGCTGATCTTCAATAAAAACATAAATAATATAAAGCCAACATTGGCAAGGAAACTGAACAACACTCTACTCAATGATTCTTTGGTCAAGGATGAAATAATGAAGAAATTAAAGACTTTCTAGAGTTTAATGAAAATGAATCCACAACATACCCAAACTTATGGGATACAATGAAGGCAGTCCTAAGAGGAAAACTGATAGACCTGAGTGCCTATCAAAAGAAACTAGAGAGAGCATAGAGTAGCAGCCTGACAGCACCCCTAAAACACTAGAACTAAAGGAAGCAAATTCACCCAAGTGGAGTAGACTGCAGGAAATAATCAAACTCAGGGCTGAAATCAACCAAGTGGGAAAAAAAGAACTATTAATAAAATGAAAGAAAATCAACAAGATAGATAAACACTTAGCCATACTCACTAGAGGGCACAGGGACAGTATCCTAATTAACAGAATCAGAAATGAAAAAGGAGACATAACAACAGAACCTGAGGAAATCCAAAACATCATTAGATCCTACTACAAAAGGCTGTACTCAACAAAAGTAGAAAGCCTAGATGAAATTGACAACTTCATAGAAAGGTACCAGGTACTAAAGTTAAACCAGGATCAGATTAACAATCTAAACAGTCCCATTTCCCCTAAAAAAAATAGTAGTAGTCATCAATAGTCTCCCAACCAAAAAAAGCCCAGGAACAGATGGGTTTAGTGTAGAGTTCTATCAGATCTTCAATGAAGACCTAATTCCAACTCTCCTCAAACTATTCCACAAAAGATAAACAGAAGTTACTCTACCCAATTCATTCTATGAAGTCACAATTACTCTGATACCTAAACCACACAAAGATCCAACAAAGAAAAAGAACCTCAGACCAATTTCCCTTATGAATATCAATGCAAAAATACTCAATAAAATCCTCGCAAACTGAATCCAAGAACACATCCAAACAATAGCATGACCAAGTAGGCTTCATCCCAGAGATGCAGGGATGGTTTAATATACAGAAATCCATGAACGTAATTCACTATATAAACAATCTCAATGACAAAAACCACATGATCATCTCATTAGATGCTAAGAAAGCATTTGACAAAATCCAAACCCCATTCATCATAAAAGTCTTGGAAAGCTCAGGAATTCAAGGCCCATACCTCAACATAATAAAAGCAATCTACAGCAAACCAGTAGCCAACATAAAACTAAATGGAGAGCATCTCGAAGCAATCCCACTAAAGTCAGGGACTAGACAAGGCTGCCCACTTTCTCCCTAGCTATTCACTATAGTACTTGATGTCCTAGCCAGAGCAATTCAACAACAAAAGGAGAGCAAGTGGATACAAGTTGGAAAGGAAGAAATCAAAATATCACTATTTGCAGATGATATGATTGTATATATAAGCGACCCCAAAAATTCCTCCAGAGAACTTCTAAACCTGATAAACAGCTTCAGTGTAGTAGCTGGATATAAAATTAACTCAAACAAATCAATGGCCTTTCTCCACACAAAGGATTAATGGACTGAGAAAGAATTTAGGGAAACAACACACTTCACAATAGTCCCAAATAATATAAAATACCTTGATGTGACTCTAACTAAGGAAGTGAAAGATCTGTATGATAAGAACTTCAAGTCTCTAAAGAATGAAATGGAAGAAGATCTCAGACGATGGAAATATCTCCTATGCTCATGGGTTGGCAGGATTAATATAGTCAAAATATCTATCCTGCGGAAAGCAATCTACAGATTCAATGCAATCCCCATCAAAATTCCAACTCAATTCTTCACTGAGTTAGAAGGGGCAATTTGCAAATTCATCTGGAATAATAAAAAACCTAGGATAGCAAAAACTATTCTCAACAATAAAAGAGCCTCTGGTTGAATCATGATGCCTGACATTAAGCTGTACTACCGAGCAATTGTGATAAAAATCTGCATGGAACTGGTACAGCGCAGACAGATAGATCAATGGAATAAAATTGAAGACCCAGAAATGAATCCACACACCTATGGTCACTTGATCTTTGACAAGAGAGCTAAAACCATACAGTGGAAAAATGACAGCCTTTTCAACAAATGGTGCTTGCAGAACTGGTGGTTATCATGTAGAAGAATGCAAATTGATCCATTCTTTTATTTTATGTTTTTTTATTATATATTTTCTTTATTTGCATTTCAAATGCTATCCAGAATGTTCCCTATACTCTCCCCCACCCTGCTCCCCTACCCACACACTGCCACTTCTTGGCCCTGGCATTTCCCTGGACTGGGGCATATAAAGTTTGTGAGACCAAGGGCCCTCTCTTCCCAATAATGGCCGACTAGGCCATCTTCTGCTACATATGCAGCTAGAGACACAAGCTCTGGGGGTACTGGTTATTTCATATTGTTGTTCCACCTAAAGGGTTGTAGACCTCTTCAGCTCCTTGGGTAATTTCTCTAGCTCCTCCATTAGGAGCCCTGTTCTTATCTCCTTTAAAAAATCTCAAGTCTAAGTGGATCAAAGACCTCCACATAAAACCAGAGACACTGAAATTTATAGGGGAGAAAGTGGGTAAAAGCCTCGAAGATATGGGCACAGGGGTAAAACTCCTAAACAGAACAATGGCTTGTGATGTAAGATCAAGAATTGACAAATGGGACCTCATAAAATTGCAAAACATCTGCAAGGCAAAAGACACTATGTATAAGACAAAAAGGCCACCAACAGACTAAGAAAGGATTTTTACCAATCCTAAATCTGATAGGGGACTAATATCCAATATATATAAGAACCTCAAGAAGATGGACTCCAGAAAATCAAATAACCTCATTAAAAAATGGGGTATAGAGCTAAACAAACAATTCTCAACTGAGAAATACTGAATGGCTGAGAACCACCTGAAAAAAATATTCAACATCCTTAATCATCAGGGAAATGAAAATCCAAACGACCTTGAGATTCCTCCTCATACCAGTCAGAATGGCTAAAATCAAAAATTTGGGTGACAGCAGATGCTGGTGAGCATGTAGAGAAAGAGGAACACTCCTCCATTGCTGGTGGGATTGCAAGCTTGTACAACCACTCTGGAAGTCAGTCTTGTAATTCCTCAGAAAATTGGACATAGTACTATTGGAGAATCCAGCAATACCTCTCCTGGTCATATACCCAGAAGATGTTCCAACTGGTAATAAGAACACATGCTCCACTCTGTTCATAGCAGACTTATTTATAATAGCCAGAAGCTGGAAAGAACCCAAGTGTCCCTCAACAGAGGAATGGATACAGAAAATATGGTACATTTACACAATGAAGTACTACTCTGCTATTAAAAACAATGAATTTATGAAATTCTTGGGCAAATGTATGTATCTGGAGGATATCATCCTGAGTGAGATAAACCAATCACAAAAGAAATCACTAGATATGCATCACTGGTAAGTGAATATTAGCACAGAATCTTAGAATACCCAAGATACAATTTGCAAAACACTGAAAAACTAGAAAAATGAAGACCAAAGTGTGGATACTTCATTCCTCCTTAGAATAGGGAACAAAATACCTATGAAATTACAGAGTAAAAGAGTTGGAACTAAGATGAATGGATTGACAATCCAGAGACTGCCCTACCTGGGGATCTATCCCATAATCAGCCTCCAAACCCAGACAGTATTTCATATGGCAGCAAGACTTTGCTGAAAGGACCCTGATACAGTTCTCTCTTGTGAGGCTATGGCAGTACCTAGCAAATACAAAAGTGGATACTTACAGTCATCTATAGGATGGAACACAGGGCCCCCTATGGAAAAGCTAGAGAAAGTACTCAAGGAGCTTTAGGGGTCTGCAACCCTATAAGAGGAAGAACAATATGAACTAAACAGAACCCCCAGAGCTCATGTCTCTAGCTGCATATGTAGCACAAGATGGCTTAGTCGGCTATCATTGGGAAGAGAGCCCCCTTGGTATTGCAAATTTTATATGCCCCAATACAGGAGAATGCCAGGGCCAAGAAGTGGGAGTGGGTGGATAGGGTAGCAGGGTGGGGGAAGGGTGTAGGGAACTTTCCGGATAGCATTTGAAATTTAAATTAACAAAATATCTAATAAAAAAAATCAAAAAAAAGAAAAAATATGTCTTTATGAAACCCATCACTATATACAACAACTATCAACCTATAGGTTGGTAAAAAGGAAAAATTGCTTTCATTTTTACTTACCACTATTAAAAAGCAAGCAAATATTTTTGACATTCTAGTTATGAATGAGATATGTCGGAAAGTACCTCACTGGGCCTAAAATTGAAAGCATCCACAGGCTTCATTCCTCTCCAAAATTCATAGAGGAAAGTTCACTTATTGGCTTTTAAACTTATAAGGCCACACACACTTCCTTGGTGATGCTATTTCTAAGGCCAGGGGTAGACAGTACAGATTTTCACACATTGTCTCAGGAACAGGCATAGTCAGAACTCCATCTTAATACTTATTTCCTTTTGCCAAGTCACAGAAGATACCCACTGCCTCCTAAGACTAGACACAAGGATGTTTGAAGGACATATTCTATAGACCACCCATCACTTCCCCTTGACCTCATGTTTTCCTGTAAAGGAATTTTATTCACCAACTTTGGTGGTTCTCTGAATCTTCACAATATAAGTTTGGAAGATGAAAATAAGCATGCATGCCTTCCATCTGTCCATGACTCATTCCCCTCTACATTTTCCCTAGGTTTCCTGGAGTACAGAGTCTGGACTGTCATTCCCACAGTTATACCTGGGAAAGTAGGGAACTATCTTATTGGCTTCATGGTTTATCGTGATTTGACTAGCTCATGTAAAATACTAACTAAATTTTTAACCAATATATTGATAGCTTAATCTAGATTTGGTTTTTCATGAAATAATTTTATCAATATATTGAAGATACATTGCTTAAAATTTTATTTTCAGATTCTAAGTGTATATCTTAGCTATTATCTTAGCTATAAGATCCCAGTATCACTTCTTAACTGACCCTGACAAAGATAATGTGTATTTAATGGATTAACTTCATATTCTATCCAAAGAAAATAAAAAGGAGCACACTTTCTAAGATTGTTTATTTAATATCAGATTGTCCTTCCTTGTTTAAAGTGTTGGTTATATTTTTATTTTCCCCACACCCACCCAGCTATATACAGACAGATACAAAGAGATTATAGAAAGAAATGGAGACAGAGAGACAGAGAGAGAGACAGAGATAGAGGGAGGGGAGGGAAGGAAGGAGAGAGAGGGAGGGAGGGAGAGAGGGGAAGGGAGAGAGAGGGGGAAGGGAAGGGGGAGGGGAAGGTGAGGGGGAGGGGAAGAGAGAGAGAGAGAGAGAGAGAGAGAGAGAGAGAGAGAGAGAGAGAGAGAGAGAGAAAGAGAAAGAGGATGCCTGTGAACACAAGAGAATGTTATCAGATCTCTAGAAGCTGTAGTTACAGCAATTTTTCAGCATTCTGAAATGGTTGTCATAGATGTTGGGAACTGAATTTGGATCCTCTGCAGGAACAGCAAGACCTTTGAACCACTAAACCATCTTTCTAGCTCTGGAGTCATTATTTGAATATATTATTTAGAAGGAAATGTAGGGAAACTGATAGCAACAGAAAGAGTATTCCTTGTAGAATTTTTTTTTTTTCACTCTGAAGTTTCTTATCAGCTAAGCCTATTTTCTGGATCAATGTCTTTGGAGAAGTTTCACTCACATATGGAATAGAAGCAAATTTTGGCATTATTAATTGAGTTTTATTTTCTCTTGGCATCTTTGTAATTCTTCTGACAGTCCTTATTCAGACTCTTTGGTCTGGCTTTCTATGAAATCCTGGTAATACTTCTTTCCCATTTATTCCCAAAATAGGTCAGAACCTCTGTGGAGTCTTCCATTATTCCTAAGTAGAAGGAAAATCTAATGGTTGTCTCCTCCCTGTCCCAAGCTGAGTTTTCTGAGATCAGTTTGCAACATGATTCTTTTCTAAACTGCTCTTTTGGAAACCAGTGTCTCCTTGCTGGACAACATTTGCAAATCTCTCCATTTCAACTCTTCTTTTTGTTTGTTTGTTTGTTTGTTTGTTTGTTTTTGTTTTTCGAGACAGGGTTTCTCTGTATAGCCCTGGCTGTCCTAGAACTCACTTTGTAGACCAGGCTGGCCTCGAACTCAGGAATCTGCCTGCCTCTGCCTCCTGAGTGCTGGGATTAAAGGCATGCGCCACCACGCCAGGCTCTATTTCAACTCTTTAATTCAGTTCTTTTTGTGCCTTTAAGCTCTCGATGAAGAGAACAGGGAATGGAGGGAATGAGGGAGAGAGGGGAAAGGGAAGGAAAGAGGAACAGATAGATAGAGAGAGAAAGAGAGAGATCTTACTGGCCAGCCAATCCAAGGTTTATTACACAGAGCAGTGGCTTGCTAAGCTTCTTTAGAATTCCTCCAGGGATTTCTTTCCAACATTTTCAATGTTTTATTCTCAAATTCATAGAAATATTATAAGACATGTTTACACACTTCAGGTGACTCCTTGGTTCCTTCAATTCTGGTCTTTTGTGTCACTTTCTTTGGGTTTTTCTTCCTTTTAATGTCCATACTACATTAGATCTTATATCATGACACCCTGACATTTCTCAGCAGCTACCAAGCCCTTGCTTGTAGAATTGCTAATGTAGACATATAAAACCCCATGGACTAAATTCAGAGCTTAATGGTCCTCCTACAGCCAGTTCTTCCCCAGATTTCTTTGTCTTAGGTCCCATGGTTGTCTCTGATGTACATTTAAAGAAATCAATAGTTCATGAAGAATCTGTCATCAATGCCAAAACATGATTAGACCCTCAGAAACTTCCATCCAGCTGTTCCTCAATCTGAGGTTCCATGTTCACTTCTTCCTGTTATCCTCAGAATCATCTCATGACCATTGCTACCTGAAAGTGTCCCAGATATGTTAACAGAAGACCTCATTTCTCCTCCTGGGGCCTATGCTCATGCTGGACATAGCCTTGTTTTACCTTCTCTATGAGAACTGACAATAATATTTGTTGGCTTAGCATTTGACTGGCTTTTTACAATCTCCAGACCTTTGGGCACCAGCTTTTCTGACATGACTTCTAGGCTTCCCAGCACATATGATTGTCTTCAACAAACTTGTCTTGAGCATTCACATCTACTGGATTACTCGCACAAAGTGAAATATCTGATTTGCTTTCCTTCGTTTCTTTCTAGAAGAGAAATGTACAGCTGCTTAAATCCTGTCTTTCCTATTCTGAAATATCATCTGCACTCAGATTTATTATGGCAACTACCATTATCAAAGCCAACACTGCATGGGGACTTAAGAGTTTTCCACATTTTAATGGCAACAGACTTAAACTGAGACATGTACTTATTCTGAAGTGTGTTAGGACCTCACTGTGTGACCATGACTCTGCAAAATTAACTGTTAAGTATAAGAGAAGCTTGTTCATCAGTGTTTATTGCTATGCTACTCATGAGAGCCACAATCTGGAATCATTCCAGGAGTTTAACAGCACAAAACATTGATGAGCCAAAATGTTAGAAATACACAACAGAGCTGTTTATAGTACAAAGAAAAATCCACTTGTGACCTTGGCAAGAAAATAGATGAAATTAGAGATCAAAAAAATGAAATAAACCATACTCCAGGTTGACAAACATTGCATAGTGTTTATATTTACACTTAGATATATGTTTGTTTTCTGAGCATATACCCAAAGGATTTTCCAACATATAACACGGATACATGCTTCACTATGTTCATAGCACCCTTATTTGTAATAGCCAGAAGCTGGAAGCACAGATGTTCCTCAATAGAGGAATGGATACAGAAAATATGGTACATTTACACAATGGAGTACTACACAGCTATTAAAAGCAATGAATTTATGAAATTCCTATGCAAATTGAAGAAGCTGGAGGATATCAGGTGTCCCATGTATGATTGAGACAATTGAGAGAAGGAAGCATGTAGGGAGATGATAATTTTAGTCCTTGTACATGTTAACAGGTGACATTAATGAACATCTCACTTAAAAATCAGGCTTTTCTGCTTCAAAGGGAAACATCTCAGATTCCAGGTGACAGCTTTACTCCTTTTCTTTGCATCATCCGCTTTAGACCTGACATCATCACCACATGCACCATTTCCTTTCCTAATAATTCCCAACCTAGACTCTGAAAGAAATATTTTTAATCTCTTTTCCATAATAATCATGCAATGCAGTGTTGGGCATTGGGCTATACACAGACAGTCTGGTTTCCAGTTGAGGCCAGATGTTGAACCCCGGGATCTGGTGGTGATAATTCGCCTACATGGGATAGAAGACGTTCTCTCATGTCTCCTGGAACCCTGGCTCCTGTTGAAGTTACCTTCTCCTTAGCCCCCACAAGAGAAGCACGGCTAGTAGTCACATAGGCAATGTCCCAAGCTTTTGACCTTCAGGCTAGACTCCTCCCCAGTTACCTAGCAACAATAAAGATAACACAATACCATAAAAGGGCTGTTTGGCTCCTCCTCACTCTCTTGCTCTTAATCTCCTTACTCTCCTCTCCCTTCTCTCCTCATGCTCTCCCCTCTCTCTCTTTCTTACTCTCTAGACTTTCCTCTTTCTCTCGCTTTCCCCCCTTTTCTCCTCTTGGCCATGGCCGGTCTCTCTCTTTTTCCACCTCCTCTCCTTTCTCCCTGCCTTTCTACAATAAAGCTCTAAAACCATAGACTGTCTGCTCATCAAGTCCCGCTGCCCAGACTCTCTCACCTGTGTGGAACCTCTCTCCCTATGCCCTCTTTCCCATAACCCTGGAGCTACAAGGTGTCACTCTGTGGCCCTCAGTAGGGGGCTGCCCCTTGTCTACCCCCTGCCGAGTGGGGTCAGAGGCTTAAATGCCCAGCCAGGGCCAAGAGCAAAGATCCTGGCAGCCTTCTTACATCTGCCTGCTCAGAGCATAGGAGGAACTATTGCCTGGCATGGGCTATCCTCCCTTCCCCCTTCTTCCCCAGCCACCCCCTTTTAGTTCCTACAATGCAGCACATTTAAAAGGAGGAAAAGGTTTGCAAACATTTACTCTTTTATTTTTTATTAGATATTTTCTTTATTTACATTTCAAATGTTATTCCCTTTCCTAGTTTCCCTTCTAAAAATCTCCTTTCCCCTCGCCTCCCCTCCCAACCTGCTGCACAACCCACCCACTCCTGCTCCCTGGCCCTGGCATTCCCCTATGCTGGGGCATAGAACCTTCATAGGACCAAGGGCTTCTCCTCCCATTGATGACCGACTAGGCCATCCTCTGCTACATATGCATCTAGAGCTATGGGTCCCAACATGTATTTTCTTTGATTGGTGGTGTAGTCTCAGGGAGTTATGGGGTTGCTGGTTAGTTCACATTGCTGTTCATCCTTGGGGGTTGCAAACACCTTTAGCTCCTTGGTTACTTTCTCTGGCTTCTTCATTGGGGACTCTGTGCTTTGTCCAATGGATGGCTGTGAGCACTGCGAGAGCCTCTCAGGAGACAGATTTATCAGGCTCCTGTCAGCTAGCTCTTGTTGGCATCCTCAATAGTGTCTGGGTTTGGTGGGTGTTTATGGGATGGATCCCAGGTGGGGCAGTCTCTGAATAGTTATTCCTTCAGTGTCTGCTCCGACCTTTGTTTCTGTAACTCTTTCCATGAGTATTTTGTTCCTCCTTCTATGAAGGATCAAAGTATCCACACTTTGGTTTTTCTTCTTGAGTTTCATGTGTTTTACAAATTGTATCTTGTGTATTTAGTGTCCTGAGACTGATATTCATAAGGCTTTCCTGTGACCTCCCTTGACTGTTTATTTTGGCAAGGATCTCCACACTTTGGAATGTCCATGTTGCAGTTTTCTCATGGAAACCAGAAGTTTCCTGGCTAAGGCCACAATGAAAACATGCTTCTTTTCTTTGTTTTGTTTTTGTTTTGTTTTCAATAATTCTGGGTATATACCTAATAGGTTCAAATGGAAAAAAACAAACAAACAAACAAACAAACAAACAAACAAAAAAACATCTATTTCTGTATTACTTCCTGGACCCAGGGCCTCTCACTTCCCAATGAGGCTGGCTTAATAATAGAATAAGATGTTGTTAAGAAATTTGCATTTCTTCATGTGTAATTTTAGGTTTCACTAAACAGAAAACACAGTGTAAACAATGCTTTAGAAACATGTGAGAACAGGCAATTAGAAGACCTTTTGTAAAATCCTCCCCCCACAACATGCACAAGGATTCACATGCTGCTTTTATCTTATCTCTTTATATTTTAAACTGCACAAGCAAATATTAAAGCAATATAAAAACAGGACATTCTCTATAAGTCCAAATTTATGCATTTCAGGTAATGTGTACACTGTTTCAATGAATATATTAAATTCTATTAGCATGGATGTATGAAACTAATATGGGATTTCACTTAATGTAAAGAACCAAACAGATCTGAAATCTCCTCTAAACTTACCGTTACCCAAACATCATGTAACAGCTATGTTCTTGGTATAAGAACATAGCAACATGAGAGAAGGGAGGGAATAAGTTAATTAATCATGATGAGATGGAGGGATGATAGTGATCACAATACTGGAAGATCATTATTGATGACCTAGAGAACTACAACTCACATGCAAGCACATCCCTTAATTTATACAAATACTACTCTGTGAGATGAGAACACACTCCTTTGTTTCCTAAAACACTTTGATTAATTTTATGGGCTAAAGCCCATAGATACTATCTTCAATTCCAGTTTAAGTAGTAATGTCTACAGGCAAAATATATCTTAAAAATTATCTACATTAGGTTTCAAAGTGTGTATTTGGTTCAGCTAATTTTTAATATTCTTTTGTTCATGGCATAAGGAACAAGTATCATTTTTACTGAAAGGTTACCAAACAATCACAGCCCTGTTTTAGGAAACAAGACTTCCATGACATACTGTCATAATTAATTGTGTCACTTTTTAAACCTGGCAAGGTCTAGGGATCATCTGAGAAGAAGGAGAGGGATGGCTAGAGCCAGACAATAAGGAGTGCTGTGAGATGCTGTCTTCTAGAATGAGTGACTGATACATTCATAAAGATACAGCAACTGTGGCTACCTGAAAAAGACATGAAGACAAAAAGAGAAAGGAAGTAGAAGTAAACGTATCTAGGGAGAAGAAAAAGTTCAACAGGAGAGTATGGGGGCAGATAAAGAGTAATGGGAGAAAATATAGTCAAATGCATTGTACCTGTGTATGGAATTGTTAAGGCAAAAAAAGAGAAATATGCAAATATATAAACACAGAGTTTAAATAAGTAAAACAGCATGCTGATACCACTACTGAGATAAGACTTTGTGTCCATGCAAGGTCACTCTGAGGATAGTATACTAGGTGTCGCAAAGATAATGGAGATTTTCTCAGTGCTACTTTTCATAGTGCTATTGCAGTTTACAGTGACATTGTTTTTAAGTAGTCTTTCTCTTCAAGGCATTTTAAGGTTAAGGGTGAAAGTAAACAGAGCATAGCTTCGATAACATGGGAACGATGTTGCTCAGTTAAAAGACTCTTCCATTTTACCAATGGAGACTATTTCCCCTTTGAGATGAATAGTATTTCCTCCTTTCTTTTTTAACATTGAGGGGGAAACTATTTCCTAAAAAGTAACACATAGAATGTTCTTCGGAGCTGTGTCCAAACTATCAAATTTAATCTCTATTAGTGTCCATTGCATATCGTTCACACACACACACACACATACACACACACACACACACACACACACACACACACATTTATTATGCCATATTTCATACTTCTTATTTCATAACTCAAAAATGTTTCAATTACACAATGAGTGTGTGTGTGTGTGTGTGTGAGAGAGAGAGAGAGAGAGAGAGAGAGAGAGAGAGAGAGAGAGATCTCACTAAGTGAAGGATAAACCAACACTCACTATATAGACCCTACTGGCCTTGAACTCACAGAGATCATCCCATTTCTGCCTTGTGAGCACTGGTATTGAAGATATGTGAAACAACACTCGGTGAGAGAACATAAGTTTTATGTCAATGTTTATGTGGAATTAAATTTATTTTCCTTGTATGCACCTTTATAAACCCTGTGATATGTGAAGTTTTTAAAACTCAGCAGTAGTGCCAAAGTGGTAGTTTGTCTTTCTTATTTTATAACTATAAAAATGTTTCAATTACACAAAATTCCTTTTTTCCCTTTAATTATTCTCTTTACTTAAATGTAATTAGGTGTGGTATAGAAACATCTTTAAAATTCTCAGTAACATGTACTGAAGATGCATAGACCTAAATCATATAAAAATATTTTGGATATCAAATAAAGCCTCAAACTTATATAAACTGATTCTTTTACTTCAAATACATACACTGTTCTAAAGCATATAAAATGCTATGTTCTTCTCAGAGACAAATATGTAAGTCTTCTAGATGTGGTGAAGCAGCATATGGATCCCAGGGTCCGCTCTGGTCATGAGGCTGGGCTACAAGCATCACTTCTCCCAGAGACATCTCACTTGCTCTAAACCATAAGGAATTAGAATATTAGAAAAGTTGTGAATTGGAGATATGTGCCACATGAGTCTGAAGGGAGAACTCTTCTAGTTCTGTCTAATAACTTCATTGATCTTCAGAATGCCATCCTTTCTCCCTGAGGACAGGCTGGCACTCGTCACTGATTGTACAGGGTTGGATGGAGACTCAATCCCACATCTTTTGTCTCTTCCTAAGAACATAATTACTAATCCAAGGGGCTATACTAATGGAGTTTAAAGTGACAGCGTCTGTTACAGAGCAATAAAATCTTTTAAGATACACTTTAGGGGCTTCTAATTCTCTCAGTAACACAGTAAATATAATGAACATAAAAATAATCTTTGCAGCTGTTGTGTTTGTCAGTTAAAATAACAAACTCCCAGCACTACAGAAGTCCAAGGCAGCATCTGGTGCTTCTACTCACCCAGTTTAATCACATGGATTATGATACTTGCCATCTTAAAAGGCTTATTTATCGATTTACAAGACTTTTATCAAAGTATATTAAACAGAAACACCCACACATATATATTTAGCATGGGCCAACTCACTCTATTGGTACCCTGCACATTACCAGAGAGACTGTCAAATGTCACCTCAATCAGATACTTAGCTTTCTGTTGCAAGTTACTCTGAACAGAAGCTGTCACCCATACACCCTTAAAGTTTGCAAGAAAAATTTGGATTTTACCATAATCTATATAGCAAAATTAATATATATTTCCCAGCGTCTATCTACAGAAACTATCATAATACCCCAGAAAGTTGCTGAATACTCATGATATTTTCAGGTTCTTTTTATCATGAAAGTTCAAACACACACACACACACACACACACACACACACAAATACACTTTCCACCAAAATTACAGAATACTTGATTCTAATAAGATTTTCCAGCTTTTTATTTGAAAAGGGAAGTAAGCAGTAAATTATATAGCTGATAGTAAATAAATCTTTCTAGTGAAAATTCATTTATTCTGTCTGGGTCCCTCATTTGTATATTGACTTCGGCATATGTTGCTACTTTTTAAAATATTGGAAACTCTAAGACAGCACAGGCTTCCACAACCTGAATTGAAATAATGTCTAGATGATTATTTAATCATATAGCAACTTCCCAAATACATCATCTTCTATTTAGTTGTATAATATCTAACAAACATTCAAATATTAAAAGTAAATTCATTTTAAACTTGTATTCATTTTACATGCCTGTGTTATATTTAAAAATGTTATTTGATGAAAGAAGGTTGTGTTTTCTGAGCTTGTACAGACAAATATAAAAGGACAGAGCACAAAGGGTGGATCATTGAGATCAAGGTGCCTCGAGTAAGGGGTAGATAAGGAGGGTGGTGGCCTCTCAACCACCCTCCTCAACAACATCCACAACAGTATTGCTGAAAATCATTGACCATGGACAATGTTCCTATTTTAGACATTGTTTGAGAGCCATGTCTTCTGAGGTGAAACTTTTCATCTTATGAGGAAACCTATTAAAAAAAGAAGAAGAAGAAGATGTTAATGGGGAAAGGAAAGAGCAGGTGTTCTAGGCAGAGGAGAAATAATCCATCCAACAGGAAAGCTTCTTATGGTGAGGAAGTCAACAACTCAATAGCATCAGTTTCTGAAACTAACTATATCCTCTAGGCTTCCCTGACTCCCAGGTGTTAGGCCCTATTAAGGAAGATCAAAGTCAGACATTATCAAATATCCCTGAGCTCAGTGTAAAAATGGTGGACTCCCTTTACCAATAGGGCTTCTTCTTCTCTGACTTTGTCTGGGGAAAATCCTCACCCTATACCTGTGGAATGTCACTTAGCCTGGGTGAAATTACAGGTTCAGCTTCCTCTTCCCCAGATCCATAAGAACCAACCCAGAAAGTACCTGCATTCCTCTTATGCCTCTCCATACAAATTAAGTATTTAGAGAATGTTACATTCTAACCAATGAATTTCCTTTATCTTGAAAACACTTTTCCACTCTCCAGAGTCCACCCCAAATAAAAATATGCATTCAATTCCACCCCGAATAATGTATGTATATCCTTTATTCTAAATCTCAGAGAAGCATTTCATTGAAAATCATCAAAGGCGTTCATCTAAAAGAACTGTAACACTATGAACCTCAGAAAAGTCCTGCCCCCTGCTATCCAAACCAGTACTCATTCCGAGCCTGACCTGGATCCTACAGAACTCCACCTGTTCCTATCCAGACACCCTGGAATGGAAGAAGCAAAGGACATGTAACCACAGATAGACCCAGAAGATATACCACACCATATCTCACACACACACACACACACACACACACACACACACCAGAGAGAGAGAGAGAGAGAGAGAGAGAGAGAGAGAGAGAGAGAAGAAGAAGAAGAAGAAGAAGAAGAAGAAGAAGAAGAAGAAGAAGAAGAAGAAGAAGAAGAAGAAGAAGAAGCAAAGACAGCTGAGGTGTCCGGAATCATTAAAAATAAAAATGATCTAAACGTAGAGAAGACACTTGAACCTATGTTATAATCTAAGCAATGGAGACCATAAAGTCACATATTGTGATAGATGTCAGGTTGGAGGTTTATTGGGGAGAGGATATAGAGAGACTGCCTCTGGGTGAGGGTTAATGGAAAAGGAGAGTGAAGAAGGGAAGGACTGACCTTTTTATAAGGAGATGTAGTTCATGTACAAGTGGAGGACGTGTAACTCATAGTGACAGTGGGAACGTGTTGCATCTTGGTAGCTGGTGATAATGTATTCTGCTGTGGCTGAGTCTCTGGGTTAAGCAATTGCAAATACCTGATTGCTCTTACCCATAACCCCTTAAGTAATTCCAGAAAACTCAGATTCATCATGTTGTACTTTGGGGTATATGAACTTTTGTCTGTCAAAAGCTCCCTTTCTAGGGTACAAGGAAATGAGTTTTTCCTTTCTCCAGGAAAAGTATGTTAGGCAACCCCCTTATCAACACAAAAATTAAGGACTTTATAGTCCTTATGATAAGACCAGAGTACACATACCCAGAAAACAGCCGCATTTACATTTGCTGGCAGTACATACAATAGCCACCATATGGAGCTACTCCCTACAGAAGCCAATAATCCCATGAGGAAAAGGCAAACCACTAACCCAGTTTTATGTAGGGAAAATAGAACTTTAATAAACCACTTCTTGCCTACAGCTAGAAATCCAGGAATACTGATCATCTGATCATCATAAATTCTGCAGATAAGCTAAGTCAAAATTATTTGCTTCTTTGCATGGAAAAATAAGAAGACTTACAACAGAGTAAAACAGGACTAGGGAGGCATAGAAATATGTACCTGACCTGCCAGGTCGTTCTCAGATATTTTACTGCCCAACAGAATCAATTTCCTCCCTCATTTTGGATTCGTTATGCTTCATCATCTTAGAATGAGGGACTGAGAGCCCTGAAGCTGGTCATTAAATAACAGAAACTTGGAGACTAATGCAGTAATAGTGTCCCCCTCCTCCATAAGATACATAGACTGCTCTATACATCAGGCTTTGAAGAGTTAGCCACCTACTACCTATAGAAAATTACAGAATAAAAAGAAGTCTTTAATTGCTATATCATGATATCTATCATTAGTTTATAAAATTATAGCAACATGAAGTACCCTTTAAAAGTGGTAGATTTCTTAAATATGTCCACAGCCACACTGAATCAAGATGATGAAGGAAAACAGTAAAGGAAACAAGACCTGGGGACATAAAGGTTTATCTAGGGACTTCCACTCCTCATTGGGACACTGGAGCTTGATAATTTTGTACAGCTAAATGTGAAGTAGGGCTGGGGTAGATATCTCAGTAACTAAAGTGCGTGAAATGCAAATCTTAGAACTTGTGTTCAAGCTCAGGAAGCATGTTAAAAAGCCATATATGGAGGCAAGAAATTGTAATTCCACTGTTTGCATGGATATAGAAAATTTCTTGAATTTGCTGGCCAGTTACGATAACCCAGTCAGTAAACTCCATGCCTATAAGAAGGCTTGACTCACAAAAAAATGTGGACAGCACCAGAAGAACAACATTTGACATTGTTCTCCATGCTCTGCATACATGGGGACACATGCACACACATATATGGACAGTCACAAGCATACACATACACATAAAACCATCATAGATTCTACAGGATAGTATCATCATATCATGCCACTTTCCAACACTAGTTTCTTAATATTTCTCCTTTCTTATATTTCCCTTTCAAATTTAATGTGTGCTATCATGAAGACAGTTATATACAAAATGATTCTTCAAGAATGAATGAAAGGTTTTCCAGAAAGTCTTAAGACAGCATGCAAGACTACCGAGTACCCCATCCGCCATACAGCTTGTTTGCCTAGAGACTACAGGAATAAAAGACACTTGTTTCTTAGACAGGGTTTAAGCCTGCCTGACAAGGATGCCCACTTCAATTCCACACTGTAGCCACAGGGAGAGAATGTGTCAGACGCCCTGAACATACACATCTAAACTGGTGTAACCTGGTATAATAACCTAAGCAGCTATATTGTAAATGTTTTAGTAGAGAGCAATAAATATTTGACCAGAGATTGTTACTATTTTTTTCTAAGTACAGTTGTAGCAAGACCAAGCTTTTAAAAGCATTCTATCTTTTCTTTCCTGCCCTCCCCTTTCTCTCCTCTCATTTTGTCCCTTATAATACTGAATATAGAAATTATAACAGCATCAAAAAAGAACTGGACTCTAAGAACATTAGTGGAGGTGAACTGGAGGAACAGAATTGACAAAATGAACACAGTATGAAAACGAGTTATTTCTGTGGCTTATATGACTGGGCTAAGTAAGCCAACAGTGGCCATCTGCTTGCTGGAGAAGCTGAGAACTAAGACGTGCTCATGATACAAGGCTATATACCTCCCTAATCAGCATCAGGTATTGAATGCCTGAAAGATTCCTAGAGAACACTTACTGTTTAGTCTACTTTTCCTGCCCCCCCCCCCCAAGAAGCTGATTTCAATGTAAGGAAAGAAATAGCAACAACAGATTCAACAGCAATTAACTAAGTAAAAGGACTTCAACTCATTCAGAACCTACTGAAGTCTCTCCCCATCTAATCATTAATAATTAAGTAATAAGGAGACTGGGAACATATTTTCATCTTGAATATATCCTACAAAATTCTTAGACACCGTAGAGTAGCATCCAGGATGTTTACTCAAATTGCAATTAGATTTTTCACCTATTCTTTGTCTACATCACTTATTAATAATCTCCAAGTCCTAAATGTCAGTGATTTTATGCCCCCCACCATGTTTAAAGTCCAATAAAAACTTCTTCTTTGTCCGTTCAGAATATGTTGCTTCTTCCTAGAAACTTGCTCAACAATTGTGAAAGTCTGGATGATAAGGCTACTGTTCAGTATTAGAATCCTCGATAGGCAGTATAAAAATTTACCAATTTATGTCTCAAATGCCCAAGAGTAGAATATGTCAGAAAAAGACAAAAATAAACTAATTGAATCACAGCAAATTCCATTGAAGAATGTGCTAAATAACAGCATTTTGGGACTATGAGGTAGAAAAGAAATCACACATGGTGAAAGTAACATATGTGGCTATATTTAGACATAGAAACTTTTCACTATTTCCTATAGGATTTTTAAAAAAGCAATGAATGCCCTGGCTGCTCAAGGTTAATCAGGTTGGCTCACTGTTGCACCCTGGAGACACTCTGGCATCTTCTCTTCATATTGCACTTTAAAACCAGAAAAGCTGGAAGTGACATTTTCTGTGTGTTTAAACATAGCAATTCTCCAGTGCCAACTCAGGTTCTCATATTCTTTATTCCAAAAGCTCTTCTTGCAATAATGAGGCACCTGGGCCTCCAAGGTATTTCATTCCTTTCCACAAATATAGTGAAATGTATCTCATTTCAAAATTAGTGAGGAATTTCATATGGATTTGTATGTAAATATAGAATGTTTCTTGTTATGCCAGTACTGGAGGAAAAACATTGCTGAAGAACAGTGGCATGGTGAAAATTACCAAGATTTGGAGGTGACAGGATTATACCAATGTCACCCACCTTTTATGATCTGTACAGGTCTAGCAAAGGAATGTTCTTCTGGACCAATCTTCTATTCAGCAAATGAGAGCAATATCTACCTTGCATATAATATTTTGATTTAAATGATGGATTATGTCTAAAGGGCTTCATATAAAGTTTTCTTTATTAGATGATTTTACATAAATTAAAGCCTATTCTTGATTTTTTTTATGACAAAAACAGCAAATATAGCTTAAACTTAGCTGAAATAATCTGACATTTCACTCTGTTTTAGACATCCGTTGGGAGCCTGTCTATAGTGTACCATACTATACTATGAAATGGAAATAAGCATATAAGCTTCCCAATCAATAGGTAGTAGACAAACTTATCAGATGATCAAAAGATATCAAATAAACATCACAACACAGCTAATTATTTTTTAAACCAAGAAAGGTCCCAAAGCTTCTCATGATGGATTTAGCAGCACGATCACACTTTACTGCACTGCTGCTCTTTACTTATGCCCTGAATGAAGAAGTGCAGGGAATTAAACAAAGAGAAATGGACAATATATTTAAGATACTAATAACATGTTGTATTTTATGCCTTTCAATGCCATGATGAGATGAGCACGCTGTCTATTACTTCTAGACAGAATTGCCCAACTGTCAGAGCTGTGAGCCATCTACAGACTTTTTTTTTAATTAGAGAAATTCTTCATTTACATTTCAAGTGTTATCCCAAAAGTCCCCGATACCCACCCCCCACCCTGCTCCCTACCCTCCCCCTCCCACTATTTGGCCCTGGCATTCCCCTGTACTGGGGCATATAAACATTGCTAGACCAGGGGCCTTTCCTCCCGAATAATGTCCAACTAGGCCATCTTCTAATACATATGCAGCTAGAGACATGAGCTCTGGGGGTTCTGATTAGTTCATATTGTTGTTCCATCTATAGGGTCGCAGACCCCTACAGCTCTTGGGTACTCTCTAGCTCCTACATTGGGAACCCTGTGTTCTGCCCTATAGATGGTTGTGAGCATCCACTTCTGTATTTGTCAGGGACTGTCAAAGCCTCACAGGAGACAGCTATATCAGGGTCCTTTCAGCAATATCCTGATGGCGTATGCAGTAGTGTCTGCATTTGGTGGCTGATTATGTGATGGACCGCCCGAGTGGGGCATTCTCTGGATGGTCCATCCTTTCCTTTAGCTCCAAACTTTGTCTCTGCACCTCCTTCCATGCATATTTTAATCCCTATTATAGGGAGGAATGAAGTATCCACGCATTGGTCTTTCTTGATTTTCTTGTGTTTTGGAGATTGTATCTTGGGTGTTCTAGGTTTTGGGGCTAATAACCGCTTATCAGTGA
>LR751211.1:121120-202026 GCA_902729485.2 Mus minutoides | reverse complement strand
GGGTTTGCTGGCCTGCCCCATGCCTCTTCATGCAGAATGTACATTTTGAAAGCATCTCTGTCCAGCTGTATTCACCGAGGTCTCAAGCCCCAGACAGGACCTCCCTGACTTTCTCATCCATGTAGACCATCTGTGTACACACTTTACATGAAGTACCCTGTGTAAGAATTAAGCCATCACTGTTGTTGGGGGGGGGGGGTCACGTGGATCTTACCCTGGTCTCAAACCTGCTATGTAGCCAAGGATAAACTTAAACCTCGGATCTCTTGCCTTCGTTTCGGTAGTATTGGGATGCTACCCATACGTCACGGTGCCTGGTTCCTATTTAAGAGCTGGGGATATTAAAAAGAAATTAGCTGTCTAGTTTACTAGATTGGAGGCAATCAGGCTTCTTATAGGAGGGTGTTTTGGTTGCCCATGGTCGGAGGCAGATCTGTGCATATCAAATGCTCATTATTAGATAAACATCTTCCAACATAGAGGCTTGCCTAGCCATCTTCCTAATGAGTACTTACACCTGCTGTAGGGCTTTGGAGGCATCCTGTACCTCAGACTTATGTAGACATTAAAGGGGGAGTTTTGAACCTTTATTCCTAGTGACCTGAAAGTAAGCAGACAGTCCCTCTGCCTCCAGCCCTGTAATTGTTATCGGACTGTCTGCTTTTTTTGAACAAGGCTTTCAAAAACTCCTTTCTCTTTTAAATATGCAGCAAGAATTAGTTGGGAACACAAATCAAATCTCTGGTGCTCTGGCAGGATGATAAGAAGACAGGATGAACTGCCGGGATGGCTCTCCATCTCTTCTTTAGGTTCAATAATTGAGAGCCCGGATTGTTTACACAGAAGGCAAACAATATCTCGTGCTGCATATTTTATGATTGCATGTCAGAGCCCAATAAGCCCCAGTCAGCCACGAGTGCATACTTAACCATTCTCTAGAGAGAGCTATTAGGGAATAAGCTGGGAATCAACCCTGACACCTGAGGCAGAGGCTCAGTCGGGATCAGCACGGGAGGGTGAACCGCAGACCCTCCCAATTAACTTGGCCTGGAGTCAGAGTGCTTACAAGGAACAGTTTCCAGGCTGCCCTGGATTGGCCTCTGGAGGACTCTTCCAGACTGGCCAACTAGGAGGTGCATACATTTATTTATTTAAGATTTATTTTTATTTTTATGTGTGTGGGTGTTTTGCCTTGCATACGCATCTGCGAAACACATGCGTACACTGCCCTTGAAAGTCAGAAGTGGGTGTTGGGTCTCCTGGAGCTGGTCTTACGGATGGTTGTGAGTCATGTGGGTGCTGGGAATTGAACCTGGGTCCTCTAGAAGAACGCTCAGCCAGCACTCTTAACCATTGAGCCATCTCTCCTGTCCCGAGGCACACTCTCTTGATAGATTATTGCTACAGGGGTCTAAACACATATGCCAGCATATTGACACGGGGATCCTAGATACCCGAGTAAGACCAGGAGCTCCACCAGTCCCAATTCATTGGGGAAAGTGTCTGCTGTTAAGGGATCATATGATGAAAACATAGTGACTATGCTTCTCAGGCTTAGGACCGTGTGACCAGCAGCACAGATGTGGTGGTGAGAAATCAACAGGATCATTAGGACAGATGCTGTCTTAATTTTTTTTTCCTATTGCTGACATAAAACACCGAAGCCAAGGCAGCTTACAGGAGGAAGGATTTGTTTGGAATAACAGTTCCAGAGGGATGAGACCCCATGGCCATCACTGTGGGGGGGGAGTATGGTAGGAGGCAGCAGAGGCAGGAGGGGTGTGGGGGGCATGTGGAGCGGGGGTGGGAGGGGGAGGGGAAGGGGGCAAGGTGGAGTGGGAGCTCACATCTTAAACTCTAAACTCTAAGCAGGAAGAACAGACCTGGGAATGATCTGGAGCTCTGAAACCTCAAGCCCTGTCCCCCAGTAACATCCTTCCCCCAGCAAGGCTGCATCTCTAGATCTTCTGAATCAGAGGCAGCAACTGTGGACTAAGCGTTCAAATGCCAGCGCCAACAGGCGGCATCTCATTCAAACCACCAGAAACACCAATACCACAACTGACAGCGGTGCTAGCTGTAACACACCAATGCCAACAGCAGAGTTACAGAGGGGTGGGAGTGGACCTGGGGGCACTGGAGATAGAACCCAACCTGGGTCCTCTGCAAGAGCAGGCCAGTGCTTTGGACTACTGAGCAATTTCTCATTACCTCACAGGAGGAGCTGAGGTAGCAGGTGTATGCCACCGTGCCAACATCCCCAAATCTTTTCATGGGAGCTTCCCTCTTTCCCTAACAGTTACTGCTAAGGGTGCATCACCGTTGCGGAATTTTCCTTAGTCATACCCATTCATTCCCGAGGCCTCACTTTCACTGTAAGCACGGCACCAAGGATGCTATTGTAATGCAGACTCCCCAGGAGGTACCATCTGGTGTCTGTGATATACCTGTTCTAAATGTCTCCGATGCATAATGGACTCAAGCCTCACACATACTATAGGAGACAGAGCTAGAGTGGACAGAGAGAAAGGGAGGGGGAAGAAAAGGGGGAGAGGGGGAAGGAGGGGCGGGGACCAGAACATCTCTATTTGGAGAGCTAGAAAGAGAGGAGACATTTATAGGCCAGACCCTGATGAAATGCTCACACTCAGGTCTCAGGTCGAGACTGAAGAGCTGGGAGACAAGGCTCTTCCTTCCCCTTGCCAAGCTTACCTCGCAGGACCACCATGGAGTGCCAAGCACCCAGTATTCCTCGTTGTCCCTGTGGACTAAGTGTTTACCAAAGTTGAGAAAGCATTAGCTTTAGGCCCAGCTATGTTTAAACATGTCCAGGGTGGATTTCTCAGACCCCTCTCCCACCCCCCAGCTCCTAACCTAGAGACTTGGATTAAGTTGTCCTGGGGTACAGCTCTGGAAGTGGAGCTTTGTAAAAGATCAGGTATCTGGAAGCCAAGGTGTTAGGTGTTGGGAATACTGGAGGTGATACATACCCCGCCCCACCCCCTGCTTCTCCAGGGAACTCTGATTTTGCAGGTCTGTGTATGTATATACACAGGAAATGTGGGCTTGCTGAGAAGTGCTATCTCCTGGCCAGCCTGGGAACTTGTAACCATTCAAGCTCATGTCCCTTGCCTCTTATATGAGCCAAAAACTCAAAGGAAGAACTTCCATTTGTGCTGTAAGAAGGGAAGCCCTTTACCCCAACCTTGGTGACTTGGGAGCCTACAGAATTGAGGGAGCTTGGGAGGGGTGCCCCCTCCAATTTGAGAACATCTGCCCTACATCCAATGTGGAAGATTCAAACCCTAAGAGAATGAGGTAGGCATAAAATCCAAGAAAAAAAAAAAGACTGGGCAGATCCGATTGAAACAAAGCAAAATAAAAATAAACCACAAGACAGGACTATCGGAGAGTGGCATCTGTTACGCTCTGGTGTTGAGAGGAATGTAAGAGGAAGGGATGATGGTTGTGATGGTTTGAACATTCTTGGCCCAGGGAATGGCACTATTAGGAGGTGTGGCCCTATTGTGGGCCTGGGCTTTAAGACCCTCCTTCTAGCTGCCTGGAACCCAGTCTTCTCCTGCTTGCCTTCAAATGAAGATGCAGAACTCCCAGCTCCTCCTCCACCATGCCTGCCTGGATGCTGCCATGCTTCTACCATGATGATAATGGACTGAACCTCTGAACCTGTAAGCCAGCCCTAATAAAATGATATCCTTATAAGAGTTGCCTTGGTCATGGTGTCTGTTCACCGTAGTAAAACCTTAACTAAGACAATGGTAGTCTTTGGGGTGTGGTCCACCCTGGGGGAAGGAACTGCTAACCATCCATGGTAGGATAGAGTGTTAGAGATGGGAACTGATGGAGAGTAGATGACATGCACCATATATAAAATATACATGTACAGGCATGTTAATGTTTATATGTGTTTTTATAGACATGTAAGGTTTTCAGAGGCTTAGGCCACTAGAAGTTCAGGTTTGCAAATGATAGTCTGTTGTTTCACTAGAACATGGGGTTTATGTTAACTTAAACAGATCCACCCCATGCAAACCAATAAAATCCGTGTCTATATAATATATTCCACCCATGTCTATAGATTTATAATTCCATCTCTGAGACATGGAGATGAGGCTCATCTTTTATCTCCTTTGCACAGCATGCTATGCATGACTGTGGAGGTTCAGAATACATGCACATTGATGAATGAATGAATTAATAAATTAATAGTTGTTAATTATTTTTTTAATGACACAGGGTTTTCATTAGCAATGTCAGCCCAGGGAAGAGCATGGGATTCAGTAGAGAATCACTTGCCTAGCACTAGTGAGCCTCTTGGTTTCAGTGATATTTGCACAATCCATTCCTAATGGGGTGACTCTTGAGGGAATAAAATGGAAATGCTGTTGGTTCTTGGGGACTCTTTCCTGCTTCTTTCTTGGGATCAGGAGAGAGCTATGTTGAAGCAGGCCAGGAGAGCATCAATGGCTTATGGTTTGGGCTCCACCAGCCAGCCCTTACAGTTTTCTTTCTCTATCTTTATTTTTATTTAAGTGCACTTGTGCATGTGTGTAGGTGCCCATGGAGTCCACAAGAGGGCACCAGATAACTCATAACTGGAGTTGTAGGAGCCTGTGAGCTGCCACGTGGATGCTGGGATTGAACCCAGATCCCCGCAGGAGCAACAAATGCTCTTTAACCACTGAGCTACCTTACCAGACTCTTTCCCCGTTTCCAGTGTTACAGCTTCCATGATACCTTGGGGGCTTTGGTGATCACTTCCCACTTTTTCCTTCCCCACAGACTGTTCTGTTTCCCCTTAAAAGGTTTCAGTAGCTTCTCTCTGCAGAAGACAAAGCAATAGCAGCTGTTTAAAGCCCAGAAGCAAGCAGCTCCTGCAGGAGCGCACTGGCTCCCTCCTACAGATGACAGGCGTCACTCAGAGATGTCAACAATCACAACAGAAACAATGAAGAATTGGTATTACTATCAAAGCCCCCTCTCTGGGCTCCTTCCTTGTGACATAAACCCCAGAACTCAGGGGGCCAACTCAGGAGGCCTCAGAAATGAAAAGTCTTTCGCTTCCTGGGGGAAAGACATCTTTTTCCTGACAAGAGCCTCATTGACAATCTTAAGAAGCAACAACGTCTTTCATGATCACCGTTTTCTCTGTAACAAGGCAAAAATCACAAATTGAATTAAATGACTCGACTCTCTGAGTGGTTTCTCCGGCGCCACATTTTTTTTTTCCTTCAATAACAAGCTGAGACTCCGAAGCTGTTGATCAAACTGTGTGATTCTCAGTGACAAGGGGTAAGAAAAGAAAAAGAAAGAGGCTTCTTAGCCAGTGGTTGTAGGTATTGCTGTCAATGACAACGTCTGCTCAGAAACACTGGGGAGATCGTCCAGCCTGCTCCTATTTCCCTCAGCACACATCTGTAAGAACTGGGAATACACAGTTGGAGCATGGAAGATCCCCTGCTCCTGTTGAATTATTACTCTGCCCCAGACCTGCAGGGGCAGACCCAGATGGGGATGAAATGACTAAGAGTAGCCAGTAGAGAAATATTAAGTGTCTTTCCCCCAACCCCTGCTGCGGAAACATCTATCCGCTGGACTGATGCGATTCTTTCTCCTGGGGGTTCTCTGACAGGTAAGATGAAGGATTCACAAATACGGCCCATCTGGATACGAGAAGACAGAAGGGATGTTACTACAGAAAGCCTTTGGGAAGGGGGTGAAGACGATAGTGGCTTGGCGGGTCTGCTGTGCAACTCTGTGTCCAAGGGATGCCCACAAATGCATGTACTGACACGTGGCACTATGCCTGCTAAGCATACACACACACATACACACACACACACACACACACACACACACACACACACACACACACACATTATGAGCAGAAGGCATGTGCAAGACCAGGTGCATCTATTTACATCAGATGTTTGCAAAAGGCTAAATCTATAGAGATAGATACTGAGAGATAAATATTGTGTATGTTTGTGTGTGTATGTGTGTGTATGTGTGTGTGTGTGTGTGTGTGTGTGTGTGTGTGTGTGAGAGAGAGAGAGAGAGAGAGAGAGAGAGAGAGAGAGAGAGAGGAGAGAACTGGCTGAGGGCTATTGGCATGGTAGGGAACTTTCTAGAGTGTGATAGTGTGAATAAGAAATGTTTCCCAGAAGCTCATGTATTTGAACACATGGTCCCTCCTTGCTGGTGCTGTCTGGGGTTATGGAACCTTCAGGTGGGAGAACCTCGCTCAAGAAATTATATTGCCAGAAGTGGCCATTGAGGGTTTTTAGCTTCACCCCACTTCCTGTTCTTACTCTGAATCCTCTGTGAGGCTAAGGTGAAATCTCTCAGCTTCCTGCTCTCACCCCCACCCCTAAACCATTATGGACTCTCTCTGGAACAGTAAGCCCAAATCCAGCCAGTGTGGCCTGCTGTTCAAGCCTTGTTTGGTAGTTATATTGTTTTGATCGCACGGTATGGTTTCCCTGTCATCCATTGAAAACATTCATTGTCCTGTAGCCATTCTGGTTCTCTGGGTCTTATGATCTTTCCTCCCCCTCTCCTCTTATCTTCCCCAAGCCTTAGGTGGCAGAGTCGTATTGTAGATGTATAAAGTGGGCCTGGGTACCCCACTTTATAGTCATATCTTCTCTGAGTTCTAATCCAGTATGGCACGGTCCCTATGCTATTTGCTATGGTGGAGGGACACAGTGGAAATGGGAATAAATCACTTGTGCAATTCCAAGATCATATCCGTAAGAGGAAGCTGCCTGTTTGTCGCCCCCTCTTCCCTCTTCTGTGGCATCTCGGAGAGGGCTTGATGGTACCAGGTCCTGGGAACAAGGACCCCAGAGACTGTGATAAGTAGGACAGAGAAATGAGGGTCTCCTGAGGAACACATCTGCCTTCCTTCCCTGGGTACCTAGCAGTATGAACTACCATGAGACCGGAGAAATTACTGTCACCTTCATTTGTTGCTATTGAATCTCTAAGAGAACAAAGATCGTTTTTTTAATTTGGTATGTATGTATGTATGTATGTATGTATGTATGTATGTGTGTCTATGAGTGTGTGCATGTAAGTGAAGTTCTTACAGCAGCCAGCAGAAGGCAACAGATCTAGCATTTGCATTAATGGTCCTCAACCATGTGTATTGGCAATCAAACTTGGGTCCTCTGCAAGAGCATTATATACTGTTAACGGCTGAGCTTTTCTTCAGCTTCATAGAATTTTCTTATAATACATACGTTGCCTGTTTTGTTTTGTTTCTTTGTTTGTTTGTTTTTTTTTGGGGGGGGGGTTCAAGACAGGGTTTCTCTGTATTGCCCTGGCTGTCCTGGAACTCACTTTGTAGACCAGGCTGGCCTCGAACTCAGAAATCCACCTGCCTCTGCCTCCTGAGTGCTGGGATTAAAGGCGTGAGCCACCATACATTGACATTCTGCCCAAAGATAAAGGAAATTTAAAGACTAATTTAATTATGAACATTTTTATTTTTTGTTGAGCACCACGATAAATCACCACTCTTGTTAATTGTAGGGAGCTGTCTGTATACTTACATCTATGTAATTTTTATATTTTGCTAAAACTTGCAAATATATACAAAAACATAATGACAGTCCCAGTGTTGACAATATGACTCTGATTTGTGTTCGTCCCTGCTGGACACACACCACATATACACATTCATTGGTCTATTAAATGTCTTATATCTTCTTGAGAGAGACCCAAGCAGAAAAACAACCCCATTCTTACCATCCAAGTGACATTAGCAATGTTGTCCCTGCTCTCTGGGTCAAATGTACAGTCAGAGGAGAGCTTTCTGTTCTCAGGACCCTCCCCCTTCACAGTGTATCTCAGAACAGAAATCTCAGCGGGTGTTTATCCACCTCTCCAAATAAATGGTCATGTACAATTCTCCTTTTACCAGGCACTCCCAGAGTCCTGCTTGTGCAGAAGACAAGGTGTTCATCATATACCATACTGTAACGTGGAGCCATCACTTGGAGTCAGAAACCTACATTCACAGTGCACTTGACTCCCAAGGTCTTGAAAGTATGCCCATTTTAAATCATGGTCTGCACTTAACCTTTCTAACTTACTCCATAAAACTAAATGATGTATAGTCCTGAGGGGTGACCAGAGGGGTGGCTGTGGAAAACGGAACATTCCTTTTGATACACATAAGTAACAAGACATCCATCTTGGACTTCTGCAGTGAAGAGCCTCGTGAACACAAGGCAAGTACTCCACCAGCTCACCCCCAACTCAGCCTTTTAAATTTTGAGACAGAGTCTCACCGAGTTGCCCAGACTGGCCTTGAATGTATTCTGTAGTTCAGGATGGCTTTGAATGGCAGTCCTCTTTCCCCAGGTGTCCAAGTAGCTGAGATGACACACTTGTGTCACCAAGGCTGGATAAAACCTACTTCTAGAGTAAAATAATCTGAGGGCTGGGCGATGAGGGTTCAGGGAGATAAAGACATTATTATTCCCTCGACATTTCCCCAGGGTGTAGAGAAGGGCCTGGGATAATCAGGTATTGCTACTGATTGCCAATCTCTACAGATGACACTACAGCCTGTTATTCTCCCATCCCCTGAACTGTGCACACAGTGCAGGAAGTGGCACTCAGGGGGCATTTGGTTCTGAGAACTCACAGCAACTTCATTGCTCAGAGCTCCACAGTGACTCCTCTCGGACTGTACAATGAGAGACCACCAGGAAGCCATGAGCTACCAGGGAGTGGAGGACCAAGAGTGCAGGGACGGTAAACTCTGAACTACTGCATGAAAAAAGCCCCCCCCCCCCCGGGGAAACAGGTGTGTGCATGAGCCGGAGTTTGTGAGCATGCACCTGCTCAGTCCCCTGGACCACTCTCTTGGTTCTTATGCTCCAGCACTGAAAAGCACCATGATGAGGACAGGAGACACACTTCTGGGTGCACTGACAAGGAGCCTGCCCATAGCTGACTCTTAGGCTGCAAGCAAAAGATTACTTGCAACTGTAGCAAAGGCTGAAGGATGCCAGCTGTTCAAATAAGCCTGTCTTTAGCTCAGGGGGCTCATTAGAGATGAGGGTCTATCTTTCACCTATGCATATATATCATCTATCTATCTATCTATCTATCTATCTATCTATCTATCTATCTATCTATCCATCTATCTATCCATCCATCTATCTATCATCTATCTCTATCATAATCATCTATCATCTATCTGCCTATCATTATCAATCATCTATCTATTCATCCATACACCTATCTGTCATCTACCTATTATCTATCAATCAATCAATCAATCAATCAATCAATCAATCTTTTCATCTATACACCTGTCATCTACCTATCATCTATCTGTCTATCTATCTACCTATAATCTATCTATCTATCTATCTATCTATCTATCTATCTACCATCTTATCTATCACCTATCAATCATATTTTTAATACTTATCTATACACCTCCTCAACTTCCACCTATTTATCTTCTGTCATGTTCTGACCTATCTCCCTCCTGCCACATTTTAATTCTTTCTCCCTTCCTTTCCCCACCAATGCACCCAGCAATAGATCAGCATCTCCTACACAAAACTCTAGAATATTTTAATAAACAATTTGTACAGTGTGATTGCAGAGTCATATGCACCAACGGAAGTGTGATACGGTTGATTAGAAATTGGAGTGAAGAGGGAGGGACTCACTATATCACAGGTCAACCCACAGGCAAACAATACAGCACAGAGGGACCATCACAGGGATTAAGGGAGGGAAGGTCTCAGAATGTAGACAGACAGATGTGCTTATCAGGAAGGAACCTAAAGTAAATGAATGAATGAACCTTTGGGACAGCAAATGACTATATGAAAAATAAGGTTTTAGCCCTCCTAGGTTATAAACAAGAAACTCTAGATTGGGAATACTAGGTTCTGTCTACTTCTTTTCCAAGAAATAAGTTAGAGGATTATGGTGGGAGAGGTCATGCGGCTCAAGCCAGAATCTTATAACAGATTCAAGATGCAAAGACTAAGTAGAATGGGAGGGAGGAAGACGCTGTGGTAGTTTGAATGAGAAGCATCCCTCACAGGCTTGTGTGTTTTAACACTTAGTCCCCAGTGGGTGGTGCTGTTCGAGGGAGGTTATGGGACCTTTAGGAGGTGGAGCCTTGCTGGAGGAAGAGGTGGGCTCTTAAGGGTCTATCACCCTACCCTACTTCCTATTCTCTCTCCCTCTCTCTCCCCCTCCCTCCCTCTTTTCCTCCTTCCTTCCCTCCCTCCTTCCCTCCCTCCCTCTCTCTGTGTTCTTCATGAGGAGAAAAGTGTGATCTCCTTATTTCCTGCCTACGTTATCCCCACCCCTATTGTTTCTCCCCGTAAAACCATAAGACAAAATCAACTCTCCCAGAAGTTGTTTTTGGTCACTGTGCTTTATCACAGCAACAGAAAGTAACCACTATAGATGTATATTGTCGAGACTATCTTGTATTTCATATGGATGCATCACATATCAGTTTAAAAAAAATCTAAGGCCTACAGGAAAGGGTAGGATAGAAGGCGGGATATCTGGGAGGCAGAAAAAATTCTGGGATAATGTGAGGCACAGGAGGTCTGCCCAGCAAGATGTGAGTAGACGGATACAAGGTATCTAAGCACGGGTAACCAGCCACGTGGCAGAATGTAGATCAGAATAAGTGGGTTAATTTATGATCTAGTCAGAGAAGAGCCTAGCTATATAGCCAAGGTATTTATAATTATATTTTGATCATGATTCTTATTTCTGGGAGCATGGGGCTGGGAGAAGAACCAGACCTAACTTCTATAGTATATTATCAGATTTCAAGATTATCAGCCTGACGGAGAATCTGATGTCAGAAGGGTGGGCTAAGTGTAGACTCAAAGCAGATCCTGGATTGTCCATCTCTGTATATCTGGCCTGCCAGCAGGCTTTTATGTTCATTTTTCCTTTTAAGGAGAGACACCATGGGCTGTTTTGACAGTAGAGACCATCCCATCTGTACCTTGAAGATCTGGCAATGGTACCACAGGGTTCAATCTGCATGCTGACATTTTCAACTTACCGCATTGGAAAGGGAGCCATGCAATTTGTTCTTTCTCAGAAGGAAGGTTCTTAGGGGGAAAGTATATAATCTTAATGCCAAGTTAGATATATAATATTTTTTTCAAATTACCTCTAATTGTTGCATGCGGAGAGGGAAAACTACCAACATCTCAGTGGAAAGTATGTGAGTCACCAGGTTGGCCATTTCAGTGAGCAAACTATGTCACACCATAGATCTGTGTCTGGATTCCCAACAGTGAAGAGCTCACACTCACCCATCCAGTCCCGGCAAGCATTGCTCCATCCTTGGACTTCAGCTGGGCCTCTACCTCTAGGACACCCCAAGAATTTCACCCAATGCCACTGTCAGGTTTGGTGTTTGAAGCCCACCATACCTGTTAGCTGCTTGGCTACAATTTGTTGTTATTTACTTTTTTTTTTTAAAGCTTATTTTAAGATGGTCAAGCCATTGACAGTGCTGGCTGCTCTTACAGAGGACCTGCATTTGACGTCCAGTACTCATGTCAGGTGGCAAACATCTGCCTGTAACTCCAGCTCCAGAGATTCCAGGCTATGGGGTACTATGATTTCCTTCTGTGGTAGGAATTTGTGATCCTAACAAGCCCATATAAAAGACACACAATCCAGCTATTTTATTTACTAGCCATAAGCCTAGATTGGGCAGATCTAGGGCTATACTAACTTATTTTCCAGCTATAGGTCCCTTGTTACTTGCTATTTATCCTGGCCATGTGGTCCTGGTCCATGGCAGCTTCTTCCTCCTCTGTCTTCCTCTCCTCTCTCTGTCTCTCTTTACCTGAAACCCCCTCACTTGAATCTCCAGTCCTACCTTTTCCCTCGACTGCTCAATCACAGGCTCTAGCCTTTTATCAACCAGTTAAATTGGGAAGAAGGTTCACATGGCATCACTTTGAGTACATTAGGATCTGCTCACCTAGTGGCAGCCACATCTTGAGGATCCAGTACTTACAAGATCCAGAATACAAGCAACAGCAGACCAACCCACTACACCCCTCCTTCTCCAGCTTTTTAATAGTGAGCATCCAAGATTCAGAGTAACCAGAGAAGAGGTTGGAAGGAAACAGATTTACAGGGAAGCTATGTTCTCAGGTTGCATTTATAGCCATCCCTACAGTTTGAGGTCTTCAGAAGGCATCAGTCCCTCCCTTAGACTGTAAGGAAGTATGCTAGCTAAAGGGTCAGTTTTTCCATCCTGATATTGAAGAGTTACTTTTAGAATACAGATAGAGACTTATGGGGGAGGAAAGGGGAAACACTTGGGAGTGTCAATCAACTTTGGGAGCTTCCCCAAAGCTCCATCCCTAAAACCTTCCCTCAGCAGAAATCAAACTCCAAGGCTCCAGCCAGGATGCCAGCATGTCCCACAGACTCCTTCTGTGCTCCCCTGGCAATGTTACATAGCAACTAACCAACATCCCAAGACCCTGGAGTGGTACCACAGAAGCAGGATTAGTTTGCTAACTGAAAGGGAGGAGGAGTCTTTCCTGCGCAACAATATGAGGAGGTGGGCTGCCAGCAGGACTTCCCCTCAAAATGGGAAGCACCCATCCAAGATGAAGGGTGAAGTCCTGTGGTATTTCCTGCGCACATACAGCTGGCTACACTATAGAAGCTTTAGTTACAGGATCCTATGAACTCTGCTTATTTTTCCTCTTGGGGAGGAGGGTATGCTCTGTCTTGGTCACCAAAGGAGACCAGCTAGTTGCAATGTCCCTTCGGACTGTGTTTGGTACCTTATAAACTCAAATTCAGACGTAGGTATGAACTGATGGTCTCCTTTGTATGTAAATAAAAGGGTCTGCCCATAACATACTTTACAAACCATCCTAGTCCTTCCAGGGCAAAGGTCACGTGGCTCGAGTCATTTCTATTGCCTGTTACCAAAGGCTTGACAGACAGGGATATTGTCACAGCCCAGCATGGCTGGGACATTTGTCTGTGGAGCCGAGAAATGGCAAAGAGCCCAGGCACATCTCTCCGAGGCTGAGCAAAACAATTGATTCAAAGCCCACACAAAACTCCCCCAAAGAAGACGGCAGAGTGCAAACTAAATTCACAAAGCAGATGTTGGGTGTTGGAGAGTATCTGGATGGAATGAGAAAGCTCAGATAGAAAAGCTTTGAAAACAGATTTTTTTATTTTTTTACCTGAAAAAAAAGGGTGAGGGTGGGTTTGAGGGGAGGAATCTAAGTTCAACGTCTGATGTGCTCAAGGGGAATACGTGAATCAGACAAGGCAAAGACCATCCAGAGCCCTTGGTCCAGCCTTGTGTCCTGTTATGTGTACTGAGGGAAGGACGAGGAGGGGGAGAGCTGTGAACTCCTGCTATAGGTACTGAGCTGAGCTGATAGAGTCATAAAACTATGGGGAAAAAAATATCCAAAGCTCACATGCTGGTGGTGCTCATATGTGGTAGAGAGACGAATGATGGTGCCAGGTGCATGTCTGTGGGGATGAGGTGAGGCAAAGCCCTGAATGCAGCACCACGGCCATCTGAGCAGTCAAGGAGAAGCCAGTGCCAGGCAAAAGGGGAGGCTGGAGCTTGGCATGTGCTTGACATGTTGAAGGACAGGGAAGACACCTATGTGGGTAGAAAGTTGTAAATAAGGGCGGCGTTGGTTTCTGAGGGGACCAGAGAAAAACAGCCAAAAAACCAAGGGAGCTTCTGATTCGTTTGATAAAGACTTAGGATTTTATCCTGAGTGGGAAGTAAGTAGGAGAGCCATCTGGTTTACATGTTGAAGAGACCAGTTAGTGGGGCTTCATGGTTAAGAGCACTGGATGCTAGTTCAGAGGACCTGGATTCAAGCCCCGGCACCCACATGGTGGCTCACAACTATCTATAACTCCTATTCCAGGGGATTGGATGTCATTTCTGGCCCTTGTGTGTAATATGCACATGTGATACACATGAGTCAGTCACACACACACACACACACACACACACACACACCACAGGCACACAACAGTAACTCTACAAAGAAAATTTAAAGCCCATCTAGGAACCGGGGTTGTAGCTCAGTCTATAGAATGCCTGTCTAATATGCACGAAACCTTCAGTTTGATCCCTCACACTATACAAACTGGCATGTCTGAAAACCCAGTACCCAGGTCACACACTTATTCAATGTGCATCTGTTCAGATTCTCTTGATTGTCTCAAACTTAAATGTATTCATCTTAGCCCAAAAAGCTATAACCAAATCCCAGACTCTCGGTATATTAAGCAGAGGCAACTTAGCCCCTGTGGTTGTGGAATCTTAAAAGCTTAAGATCAAGTTGTCAGTTGAGTGGGTTCTTTGGAAGAGCTTCCTCCTCCCAGATGTGCACAGATATCTCCATGCTGTGCATTTACAGAGAGAAGGCAGGAAGCTCCAAGCCTTTCCCTATGAGGGTGCCAGACTCACCATGGGGTTCCACTCTGTGACCTCGTCTGAATGTGATTTCTTACCCTAGGACCCATCTGCAGATACAGCAGTCCCTCTGCCTCAACTGCAGCTTCACTCTGCAGCCTCGGTCATCCATGTTCAAGAAACATCCAATGAAATTTCTAGAGATAATTCATTCATTTTAAGTTGTACACTTTCCTGTGCGGCATGATAGAAGTCTGCCTTTGTTGAGTTGTAGACTGTATCAGTGCTTGTATGTAAGTTAAGTCTCACTTTATTGGATAGCATTCCCAAAGACCAGGGCTGTGGGCAAACAAGGGGTGCCTGGGGCCTGACTAGGAGGCCACTGTGTGGTCCAGGGAGAGATGATGGAATAGAAGATCCAGGATGTATTTTTGAGATTTGATAACACAGCATGATTAAAAGACAATGGCAAAGGAGAAAGCCTTCTGACTTCCATATTCCTCCTCATGTATATGCAAGAATGTGTGAATGTGTATGTTTGTATGTGTACGTGCGTGTTTGTGCATGAATGTGAATGTTTGTGAGTGTGCATGTGTGTTCATGTATGTGTGTGTTCCTCAGCTTTTTTAAAAAAAGATTTATTTTATGTATGTGACTATACTGTCATTATCTTCAGACACACCAGAATAGGGCATCAGATCTCATTACAGATGGTTGTGAGCCACCATGTGGTTGTTGGGAATTGAACTCAGGACCTCTGGAAGAACAGCCAGGTGCTCTTAACCACTGAGCCATCTCTCCAGCCCTCTCTCAGGGTTTTGTTTTTGTTTTTTTAAAACACGGACTCCAGGTATTGAACTCAGGTCCTCATGTTTGCAGAGCAAACGCTTTACAAACTGAGCCACCTTTCTAGCCCTTGACTCCCATATTTCTTAGTGAAGACTCAAGACACGCCCCTACAGTTCACACCACCCCCGCCCTGATGCAGCACCCCTCCTACAGATCTACGTGCATGTGGCTTCTCTCAGGTCTTAGGAAAACATTTCTGAAAAAGAGTGGGTATTTTCTTTTGGTAAGTCTTTTCTGCTGTTTTGTTCCTGTCAGAAGGGAAAATTTTATAAGACTCTCACTCATGTTCAGATAACAATTGAACCAGAACTCTTGTGGTCTGGGCTGTATATTCCCTTGTCTATATGATTTATGAAACTTAAAATTTTTTTATTAAAATTTATCCACTGTATTAAGAAATCAATATAAAAATATCGAAATGCTCCATAGAATGATTGCAAAGTGTCACTATGAACATACGCTAAATTATTTATACACATAGTTCTGCTCCTAGACATGTACAGTCTTGGCTGTTGAGCTGAGAAAACCCTTCCTTGGCCTCTTAGCGTGACATAGACCTCATTATTTTGGTCCTCATTGCTCAATTCTCCAGACTAACACAAGCCAACATTTGTCCTCCCACATCAGAACGTGAGGGACAAGACACCCGAGAACATGAGCATTCGCCAGGTAACTGGAGAAATGTTCAAAGGATGAATGAGAAATTTTATGCTTTTTAAAGAAGTTGCTTTCACTACAGCAACAGAATTTTCACCCCAGTGATAGAACAAGCCAGTGAGAAATATTAATCCCGTGGAGGCTGAGACTTGGATGGTGAATTCCTTACATGACTGATGAATGAGTGTCACGTATTGTGGTGGTTTGAATAGGTTTGGCTTCCATAGAATCATGTGTTGGAATGCTTGGCCCATGAGTGGCACTATTAGGAGGTGTGGCATTTTGGAGTGGGTGTGGCCTTGTTAGAGGAAGTGTGTCATTGTGGGGCAGGGCTTTGAGATCTACAGCTCTACCTGTGTGTATTCCAGTCTCCTCCTTGCTGCCTGGGAATTAACATGTAGGACTTGCAGCTTCTCCAAAACCATATCTGCTTACTTGATACCATGCTCCCTGCCATGATGATAATGGACTAGACTTTTGTAGTGGTTTGAATATGCTTGGTCCAGGAAGTAGAACTATTAGGAGGTGTGACCGTGTTGGAGTAGGTGTGGCCTTGTTGGAGGAAATGTGTCACTGTGGGAGATGGACAATGAGACCCTCCTCCTAAACCACATGGGAACCAGTCTTTTAGAAGCCTTCAGTTCCTATAAGAATTGCCTTGGTCATGGTGTCTGTTCACAGTAGTAAAACCCAAAATAAGGCAACCTCTGAAATTTTAAGACAATCCCAATGAAATGTTTTCCTTTATAAGAGTTGCTGTGATCATTGTGTCTCTTTCCAGCAATAAAACCTTAACTAAAACACCAATCTTACAAAAATCTGTGTGCTGATTAATCTCAACTATTGACTCAAAATAACCTGGAATCACCTGAGAAGAGAGTCTTAAATCAATTATTTAGATAAGGTTGGCTTATGAATGATTAAGTATGGGAAGGTCCAGTCTGCTGTGGGTGGCACCATTCCCTAGGCAGTGACCCAACCTATATACTAACAAAGTGAACTGAGCTCAAGCAGAAAGCAGACAGCACAGCTGTGTTTATTTCTTTCTGATATTGACTATGAATATGAAGTGATAACTGCTTTGACTTCCCCAAACGGATGATCTGAAACCTGAAAGTGTGAGTCAAATACCATCCCCCAAACCCATTAATTTTGGTCAGGATGTTTTCACCATACCATTAATGAAAACATAACATTATTGTTCTAACTCCAATAACTAAACAAAAGCATTTCTTTCCATATGACTTGTGGGAACCCCTGATACCCAAGAACAGCAGCCACACATGGCTGCTTGGTGACAGGACCTCAGACAGCATCAGCCTAAGCCCCCAGCATACAATGATTAGATGTGCAATTTCTCATCTTCCCACAAGCCACTTGTTGCCTGAGGCATACAGCTCTGTGTCTGCCTGATGGATTTTCCTTCATCACTTCCTGGCTATTTGGGGTATTTTAAGCATCTCTACATGTAGTTGGATTTTAGGAATATTTTGTAATTTTTCTAAACACCTCTCTAGTATTTCTCCTCACATTATCAAAAGAACACTGAACTGTTGTTAGAATCTGTATAAGTGCAACATTGCATTTGCATTTAGAGTCCTCTGTGGTGAGGGGTTTTCTATTTTATCTTCCCTGCTAAAGGCCAGACTAATCGCTCCCTGCTCTCCACGTCCCTTTGTAAAGCTTGGAACTTTTCTTCTATTGTTTCGATTGCTCTTGAGTTTACTTTTGAGTGCTTTAGATGAGACTGAGAGCAATCAGGCTGGGGCTTCAGGCTCTCGGGTACTGAGATGTTTACACGGTGCAGTGTGCATATTACGGTTGAGAGCTAGGAGAGCATGTGATCTGAGTCAGAGGCTTGGGAATCTCAAGGATAATGAGCCCTCAGGGAATGTGACTGCTTGTGAAAGACATCAACACCACGCAAAGATAAGTGGAGGCAGATTATCACTGCATATCCACACATGGATGCCTTTCACATTGTGTACAGACTACAGAGAGTCAGATTCATGGATTCTGGCCCTGCTTAATGAATGGTCTAGTATTATTTGTTCATCATTTATTTATTATTGATTTAGTCACTGATTCATTTTTTCAGAGACTGAGCTCAAAGCTGGCAATCACTACATGCTACATCCATAGCAAAAAGTATGTGCCAATTGCATGTACTCTGAAAGATCACCACGGTTCACGAGATGACTCATTAGGTAGATATCTTCAAGCAAGCCTGAAATCCTGAGTTTCATTCCCAGGATCTACGTGGTGGAAAGAGAGAACCCACACTTGTCAAGCTATCTTCTGATCTCCACACATATGCCCCACCCCACAAAAATCCATCAATATATTTTTTTCAATGTAAAATGAAGATCGTGTTGTGGGTCGGCCTATGTTCTAATCTACTCTGCTAGTCTGAGAGCCACAGTTGTTGTGTAGCCCAGGCTGGACCTCAAATGTGCCCTGTAGCTGAGAAACAAAGCATGCGTGGGGGCCACTCACATGGTACTCCACTCTCACACATCAGGAGAAGAGACAGCTAAGCGTGGGAACACGAGTGTTCATAGACAGTCTTGGAGAAGACTGCGAGTGTTTCTATTTTTTTAAAAAGTCACTTCTATTTCAGCAATAAAACAATTTGGGTAGATAGAGGGCACCGCTGTTGTTGCCTAACCTGGGGAGTAAATCCCTGCATGAATCATTTGTACCGGTTGGGGCAATTTGGGAAGCTAATTCCTTAACAGCCTTTTCCAAGTCTCCAGCATTGCTCTAACTCCTGGGACCAAACAGAAGTGTTTCTTTACATATGCAGCGTGAACATCAGGTGCCTTTAAACAGTAAACATGCATACATCTGTTGTGGAGTGAACACCGGAGGAGCTGAATACCACAAAAACAGCAGGAAGTATCCTCAATGATTAGAGACCAATGCAGAAATGCCACCCAAACACTGTGGCTCAGATTGCGTCTGTTGACATGCACAAGGGAGACCTAGAGGAGGTAAGATCTCTTGTGCTGCTACTGCTGGGAGGAGATGTGCATGCATGTGTGTGTGTGCGCGCTCACCCACCACTCCACCCCCAGCACACAAACACACACTATATATGTGTGTGTATATATGTGTGTATATATACTTATATATGTATACACTATATATGTAATATATATATATATATGTAATATATATATATATATATATATATATATATATATATACACACACACACACACACACACACACACACACACACACACACACACATTGTAGAGAGGGCACTGTGGGGTGTGCACCTCGTTTATGCTCATTGTAAATCTAAACTATAAATTCCTCCTTAAGAATGTATTTTCCTCCAAACTTGTGCTTTTCTTACTATTCCCCAGGGACAGTCAGCACACAGCCTCCCATTTCTGTCCTGTGCTCTTCTGTAAGGTACCCACTCCTGGAACTCCAGCATCTTCTTGCTGTTCATCCTGTAGGACAGTACGAGCCAAAGGAAGCAGGGAGTGTTCAGGGATGCTATTGTCCAGTCATGACACACCTCTGCACTCTCAGACTTACAGTACCTGGGACTAAGACCTGTATAGGATTGGGCGTGTTAACATCCTGTCATGGAAGGTATGATGGTTAGTTTTTGTCAACTTGATACAAACTAGAGCCACCCAGGTTAGAGAGAACCATAGTTGAAGAATTGCCTTCATTCAATTGGCCTGTGGACATATCTATGGAACATTTTCTTGATTAATGATTGACATGGGAGATCTCAGATCTCTGTGGGTGGTACCACCCTTGGGCAGGTGGTCCTAGATGCTATAAGAGAACAGGCCTAGCAAGCGATGGGGAGCAAGCCAGTAAGCAGCATCCTTCCATGGCTTCTGCTTCAGCTGCCTCCAGGTTCCTGCCTGAATTCCTGCCCTGACTTCCCTCAGTGATGGACTGTGCTATGGGAGCCAAATAAACCTTTTCCTCTTCAAGTTGGTTTTGGCTAGTTTTACCACAGAAGCAGAAAAGCAAACTTCAATATAGGGAAAGGAGGCTCACAAGGCCTCATCCCACCCTGAGTATGTATAGGCAGTTCCTAAGTGCTGGGGGAAGAAGAGACTTTGTTCAGTTGTGTAGTTACTGACCAGGTGCCTACAATTCTGCAACTAACCCCCTCAGACGTGACTCTGCACGAGATGCTAATTAAAGTAATTGTGTCACCAAAATCAATGACATGGAAATAGAAGGAAGATGAGTTTGAAAGTAGCTGGAGATCAGAAGGAGGGAGATGGGAATAAAAAATTATGATGGAAGGAAAGTGTGATCAAAATACAGTATATATACATTATATACCCACCATTAGATATACAGTATATTCAACACACACATATACTAATAAAAACTTCTTAAAAGAACAATAACAAAGAAAGACAGCTCCCACCACCCATGGGTTGAATTGCTAATTCTTCTGTTTGGCCTGCAAGCTTTCCAGAAAAGAACAGTAAAGATTTGTCTCATGTGCAAACCTAGCAAAGATTCCTGCCATTTAGTAACATGGATGCTTAAACCCCAGACTTCCTAGGAAGCCCTGTTCAGGTTCTCAGCTCTGCATCAGAGGACACACCCTCTGGGCCTGGATAGATGGCTCAGCAGTTAAGAACACTTGCTGTTCTTGCAGGGGGCCAGGGTTCAGTTCCCAGCCCCCACATGGCAGCTCACAGTCATCTAGAACTCCAGTTCCAGGAGATATGTCCGTCCTCTTTTGGTCTCTGCAGGTACTGCATGCACACTTTGGACAGACATTGATAGTGTATCTCATATCCAACAACAACAAAGAACATACACCTTCCTGACTACAACTGTAGACTCAACTTTTTGTTTGCAGCTGACTAATATTCCGCTGTGTGATATCAATTGATAGACATCATACTGTTTCTATTTCCTGCCCATTGTGGACTGAACAACAGTGAACACGGACGAGTAGTTATCTCTATGACAGACTGTAGAATGACTGGGATGTATGTCCAGGAGTGAGAGACTGAGTTATATATGGTGTACCTATTTATAGCTTTTGAAGGGACAGAAACGGTGTCCTCTGGATACAACAGCCGTGGTTACTTGCAGAGGATCAAACCATTCGGCATTTTAGCACAGATCAAGGAGGAGTTCACAAAGACCCACCTTTAATGAGGGGCTTTGGCACTTGAAGGCTTTACAGGGAGAGAGTCAGACTTCTTCAGGAGCATGGTCCTGCTAGACTTCCCATATTGCAGGGGAATGGAGCCACACCCGTCACATAAAGATTGCACTTAGGGAGGGAGAAGGGAGGGGGCATGTGGCCAGGGCTGTCGGGAAAACCCTGGAGAGGGAAGGAATAGACATGATAAAGTTATATTGTAGACAAGTATGAATTCTCAGAGAAGGAATTTTGTAAAAAGGGATTGTGGGTCCTTCGATCTGTGAGTCTCAAGGTTCGTCATCCCGTAGAGCCTTCTCAGGGATGGCTACCTATCACACCTGTATGGCCCAGTGCTGATGGCATAAGCCACGGGTGGATATAGAGGACCAACTGTGACCAATGCGACTGTAGGAGGCCAGTGGTTTTGGCTTTGGACAAGCTGACCCAGAGTTTGCTCATGTGCAATGGTGCTGATGAGAGGAGGTAGTCACGTAACTCTCAGGGCTCTCAGGTTGTTTATAGTGGTCATCAAGTTGATCATACGATGCCAAGGGAAGGCAGAGAGTAGGCACCTTCCCGGCATCCTCCAGCACGCAGGCACACTTGAAAAACTGTGAAAGTGTCTTACACATTCTCCCCCCCAAGCCCCCCCACAATCCCCTTATGCTTCACGCTTCTCTCCAGCTCCCTTCCCAGGTGGCACTCTTCCTAACTTGTTACGCCTTTCACATATAACTGCGTGCCCTGTGAGTTCATTGGAGAATGCAGATAAAATGATCACGGCTCAGGAAAGCTCCATGCTGGCTCAAACCCATCTTCCGTTTGGTGTCTTTCCAGCTCATTCCTGTCTTATACCACTGTCGACCCCATTGATGGATACTTTATGATAGCGTTAACACAACGAGGTATTGTATTTGCAGAATGGCGTGCTTCCACATCCTTAAGTAGCCTAGAAAATATTTTGGTTTGTTTTTTATTAGTCCTTAGAAAATTTTGTGCAGTGTACTTCCATGACCTTTAGCTTTTGCCTCCAACTCTGCTCAGATCCACCCCACTTCCTTACTGACCTAACTTTGTGTCCTCATCTTGATTTTAAAACCCACTGAGTTCAATTTCTGCTGCTCATATACTCTTGCATGTGGGGCCTTTCACCGGAGCATCATTGACCTCTCAGGCATCACACACTTAGAGGAAACAGAAAATGCCAAAAGTTATCAATAGCTCCTTAGCTAGGCTCCCCCTGTCCACCTCCCCTCAATGCTGAGAGTTTGTGGGGCTTGAGTTCACACAGGTCTTGTATTTTAAACATGGGCTCCTTTGCTTTATAGAAAGGGACTTACACTGTAGCACAGGCTAGCCCAAACTTCCTGGTTACCTGCCTAGCCTTGAACTCGTGATAATCCTCTTGTCTCCACCTCCCGAATGCTGCAATTGCAGGCATGCACCTGCCCACCCTCACCCCCACCCCTACATTCCCTGTGCTCGTGAATATTTCCTCCTTTGCCTACAGATGAATAGTCCCCTTTAACAAAGTTTAGGGAAAACACTGGTATTCGATCCTCATAAAAACAAGCTACAGAGAGACAATATGTTGTAGTATCTGAATCTTACTTTCCTAACTTCAAATGTTCAGGGGCCATGGCAAAACAGATGGTATTAATTTCACAGAACGCAGGTCTGATTTATAAGCATCATGCTGGAATGACCCAAATGGCCTACAAGAGAGCATCCTCCGGTACTGTTTTACAAGAGAGCATCCTCTGGTACCGTCTTACAAAGGAAATGCGCAATCTCTCTCCTTCAAGCCACAGGGCAATAACGGCAGACAAATGCTTCATCATCATTCTGTAAAAGTATTCTTTTTTTTAATAAGCATCTTTAGTTAGACACCAATGCTAACAATTAAAGGAAAGAAAAAAGAAGTTGAGTTTTTTTCTTTTTCTTTTTGATGCCAGGAATAGAATCTAATACTAGATTTGAAGTTTTTTGTTTTTTGTTTTTAAAGTGAAAGTCCTAGTCCTCACTTAAACACGTAACTATGACATTTTTGTCATTACTTTATGTGATGGGTGTTTCGGCTGTATGTTCATCACATGCCTGGTATCCGTGGAGGCCAGAACAGAGTGTTGGATCCCCTGGAACTGGACTTACAGATGGTGGTGAGCTACCATGTGGGTTCTGAGAACTGAATCCGGGTCTTCTTAAAGCAGCAGATGCTCTTAACCGCTGAAGCATCTCTCCAGCCTGACTACTGAAATCGTTAACGAAGTATGCATATTGATTGTATTTCTAGATGCAGCTCTTTTAAAATTTTAATTAACTTTTAACAATAGCTTTCTTTTTAATGTAATATATTAATAACTTTTAATATAATTGGCATAGGTCATTATAGATCTTGATGTGAGAAACTGTGGCGTGTCCTTTAGTTGCCAAAGAAAATCAATATTATTTTAAAGAGTATTTTTATTAGATATTTTCTTCATTTACATTTCAAATGCTATCCCCCAAAGCCCCCTATACCCCCCCCCCGCCCTGCTCCCCACCCCCACTCCTGCTTCCTGGCCCTGGCATTCCCCTGTACTGGGGTATATATTTAGATTTTTTTTGTCAATGTACATCTGTGTGGGCATGAGAGCAATACCTGTGGAGGCCAGAAGGGGGCATCAGATACATCATGTAGGTGCTGGGAACCAAAGCCTGGTTCTCTGCAATAACAGCAAGGTACTTAAGCATCTCTCCCGCCCTTGAAAAATGAAAACTGAGATTTTTGCATGCTATTTGGGTTTCATGCTGCGGGTGGAACTTAGGGTCTTGAGCACAATGGACAAGCGCTCTGCCACTGAGCTACATACATTCCCAGATACTCGATGTAATTAAAGTATTTTACTAAGGAAGTTCAGATAAATGCTTAACAATTGTATAATACATAAGGAAATAGAATAAGATGAATAGAGGCTCTCTCTCCTAGCAGTTAATCCTGTTTCCTGACATTGGTCACAGTGCTTCCTTTAGCTGCATTTTTTACATTTTTCTTCTATATTTTCCCCATGTTTGGAATAATATAAACAATCCTTTCAAAACTCCCTTTATCATGTTTTTTCCTGAAAATTATTTATCTCTGGCCCCCTTTTTAAAATAGGGCTATTGATCCATAGCACCTAATGTGGTGGGATTGCCTGCAGCTGTCTGAGGGGCAGAACATTATTTCTTCAGCTTTTATGTGTTTTATGCCCCTGTAACATGTTTTATTTGTTGGGGTCTGCCATTCCGGTGTACCCAAAGACCGGGTCCCCTGGGGGGTGAACTGGGGCTAAGGGAGACTAAATGGGAGAGAAATGAAAACATTGAGGTGAATCACCGATCAAAGCATGTCTGTCTTTTACTGGAAAAAAAATCTTTCTTGGTTTTGAGAGGGAAGACCTCACTCACAGTCAGTTCTGCGCAGGTGCCTGGAATGTAGTCTGAAGTCCAAGGCACTGTGGAACGTCCCAGCTGGAAGCAGGATCTGGGTGGGGCAAGGCAGATGGGTAGCAGGATTGGGGGGGGGGGAGGGGGAGTGCAGAGGCATTTTGCAGGACAAAAGAAGCCAGCCTTAGCTGGAGAGTCACACTGCAAGTGGCCTGCCTCAGTGGCAGGTCTGCTCTCAGCCTGGAGCAGGCTGGGTAAGGAGGCTACATTTATTCATTTATTTATTGACCTGCATTTGTTTATGTCACGAATTAGTGCAATGTTTGCTTTATGAAACACTGAGATCCAAGTGGCTATGTTTTCTTTACTTTCAGATAATGAAGAAATTCACTCCTAACACATTTGTTAATCCATTTTCTCTTATACATACACTTAAATTTGGGGACTCACTTGTTTTCTGGGAATACATTTTTTTGTTTTGTTTTTTTGAGACAGGGTTTCTCTGTATAGCCCTGGCTGTCCTGGAACTCACTTTGTAGGCCAGGCTGGCCTCGAACTCAGAAATCCGCCTGTCTCTGCCTCCCGAGTGCTGGGATTAAAGGCATGCGCCACCACGCCCGGCTCGGGAATACATTTTCATTTTGGGGATGTTATTTAATTTTTTCATCTATGTGTTTGTGTGTATGTGCATGCAAATCCAGGGCCTGCAGAGACCAGAATAATGCCCTGGAGCTAGAGTTACAAGTGGTTGTAACTGTCATTCAGGATTCTGGCAACTGAAGTCAGGGCTTCTTCAAGATCAGAAAGCACTCAACCTGTGAGCACTGTCTCTAGCCTCAATATTAGGAATTGTTATTTATGGTGGCTATTCTTGATTGTCAACTTGACTACATCTGGAATGAACTAAAATTCCCAAGCAAAAGGGCATACCCACCTGTGAGGGATTTCTGCTTGATTTAAAGTGGGAAGAGCCTCTTCAAATCTGGATCTTTAAGGTGGGAAGACACACCTCTAATCCAGGCCACACCTTCTTGCTGGAAGCTGATCTAAGGACGTGGAAGGAGGAAACTTTTTGCTCTTTGCCTTCCTGCCCTCACCTTCTTGGACTATCCAATCTTTTGCTGGTCTTACAACCTACTTCTTTGAGATTCCAATGTATACCGAAGACCAGCTAAGACATCTAACTCTGTAGACTGAATAACTACTGGATTCTTGGACCTTCCATTCATAAGAAGCCATTGTTAGATGATCTGGACCACAGCCTATAAATCATTCCAATATGCCTCATATCATCATATCATATTATATCATATCATATCTGGGTTATATATTGGGTATATATGATATACAGGATATGTCTCATATACATGTGTGACCTATATATAATATATAAAACCAATATATATTACATATATCTTATGTTATATATTATATATTGTATTATATATTTATTATATTATATATTACAAGTTACACATTATATAGTATATCTCATATATCACATATATTATGTATTATATATAACCAATATAGAGTATATATTATATTTATTGGATATATTTATATTTGAGAGAGACAGAAACAGACAGACAGACTCATTGTATAAAATCTCTTCCTAACAGAACCTGACTGATACATTATCCGTAGGTCTTTCCCATTCTAGTAATTTGGTGGAGTTAACATTTGAGGATGCTTAGTACTCTTCACTATTAGAAGTTTATACTTAAATCAAATTTCTATCTGATATTCTAAAAGGAACACTCTGTTTACTATTTTACTTTTACCAAAGAGCTATGGAGTTTATGGCAATGTTTATAAACTCATTGTCGTGTTAATTATTCTTTCTTCCTTTCTCGAAGTGGTTCCTGGATCTCTCAGGGTATGCAGTTATATCTGCTGTAAGACTGCACCTCTCTCTTTCCTCATCAGTTCTGTGTTACTGTTGCTCTTGATGGTCTAACTGTTGCCATACCCCTGTGCAGTGTAGGGTGGCTGTGGGCAGCTGGGCACCTCTATTTCCTTCAGAACTGGCAGCTTCTTCTCCATTAGCCCACTTCTTTCCTCACTAGCTCCCAGCCAGACCAGCATTTCTGATCCAAGAGGTGCTCTGGGACTCTGCTCCTTTCCAGGCTCCAGCTGCTCTGCTCCCCTCTCATCAGCCACAGGGCCCCTCAATCCTCTAGCATTCCCCATCAGTTATCTGTCTTATTTCTTTCTTGATATCATGTGTCTACTCTATACAAACACACATGTGTTTCACCCTTCCCCTTAATCTAGAAATCACCGAATGTGAAAAATGTCACTCAAATACGATATCATCACACAACGTTTTTTCTGCGTCTGATTTGTTTTTTAAAAGCAGCTCGTTAGACATTGAACAATGAGTCAACATGTCAGAAGACTTCAAGTCACAGACATTCCAAAGGAACAAAGATAAAGTCTGTGTCGTTAAAATTGACACTGAACTCTCAATTGCCAATGTAGAGCCCAATTTGCCATGCTTAGGAATTCAGGACTGGGCTCTAGCCAACACACCCAGATACAATGGATTGCTTTGTTTGTTCAGAAACACGCTTTGAAGAACATGGTTACTTGTTATCCAAAATCCATTTCCTTTTCCCTCTTACTTAAAGGACATTGACTCCCCGCAGGGTGGGGAGAGCAGGTGGCAACTCCACTCCTAACATCTAAGAGCAGCAATCACATGACTCTGCTTACAGTTCTAAAGTACTGAAGCTTGGGGCTGGGGAGAGGGCTCAGTGGTTAGCGGTACTTGCTGCTCTTGCAGAGGACCTGAGTTAGGTTTCCAGCACTCTCATGGTGACTCACAGCCGTCTGTTATTCAAGTTCTGTGGGAGTTGAAACCATTTTCTGGCCTCTACAGACAAGAGGCATGTATGTGGTACACAGCCATACATGCAGAGAAACTCATACACAGAAAATAAAAATAAATAAATAAATTGTTTTAAATGAAGACGTTGCCTGTGGCTTATGGAGTCATTTTGTGTTCCTGTTATGTGGGCCCCTCTTTCTTTGTACTCTTTCTGCAGAGAAAATGGAACGACTGTCTTTATGCCCTGAGAAGGAATTTCACATGTTTATGATGGGAGGCTAAGTCAACATAGCCAACTTCAGGCACTGGTGGCAAATACAGCCTGCTCTAGTCATGAGAACACAGCCTAAATGGGTGTCAAGAACTAGCACTCAGTCCCTACCACAGAAAGTCAAACGATATCAAATGGACACACTCCTTACCTCTCATTCAGCAGTATTCAGTAGTTCACAGTTGAAACTTTCTATACAATTGTCTAATATCATTAGTCTGAGATTGAAAGTTCCTATAGACCCCAGGGTATCCCATCCCCCAATCCCTTGCACATGCATGTTTGAAAGTTTGGGGTGATTTTCTGGCTCTGGAGTACTATAGGTTGGTGCTGCGAGAGATGATTAAAATCTGTCCCCCTTCCTAGTAGTCACGATTCCTGGGGACAACTGTCTTGAGGGTGGTGATTCATTCTTCAAGGCTACTTGTGAGTCTTGCAAGTCTTGCGAGTATTTATCGCCTGCCAACTATGTGGCTAAATGCAAAGTGGTTAAGAAATCTTGACCTTGGGAAGTTTATTCACTCTAAGAAGCCAACATTGAAACAATATGGGGAAATCTATCATCGGGGTTTGGGATTTGGGCGGTGCATTGTTGAGACACATGGAGAGGAATAATTACTGCTTGCATAGAAAGCTGCCCAACTTATCATAACTAATATCTTAGCTGGCCATGAATTCACAATGTAACCCACTCCATGGCTATTCAGAACAAGGTCATCTAAATGAAATCACAATACTTCATCGCACCCTTGAGCTGGAGCTCAACCCACATCCACCTATAGGCACACCCCTCTGCTATGCTTTATTAAAAAGACAGAAGAAGTCGGGGGAGGACCTCCCTTGCTGGGATGACTCCCCACTGAGTCATCCCACTGTGTCATCCCTCACTCTGAGGACCCTCTGAACCTCTAGACGTAAGGCAGGATGCCAGGGCCTTCTTTCTAATGCCTATTGCCGTTATACCTTTCTCTGATTAGTGTGTAACAGGCTTTGTGGTTATAACCTTCATTATGTAGATTTCTTTGTGAGGGAAGAAGTGGCTCCTGGCTCATTATAATTTCAGAGTATCTAGCACATTGTAAGTTATCAGTTGCTATGTGTTACGTGAAGGAGGGACCTGTGAAGAAGCCGAGAGGCTGTGATGATCATTGTTAACTTCGCTGCAAAGTCACTCCCTGCTCAGCAACGAGAGGGGGTCTGATTCCCCCTCGTTCAGAAGCTGTGTCTTCCAGCTTTGCTGAAATAATGGCTGACAAAGAATGATGTAGATTTAAAATGTGTGGTGTGTTTTCATATGCCCCGGGTATATGAGTTTGTAACAAAGAAGCTGGTTTTGTGTGTGTGTGTGTGTGTGTGTGTGTGTACACTTGCACATAACAGGAATACCAGAGATCTACTCTCAGCAGATTTCAAGCCAACAGTGGGATTTGCTAAACCTCAGAGGGGTCCTCAGGCTGAGGGGGGTGACTCAGTGGTCAAGATATGTCTAGAACTGATTCCGTGAGTGATTTACATTTTCAACCATCCTGGCTCCCCACCCCAGTTCTTGAAAATCATCATTCTGTTTTCTTTTTCATGACTTCATCATCTGTATACCCAGAGTCTGCATGGGATGCTATAGTATTACTTTCTGCAGCTGGTTTATTTCATTTAACATAATGTCCCTCAGGGTCATCAGAGGGACGTGCAGGAGACACAACTTCCCCTTCTCTTAAGGATGAAACGTTTTTCATCTTGGTCAGCCACTTTTCTGTATCCATTCATTCATTAATGGGCTCCTAGGTGGCCTCTTTTTCTTGGGACAGAACAATTCCAGGATCCCGGGGTGTCTCCTCTTTGTGTGTTCTCTCCATGAGGACAGTGAGGCCATGAAGCAGTTCTACTGTTTCCTCTCTCACGGATAGAGTAGATTTCCCATTTCTACATACTTTCCAACAGTTAACTCTCATCTTCTTGATAACAGGCTTTGTGATGGCGGAGGCTCACTATCTTGACTTAGAATCCCCACGGAGACACATCACTAGGTGTGTCTATGAGGGTTTCAGGGAGTTATGGCAGAGGAGGAAGCACCTATCTTGCATGGAGATATCATCATTTCCTGGGCTGGTCCTCAGACTATGAAAACAGAGAGAAAGCAAGGGTCTCTACGCCAACTCTCTTGCTGTGACAGGTTCTAGTCAACAAGTGAAGTTCAATGGGATGGCAGGAAGAAGGTGTGACCAGACACAGAACTGTAACTGTGAGATCTAGTGACCGGATATTAAAGGAGTCGAGACAGCAGTGACCAGCGCATACTCACTTGTCTCAAGAACTTGAGGACCATGGAGGTTAGGCTTGCCACTGGCTGCTTTTTGCTCAGCAGTTGGATCTGCTCTGCTCAAGACCACGGTACCTCCACCAAGCAACGGCCTCTGAATATTAACATCTACTTGAATCTCTAAGAGATAACCTTACTTGGAACTGTGATTGGAACTAGTCGTGTGGTCTTAGGGTAGGTCCTATGCCAATGACTAATGTCTTTACAAAAATCTGTATGATGTCAAGAGAGGATGGCACACTGTAAGATAGTCCCTGATGATGGACACATGTGAGGAGATCATGAAGGGATGGATGCACTTGTGCCCAGGCCTGCGGGTGGGATAGTGGGGGTAGGATTGAAGATGCTGGTAATGACCAGTTAGCAGGAGCAGTAGATACAGATATTTGCCAGAGCTATCAGAAGGCCAAGGTCCTGTAACACTGAGAGTGCAGAGAAAAGTATAGAAGGGTCAGTTCTTCATGTATTTATTTTTTATTTTATGTGTATGGGAGTTTTTCCTATATGTCTGTCTGACTGTCCTTACATATGTGTACCACATGCATGCAGTATCATCAGAGACAGAGGAAGACAGCATCAGATACCCTGGAAGTGGTGTTACAGATGTTCTTAACCACCAGGAAAGTGCTGGAAACTGAACCCAGGCCATTTGCAAGAACAGCCAGTGTTCTTAACCACTGAGTCATCTCTTCATTCTTCAGTCAGTTCTCTTATTAAAATTAACTTCTATTAACTGATATGCATATTAGTGGGGCCACATGGGGCATCTGTATACACGTACCCATTTGGCAATGTTTAAATGGAATCAGATACCCCTATGTCCCTTAACAGGTGTCCCTTCTGTCTGGTGAAGCCATTTCCCAATCTGTCTTCCAGGCTTTCTGGATGCACAGCACCCATCGCCATCTGTGGGTATTCATGTGCAGCTCGTACCAAACCTCTGACCCTGGGCCAGGTACCCATTCTCATCATAGATTTGTCATTTTCCTTGCTGCTCCAGTGCCCAGCCTCAAACAATGTGTTCTAGCCCCCTGTGGCTCCCATGGAATGCATAGGGACACTGCTGTTGTCTCTGGACAAAAGGGGGCACACAGTGAAGGCACTATTGTACTGGATTATGGTCCTTAAATATTACAAAGGGGCTGGGAAGATGACCCAGTCAGTAAAGTTCTTCTGAAGGTACAAGGACCTGAGATCCACCCCCATGATTCAATGTAAAAAAGGGGGGGAGGGTATGGTGGAATGCATTTGTAATCCCAGCAATGAGGAGCTGAGGACAGGAGGATCCCAGGGGTTCCCTGGCCAGACAGCCCAGCCTAATTAGTAAGCTTTGTGTCCCATTGAGAGACCCTGCCTCAAAATACAAAGTAGGCATCTCTTGAAGAACAGCACCTGAAGTCATGTGACATGTACACACACATCCAGACAGACACAGACACACACACACACACACACAGAGAGAGAGAGAGAGAGAGAGAGAGAGAGAGAGAGAGAGAGAGAGTCATGCTGTCTTTTATTTGGAGTTATCTTAGCCACTGATGTTTTTAGGATGACTGGCCACATGCCATACATAATGCCCATTTGACAGTCTGAAGACTGATTTATAAACTTATGTTTCCCACTCCAACCATCTGAGATCAGAAAGGCTGGGTGACAGCCACAGAGCCCCATTGAAGACCTGTCAAGAAAATGAAGACAATGGCGTGGGATTGACCTAGCCACCAAGACAGCTGTGGTGAGTGAAGGTTGAGCCATGCCCATGGCTGGACTGGTTGTGTGTCCATCAATCAGAGGTCCTGCAAGAAGCTATGAAGGATAATGGCCTTGCTTCCCAGAGATTCATGAAGCTCTGCCATCACACAGCAAAACATCAAGAATGAAAGTTCCCAGAAGACACTTTACCTTCTGCCTCCTCAGAACCAAGAAATATCTCCGAGGCTACTGAACCCGTCTATGCCCTGCTATTACCAGGACAGAATAGCTAACTAGAAGGGTTTCCCAGAGGTGTGTCTGCAAGTCCATGTCTTTTTTTTTTTTTCCTGCTGTGCATCTGAGTTTTCCCAAACATAATAATGTGGTCCAGATGATAAAGACAACAAATTTCCATTGTCCTCCGCAATCATTTTTTCTGCCTCCTTTTGGCCAAATATTACCTATCTTCTATATTAGGCTGAATTTTAAGTATAAAATTAATTCATGCTAACTTCAATGAACAAAACCACACAGTCAAGTTAATTTTGTCCCCTACTTCTCTGTGCCTTAAGAGAAATTTTACATATCTAGTTAGGAGGAAATCCCACAGGTAGAATCTAGAAAGCAGTATCTGTCTAATTAATATTGCTTTTGTTGGTGGAAATTGCCATGAAGAAAACCAAAGATTCTGTTTTGGGATGGGTGGTACTTTGCAAGGATGGGAAGGGAGTCCTGAGGAAAAGGGAAAAAAGAGGCAAGTGACTCCACAGAGCAAAGACTCAGAGGCATCAGAGGCAGGCATGATTCAGAAGAGAAGATGCTGGAGAGGGATAACTGCCCAGGAGATGCTCAGTGTTTGTCTGCTGATACAGGAAACAACCACAAAGCAGCATCCACTGGTTCACAAATGCCAGTAACTTCAATTCCAAGGGATATGACATCTTCTGGCTTCTGCGGGCAATTGCTCACACACATGCCCATACACATGTACTCATGGGCACATGCACATACACACACACATAAATAAAATAAACTTATTTTTAAAAACTCAGACTGTTTCTTTGTACTATGAGTCTCACTCATATATCTATCTATCCACAGAAATAAAATTAATCATGCATACAGAATCATGTGTGAAGACTATTTTAAGCTTCTAAAAATATTAGAAAGGAATAGCTTTCCAAGAGGTGGATGGTTAAATGATCTATGGTAAAGGCTATACTGTCAAGTTCTATACAGATGTTTTTTAAAGAAAGAATTCAGCCCATGTGCACACATCTGGAAGGAAACACACAACAACAACTCATAAGCCACAAAGATGAGTCAAACTCAATTTACTAAAATCAGGAAGGCTCGTTCTCTTTTTAGGCAGATGCGGATGACATTTTCAGTCTGAAATGCATCATTTGATAATTTCCTTCCTTTGTTTTTCATTTCCTGTACATTGACATGAACAGGGCTCTCAAAGCTACAATTAAAGCTAAAGCTTAGAGGAGCTGCCATGTAATAAATGGGGGCCACGAAAGCATCCCTCAACTGTGAGCATCACCTGGAGCCACTTTGCCTTGTCTGCATGGGACTCTCATTTGGGTACCTGGTCCTCAGGCCTGTGGCCAGCAAGTAGGTATCATTTCAAGAGCCACAAGTGGCTGCCTGGAGCCAATGCCATGGCTGGATGGAAAGAGACACCATCATTGACTGCCAGTACGTATCTTCCACAGGTGGGGACAGGTCACTCACCTGGTTCTAGATGCTGCTTTCCGTGTGTTCTGAGATTGGAAGCAGAGGTCTGTGAGCAGCAGTGAGGAGTTAGGGGTGCACTAACATGGGCCAGACACTAGCGGCATGTAAACGCCAGCCTCTGCTTTCACTCAGCATCATAGCCGTTGACAAGGACCCCAAATGCCTACTGCATCCTCATCTTTATGTATAAAATACATTTTCTGGGGGTAGAGAGAGATGGCTCAGCCAATATGCTATCTGTTGCACTAACATGAGGACCTGAGTTTGGATCCCCAGAACCCACATTAGAAGCTGGTTGTGACAGTGTATTTATAATCCTAGTTCTGGGAGATAGGGATGGTGTAGAAACCCTGAGGCTCAGTAGCCAGCCAGTATAGCCTACAAGGTAAACTCAGGTCAGAGAGAGACACTGTCTCAAAGTACAATGTTGTAAGTAACTGAGCTAGACACCTGTACTGGCTGGTTTTGTGTGTCAACTTGACACAAGCTGGTATTAATACAGAGAAGGGAACCTCCCTTGAGGAAATACCTCCATGAGATCCAGCTGTAAGGCATTTTCTCAATTAGTGATAAAGAGGGAAAGGCCCCTTGTGGGAAGTACCATCCCTGGGCTGGTGGTCCTGGGTTCTGTAAGAAAGCAAGCTGAGCAAGCCAGGAGAAGCAAGCCAGTAACATCCCTCCATGGCCTCTACATCAGCTCCTGCTTCCTGACCTGATTGAGTTCTTGTCCTAATTTCCTTTGGTGTGGGAAGTGTAAGCTGAATAAACCCTTTCCTCCCCAATTTGCTTCTTGCTCATGATGGTGTTTTTTTGTTTGTTTGTTTTTTTGTTTTTGTGAGAATAGAAACCCTGACTAAGACAACACCTAATATCAACTTCTGGCTTCCACACACAAGGACACACATGTGCTTGTGTACCCACATGCATACACACATTACAACTCAAACTACTACATATACACTCATGTAATTGTATATACATTTGAACCAGAGCTATTTTTTTATTTTTTTATTAGATATTTTCTTCATTTACATTTCAAGTGCTATCCCATAAGTCCCCTATACCCTCCCCCCACCCTACTCCCCTACCCACCCACTCCCACTTCTTGGCCCTGGCATTCCCCTGTCCTAGGGCATATAAAGATTGCTAGACCAAGGGGCCTTTCTTCCCAATAATGGACAACTAGGCCATCTTCTAATACATATGCAGCTAGAGACATGAGCTCTGGGGGTTCTGATTAGTTCATATTGTTGTTCCATCTATAGGGTTGCAGACCCCTACAGCCTCTTGGGTACTTTCTCTAGCTCCTACATTGGGAACCCTGTGTTCTGCCCTATAGATGACTGTGAGCATCCACTTCTGTATTTGTCAGGGACTGTCAAAGCCTCATAGGAGACAGCTATATCAGGGTCCTTTCAGCAATATCCTGCTGGCGTATGCAGTAGTGTCTGCATTTGGTCGCTGATTAAGTGATGGACCACGGGGGGAGGGGGGGCAGTCTCTGGATGGTCCATCCTTTCATCTTAGCTCCAAACTTTGTCTCTGCAACTCCTTCCATGGATATTTTATTCCCTATTCTAGGGAGGAATGAAGTATCCACGTGTTGGTCTTTCTTAATTTTCTTGTGTTTTGGAAATTGTATCTTGGGTATTCTAGGTTTCTGGGATAATATCCACTTATCAGTGAGTGCATATCAAGTGACTTCTTTTGTGATTGGTGAACCAGAGCTATTAAGGGTACAGAATAATACATTAAAAGTAAACAGACTATATACCCCAAATTCCTTTAATCTCTGTCAGCTACAGAGGGCAGATATTCTGGTTGACATTCGTTGACTGCAAAAAAAATAGTTACCATTTTCGGGGCTTTGCATAAAGTCATTCTGACCACTTGTTATAGTTCTCACAAAGACCCATTTATCATTTTCATGAATATGTATGTATGCTAATGAAGACTGGGTGAATGAAATAGTATTGTCCAGCATCAGACCACTCAATCAATCCCCTCGCACCCCACACACACATCCTAAGAAGATGCAGAAGTATCACTGTGTGTGGATGGCTGGCTCTCCAAGAAGATCTTTATACATGGCATTGGTTGTTACTGAAGGAGATCGTGACAAAAATTTCCTCAGCAAGAAACGCTGTCTTTTCCTTCACATTTCCCCTTGACTCTCATGAGAAACACGACATTGCACTTTTGACTACAGAAAGACACTTCCTGCCTGCTACACTGTGAGTCTTTACCCTCTGACATCTGTTTTTGAAAGATTCATTTCATAGCACAAGGAAAACACATTCTTTTCTCTAAAATTATTTTAAAGATTTATTATTAAAATTTATCTGTATATGTATGTTTGTGTGTGTGTGTGTGTGTGTGTGTGTGTGTGTGTGTACCACATGTGTGCAGTGCCCACAGAAGCCAGCAGATGGCCTTGGTTCTCTTGGAACTAAAGCTATCCGTAGTTGTGAGCTACCACATGGGTGCTCAGAATTGAAACCAGCTCCTCAGTAAGAACAACCAGTGCTTTTAACCACTGAGCCATCTCTCTAGCCTGTACATCAGGTTTTAAAAGCTTTCAAATACAACATACTTTGACCATGATTTAATCCAACCATGTCAAGTGTGTGCCAAAATTATTTTAAGTAAACTGCCCACACTTTGATGTCAGCTTATAGGTAATCTCGATGGACAGCCACCCATGGCTCCCAGCAGCAATGAGTAATTATTTTTTTGTCCCTGCTCTGACATGTTGGATAGTCATGTAAACAGGAAAGTGTGGTATATGGTCTCTTGAGTCTCTTTCTTTTACACTGGGTCACAGCTTGGATATGCATATGCAATACATTACACTGAAAATTGTTACTTCCTGTTTAAGCTTGCTGTTAGGATGCTGGGAGCAAGAAGGGCCTCCTTGATCTCCTTCAAACCCATCTGATGGTCGGTCAGGCTGGTTCCCTGGTTCTTTAACGGAGAGAGAAAAAGGCACGAAGCAGATAGGCAGGCGATTGAAAAACCTGGCACCCAGGTGTCCACTCTTTGATGGAGGACCTCACATTTACAAGTACACAGACAGCACAAATCAGCATGAATGGATTATTGATTTTTTTTTTTTAAGGGGAAGACAAAATTTAAGTCGGGGAGGGGCAGGAAGTAGACCTGGGAGGAATATGATTAAAATACACTGCCTGAAATTCCCAGAGTGTTAATAAAAGTATTTCTCATTTGCAATAAAATAAAAATACTTGCAAGAAAGAAATACTTGCATGGTAAACAGCCATGTCTGAGGCAGGGAAGAGAAACCAGACTCTCATTCACAGAGAGGAAACTGATCCAGGGCCTCTACCTGAATGCCCCAACCTCCCTCTTTACCTTCTGTTGGATGTTGGAAGCCCCTGATGTGGTGATGGTTTCCTAGCTATGACTGCCTCTCTCTACCTGATACCTAACATTTGTTCTTTTACATTTGCTCGCTATGTACTTAATAAACTCACTCTCTCAAAACCCAGAACATGCCATCATATTGAATCCAGTACGGGAAAGTAAATCTTATAAATTTCATGTAGAAGGGAAAATGAAATACTGGGTTTCAAGTGACCATCATGTAACAGGCGTTGAGATCTTGAGTTTACTAAAAGGGATGGTTTGGCTTTAATTGTTACAGTAACAGAGTTTCCAGGTATTAAGTTTCACTGAAAGGCTCCCCAGCTCTGTTTCTGTGTGGTCCCTGCTTTAGTTACACTGTTTCAATCCTTTGTAAGATTACCTGAGATTTCTCCACAGGACATTTACACCTCAGTAAAAACCAGCACACAATGCTCCATGATTTTACCTTCCGGCCAAACCACAAAAATCCACTCAGACAAAAGTAGAAACAAAACAAACCATCAAAATGAGCCGATGGAGGGAATGGGGTGTACATGACGTAATCAGAGACAAAGAAGTGATTTGTGAGTTGTTTATAAAGCAATTCTTTTAGCTTGATTGTTCTTAAATCAGTGTCTAAATTGGATAATTCACTGTCCAGGTGAGCCTCTTCAAATACCTTGGGATGCGATGGCATCTTAATCACGGGGATATTCAAAAAAATGCATGAACAATATCCTTGACATGAATGAAAAAGAAGCCGAGTTCCCAAGTAGATTTCTCTGCTTTGCAATGTTGTGTCTGACAAGAATGGACTCAGGAATGCCTAAGCAGTGGCCAGAGAGAGGGCTCAGTGGTTAAGGGTGTTTGATGTTCTTACAACAGCATCTAAGTTCCCAGCATTCATGTCTGGAAACTCACAACTGTCTATAACTCCAGTTCCAGGAGATCTGAAACTGACTTCTGGCCCCTGTGGACGTTGCATTTTTACACACACACACACACACACACACACACACACACACACACACACCACTGGGGCTAACAAGTGCATAGCAGGGCATCTGGAAGCCATTGTCCTATGGCTGACTTCCAGAATCCACCTTTGTGTATGCTTGCTTCCAATGCTCTGAGGATGCACACCAAAATGAAGTTGCAAGAACGCTTGATGCTTGTCAGCCTGGACCAAATTTTGAGGATACATGACTGCAAAGGATTAGCAGATCCCCACTCCCATCTGGTCATGAGGCCACGTGACTAACACACTCCCAAAACTATGGGTTTAATATGATTAACAGCTCTTTAATCTCAACTCTGCAAGGGTAGTTGGTGGGATGTGTGCCAGCTGAGAGGGATGCTCCTATGCACACAGATACGGTCTGAGGAGCAGATGATGGAAGAGCTCAGGAGAACTATAGAGAGGTGTAGTATCCAGACAAACCAGTCAACATATGAATCGACTAGGGTCAGGTACAGGAGATGCCCCCCCCCCTTAAACTAAATGTCAATAGACCTAAGTCATCATTTCTCAGAAGACATACAAAATTTCCAATAGGTATGCAGGGGTGGGAGATGCGGGGAAGGGAGGTTAAAAATCAGCCAACCTCAGAGACTGCATAAAAACTTACAGTGATATGTCACCTCATTGTAGTGAAAACAGCTGTCACCAAAGAGTAAAGTTTACAAGTGCTCACAAGAATGCAGAAAAAGGGAACCCCATACTACGTTGTGGGAGTGTAAATTAGTCTAGCCAGTAGGGATGCTCTCCACAAACATAAAGTATGAAGTCACAGTGGACCTACAGACTTTGTATGAGACCTGTACAAACTCAGACCAACCTGTATAAGTCAGACCAAATGTCAGCCAGGTGAGGGGAGGTGAGCAGGAAGTCTCACCCAAGTAGCTATTTACAAGTGATAGCTTCTAGGAACAGGGGAGTCAGTTTTTGAGAAGAGTGTGGCCCCCTGGTAGGCTGGCCACTCTCCAGTGAAAGTCCCACACCCAAGAATATATTGGCACAAACTGGTCTCAATTAATTAAAAGGAGAAAAAAGACATGTTGGATGGGTAGGGAGGTAGGGGTGGAACTAGAAGGAGTTAGAGTGGATAGGGTCAAAATTCATTGTATGAAATTAATAAAAAGATAATATTGAAGAAGAACACATACCAAGAGGAAATAGCTGGTCTATCATGAGCGGCCCCACTGCTAGGTCTACAGGCAAGGGAAGTAAAAGCTTTCAGTGGAAATGACACCTACTCTCTTTACTCGCTGCAGTAACATTCATAGTTAATGACCAGGATAGGGAATCAGCCTACTTGCCATTGACTGACCTGATGAATGGGGTAAAAGCAAGATTGTACACACCATGTACAACCAGAGATCACCCAGCTGCAAAAAGAATGGATCTTTTCATTTGCAATGACATGGATGGGGTTGAGTAACACTTGAAAGAAGGAAGGAAGGAAGGAAGGAAGGAAGGAAGGAAGGAAGGAAGGAAGGAAGGAAGGAAAGAAGGAAGGGCAGAAAGACAGACAGATAGACAGAAGCCAGGAATGGGAAGACTATCTCCACAGGTTCTCACTTAAATGAGGAAGCTGAAAATGTTGATGTCATTATGAGAGTGGAGCAATTGCCAGGTTATAAGAGGATAGACGCCGGAAGAGAGGAGAGACTGGATGGATGGCTCCTGTGTTACAGGCAAGGACAGGGGCTCTGAGTGATTATAATTAAGAACTCTGTGTTGGCCTCTTCTGTGTGGCCATGACTAAATACTCAACAGAATAAGCCAAGGGAGGACAGATGTATTCAGTATTACAGTTTTAGGAGCTTTGGCCACTGGAAGAACACAGCAGTTCATATCATGGTGGCCAAGAAACAGAAAGAAAGGCATGCAGGAGAGGGCAAGTGTCAGATAAACTCAAGAGCATCCCTCACTCACTAACACACTCCCCTAACTGGGCCTGGCCCTCTGCCTTTCACTACCCCCTGATAATCCTATCATATTGTAAACTTATCGATAGATTGGTCCATCCATAAGTTCTCATAGTTCATCTCTGGAAATGCTCCCAAGGACAAGCCAGAGTGAGTGACACTTCTCTACTGCCCTACATGACATCAATATAATCAAGTTTATACGTAAAATTAGCTGCTACATACTATATGTCTAAAGTCCTAGAGAAAGGGGTTTTGGCCATGAATAATGACTGGTGACTAAGGAAGTGTGTGTGTGTGTGTGTGTGTGTGTGTGTGTGTGAAGCATTTACTTACTAAAAGTCAAAAGTTTCCATTAAATGGCATACTTTTGGTTTTTACTTATAAGTTTAAAACATACACACACACATACACACACATACACACACATACAAATTTAAAAAGAAAAAAAGCAAGTGCTTAAAGAAACAAAAACAAACTTTAAAAAAAAAGATAAATAGCACAAGTTCTGAGTTATTCCAGGCACTACATTAAGTATTTTTATAGAAGATATTTCAGCAGAAAATGGTAGATTCAGTACTTGCCATCTGTAGGAAAAGGGGAGATTGTCTTTAGAGAGGGAAAAGCCCTGAGTGACTGTGAGAGCTGACGAGGACAGCAGCAGAGCCCAGCCTTGCTCCCTCCTGTCTTAGGTAAGAACGGAACTGCATCTATGGAACAGGGTGGGGTGTTGCCATCTGGTTTGTCTTATGCCACTTGGGTAGCTTCTCCAGTGTCCTCATCAGTGGTGAAGGGCATTCCCTTTCACTCTATCTAGGGATGTGCTCTACACAGTCTCCTGAGCCTGGCACATGCTCCTTCCACTACACTGGCTGGCTTTCTCCCGCCCCAGCCCCCAGCTCCTCTTCTGTAGATTCCCCCAAGGCCAGATGTGCTGTATTACGCCTCACAGCTGTCATGCCTGGGCTAACATCAGAGATGCCAGCTGCTAGGTCGGCTCTTGTCTTCTAGAGCCATGGACAACAGATGCCTTGTGGGTAACTCATTCGGGGCTCTGCTTGACAAAACAGATCCAGGTCCTAATATATGCCACCACCTTCTGTCACCTCTGCCTTCCTGGATCTGACAGTATACAATGGATATCCTGCTTCTACATGTGGCCTCTATGGCTCAGTGCCCAGTCAGCAGGCATGTGGATTTGAATCACGCTGACCCCCATCAGATGCCTGCTAATTTTCTCCTCACTCTGGCTAAAGGCTTCCATCCCAGTAACTTGCCTCAGCAACTGCCGTATGGTCTGGTCCTTGGCTAGTGTTCCTGCCCATCTTGTATGATACCTCCTATCTCTTCTGCTGAACCTACACTGGATTACCCTTCCCACAACCACACCGTGTACATGCCCGCCCCAGGACTGTTGCCCTGGCCATCATTTCCTCTGTCTTCATCTCCCTTCTTCCATGTGCAAATCTCTTAGATCTCTGCTTGGGTCAATGCCAAAGTAAAGTTTCTCTATCACTGAACAGAAAGTTATACCTTGACCACAGTATTCTCTCGACACTTAGCTTTACCTAGTTACTGCAAACACACATAGCTCCCTGTAGAGGGAGGGAGGGAGATAAAAAAGATTTGGGGAACAGGAAGAGAGGGGTGTAGAGATATGTGCATTGATGCATGCATGCATGGACGCATGGATAGATGAATGGATGGATGCATGGATGGATAGATGGAAACATAAGGGAATAGATGCATAAATTCATGATGGATAGATGGGTATATGGGTGGATGGGATGATGGATGCATGGGTAGATGGATGGATGGATACATGCATGCACACATGGAGAGATAGATGGATTTCTACACGGCTGGGTGCATGGATATAAAGATGAATGATTGGCCAGCTACATGACTGGCTAGAGGCACAGTTAGGTTGGTTTTATTTCTTCAATGTAATAGGTACTTTATGAGGGCAGCATTTTTTATTCTTTACTCATGCTATAACCATGTGTTTAGAAAGCGGGAGCTTTCTAAATTCTGGAACCAATTTAAACATTTAGAAGCATTTTGCAAGCAAATCACTGATTCTTAGAAATAGCAATTCTTATAAAGTAATAATATTTTATATCAAAATTTGTCTTCTTCTGTTTCCTTGTTTTTTCCCTCTCTCATCTAAACCTTGCTCCCTTTGTGCAAAGGAAGGTTGTAACAGAACAGAGAAGGTGGGATTAAAAGTCTCCCTTCCTTGTTTCTTCCACCTTGAGGTTTATAGAAATGATACCCGTCACCACTACAAGAGACATCTAGATAAATTATAGCATTTTCAGAAATCCTAGGAGTGGATAAGGAGAGAACAGCCTGCATCTCCAAACACAAGGCAGGTGGGTAGCTGCCAGAAAGTACCAGGAGAGGCCACTCAGGAAGGGAGGCATTGAGGTGCAACCGCACAGGGCCTCAGAGGAAAATGGGTTTCCTAGTAGTCTTCAATAATGGGTGCTTATACAAGGACACATCTGAGAGTCAGAAAGGCCTGGTTTTACTGACACAGTAGATAGATAAATGGACCTTGAAGTCATGATAATGACAATAACAGAAAGTGATATCTCTTACATACTTGAGTTCGGTGCTTGATCCACCCTCTGTAATCAAAGAACAAGATATCCCCATGGGAACAGGCTACCTGTTATGTTTCCTTTCTGTTGCTGTGATAAATGCTGGGAACAGAAACAACTTAGAGGAAGAAAGATTTTATTTCAGTTTATACTTCTAGGTCACAGTTCATCACTGAGGGAAGTCAGGGCCAGAACCTAAGACGGGAATTGAAGCAGAAACCATGGAGAGATGATGTTTAGTGGCTCACCCACAAAGCTCATGCTGTGCTAAGTTTCTTCATTCATTCATTCATTCATTCATTCATTCATTCATTTTACATTCTAATCACTTCTCCCCTTTCAGTTACCCACACACAGTCCCTCCCCAATCCTTAATCCCCTTCTCCTCTGAGAGGGTAGGTTCCTCCCTGAGTATTCCTTTACCCTAGCACACCAAGTCTTTGTAGGGTTAGGTGCATCCTCTCCCACTGAGGCTAGACACGGCAGCCCAGTTAGGGGAACAGGTTCCACAAAAAGCTTTAGGAACAGCCCCTGCTCTAGTTTTTCAGGGACACACATGAACATTAAACCGCACATCTGATACATATGTGCCTGTGGCCTCGGTTCAGCTCGTGAATGTTCTCCAGTTGATGTCTCAGTCTCTGAGAGCTACCAAGGGTCCAGGGTGGTCAGCTCTGTTGGTCTTCCTTTTGGAGTTCCTATCCCCTTTGGGGCCCTCAATCCTTCCCCCAGCTTTTCCATAAGAACCCCTGAGCTCCACCCACTGTTTGGCTGTGGGTCTCTGCATCTGTTGCAGTCAGCTGCTGCATGGAGCCTCTCACAGGACAGTGATGCTAGGCTCCTGTCTGAGCTAGCTTTCTTACACAGGGTCAATTACCTAAAGAATGGGGCTGCGCACAGTGGCCCTCCCAAATCAATCAGCAGTCAAGAGAATTTCTTATACACATTGCCAGAGGCCAGTCTGATGAAAGTAGTTCTTTAGGTGAGGTTACACCTGCCAGATGTATTAGGTTGACAACCAGACTGACCATCACACAGTCTTTCCAGAATACTGCAATATAACTAGCACTCTGAGATCTCCTTCATAACCCAACTGAGTTACCTGAGGAGGAACATTATTCTAGAAGTATTGAAGGTGAAGATTCAGCAATAGAAGGCCAGGAACAACAAGTGCCTTTCCTTCTAAGATTTCCCCCTCTTAATATTGAGACAATTACATAAACCCAAGTGCTCACAGAAAGTATCAAGTCGTAAGTGAGGGAAGACAGCACGAACATAAAATCAGCCCCTTAGGGGGATGCACTTGGCCAAATTGCTTAAGTCCCTGTGCCTCAGTTTACAAATATGGGAAGAAGGGTAAGTGTGACCCTTCTCTAGGATGTCTGTGGATATTTAATGTATTGCTGTAGCAGTGTTCTAAGGAAAACTTTACAGTAGGAATTTGCTATGAGTTTAGCAGGTAAGATAAGCCATGGGCTGTCCAGCAACAACAGGAGAAAGCTTCTCTAGGCACTGATCTAGAGCCCTGTGGGCCAGGTCTCCCAGGATGCTACCGCAGAAGTGGCAAGCCTGAATAGTTAGAGTGAGCCAGAGTACATGCTTAACAGTGGCCAGCAGGAGAAAAGGCCAAGACTCCACACTCAATTTTAATCAGAGCATGACATGCAGTTGCCCACATGGTCAGAGAGCAGCCTGAGTGGATGGTAAGGACCAGACAAGCAGATCATGAAATGACACTCCTGTCTTCCTGCACTTGGCTTATTTTCACTTGACGTGAAGGTATCCTCTTAAATTATCCATTATTATTGTTAATCTGACATAACCTAGAGTCAATCACTTGGGAAGAGGGCCTCAATGGGGTTTCATCTAAATTAGGCTGGCTGGTGGGTGTGTCTGTGGGAGATTGTCTAAGTAACTTGGGAAGACTTGGCCTACTGTGGGCAGCACCATTCCCTAGACAGGAAGTCCTGACATGTATAAGAGTAGTGAAATCAAGCTAAGCACAAGCAAACAAGTGGGCATGCATGTAATCCTTTCTCTTTGCCTCCTGACTGTGGGTGGATGTGATGTGACTAGCAACGTGAAATGTCTGCCTTGACTTCCCTACTATCATAGACTCTAACCTGCAACTATGAGATGAAATAAACCTCTTTTCTCCCACAAGTTGCTTTGGGGCAGGACATTTGATCACAGCAACATAAAAGAAGCAAAGACCCCAATATTTCCATATATGACAGAATTTCCTTGCTTTTGTAAAGGCTAAATAAATAATATGCCCTTTTTTCCTCACTGGTTCACTGATAAGAGCTTAGACTGTTTCGATACATTGGCTATTGTGCTGCATGAACTGGGCATTTCAGGTACTGACTTCATTTCCTTCCAGAAGTGGGGTTCCAGGATTGTATAGCAATTTCATCATGAGTATATATATATATATATACCAACATGCATCACCAATACTTTCTACCTAAGTCATTCTGTAAAATCTTTGGGTGTGTGAAAGCTTAGTCAGTTTTAAATAAATACCACTGAAATGCTGCTAATAGTAAAGTCTACGTGAAAAGAATATGGCCAGCATTTATATCTCTTTGATATCTTTTTTTACATTTCTCAAATTTCAGTAACAAATATTGTACAAGACTTTCTGATGATACCAGAGTTTATTGAAGAGATGAGAGAGAATGTAAGATTTCTCATGTTCTGCTGGTGGAGTACATAGACCATTTTTTTTAAATGCCTGTGAGAAACAGAGCAAATGAACCTGGCATGTAGCATAGACACTTCACTCCTGGGCGTCTATGCTCAGGAAACAAGTGTTCAAGATGCTCTAATACAGGTGCAGTGGTGATCTGAGGGGGGGTGTTACTCCTCAGAGTCCCAAATTGGAAACCGCCTACACACTTTCTCAAGGGATGGATGCATGGTATTAGATGTGCTTGTATAATAGATGCCAAGGACAAGTTCACTTCACTGTAAATTTTTGTAGTGTTTAGAAAATAGTTCAACGATGATTCAAAGTAGAATAAACACACACACACATAAGCACAGAGAGACAGACACCCACATACACACACATACATACAGAGACAGAAAGACAGAGACACACACACATATACACACTCATACATAGAGACACACATACATACAGAGACAAAGAGAGAGACAGATACACACATACACACACACAGACAGACACACAGAGAAAATAGGATACAATAAATTTTAAAAATTAAAATGGACAAGAGTACCTTATGTTAGCATGATAGAAACTGAACAAAGAGTAAAAGGGAAGAGATATTTGTTGGAGCAGGGGCAGTATTCCACCATCTTGGAGATGAGTCTCCCTGGCATTAGTTTGGTGGAAAGAACTGAGAGAAACAGTATCCCATGTGGCTTCTGTGGCAGGGTCTGGTCACAGGAAGCCCCAGCCCATGGTTATAAAGGACAGAGTGACTGTCCTCTTAGGAATGGCTGAGCATGGGCAAGCATGGAGTGTAAGAATGCCTTTGGGAAGATCCCCTGCTTACATCTGGCTGGTGGATGCCTAAAACAGGAATATGGGAATTTCACTGTCTGTCCACTTCAGACCTTTGTATTTTCCTTCTATGTAACCCAGTGGGAATTAGCCATTAAATATCCTGACACCAGCAGTGAGGTATTAGAAAGGAAGAAACTGTAGTGCAGAGCGGAGCGGGGCAGGAGGATCATTGGGTCATCAGATCATGGAGCCTGTCTACCGCATCACGTGTAGAGTCTTCCTTAAAAATCCTATTACCAGCTGGAACTGACTTCCTCATCCTAGAGCTAAAGATGTGACGCTTGCTCGGCAAGGAATCAGAAGCCACACCCACTGAGGGAATCATCAAACACACAGTCTGTAGGAGGTTAGGCAGAGAGGGCAGTGAGGTTGGCTGCAAGGCCTGGGGAATAACTGCATTGATGAGGATTAAGGCGAAATATCCTAAACTGGAAACGCACCAAACTTCCCTTTGACAACTGACTTCATCTGTGGGATTCTGGAAGGCAGCTGGAACCCTGCTGTTTGGATTGAGAGCCTCATTTGGTGTCCAGCAAATCTATCCAGAGTAGTCCAGTTAGGCACTGGGTGGCTGCCCAGATTTGGGGGACGAGTTAACTTTCTTTCTTTCTTTCTTTCTTTCTTTCTTTCTTTCTTTCTTTCTTTCTTTCTTTCTTTCTTTCTTTCTTTCTTTCTCTCTTCCTCTTTCTTTCTCTCTCTTCCTTTTTCATTAATTAATTAATTTACTCACATTACAGCCTGTTGCAGCCCCCTCCCTCCTCTCAGGCCCACCCTCATATATCTCCCCCTAACCCCATGGGTACCAATCAGCCCTGGTGCATCCAGTCCCAGAAAGAATAAGTGCATCCTCTCTCACTGAGGCCAGACAAGGCTGTCCAGCTAGCGTAAAGAGATCCGAAGGCTGGCAGCAGAATCAGCCTTCTACATTGTTAGATGTGCCCCCTCTACCAATTACTGGCAGCAGAGTCAGCCCCTGCTCCAATTGTTAGGGGACCTGCATGAAGACCAAGATACACATCTGCTATGTATGGGTAGGTGGCCTGGCTCCAGCCCCTGTGTGCTCTTTGGTTGGTAATTTAGTCTCTGTGAGTCCCTATGGGCTCAGATTAGTTGACTCTGGTCTTTTTGTGGTGTCCTTGACCCCTCTGGATCCCCCAATCCTTCCCCCAACTCTACTACAAGACTTCCCAAGTTCTGCGTAGTGTTTGGCTGTGGGTCTCTGCATCTGTTTCCATTAGTTGCTGGATGAAGCCTGCCAGGAGACAGTTACGATAGGCTCCTGTCTGCAAGCATAGCAGAGTATCACTAATAGTGTCAGGGGTTGGCTCTCTCCCATGGGGTGAGTTTCAAGTTGGGCCAGTCATTGGTTTGATATTCCCTTAACCTCTGCTCCATCTTTATCACTGCACATCTTGTAGGTAAGATAAATTTTGGATGGGAGGTTTTATGGGCAGGTTGGTGTCCCTGTCCCTCCACTGGAAGTGCTGCCTGGCTGCAGGAGGTGGCCACTTAAGACTCCATTTCCCCTGCTACTAGGAGTCTCATCTAGTGTCACCCCAAAAGAGACTCTGGTACCTCCCCTGTCCCAGGTCTCTGGCTCATCCCAGAGATGTGCCTCCCCCACCAATTACTGTTCTCTCTCCCAACCCTCTCTGCCCTCTCCACTCTCTCCACACCTGATCCTCAACCTAATGCCCCACCCCACCCCCTCTCCTACCCCCTCTCTCACCCTCTCTCCTACCCCCTCTCTCACCCTCTCTCCTACCCCCTCTCCCACTCGGTTTCCTTCTTCCATCCATTTCCAATGTATAATCCACAGACCCAAAGAAGCTAAGCGACGAGAAATGTCCAAGGAAGGATGCTTGAATCTCATTCAGAAGGGGAAATTAAAAAAATTTTTTTTGTTTTAAAGTCAGCATCTTTTTTCAATGTTAACTTAGCCTCTGCAGTCCTCAGCTGAGTCAATGGTTTTAAATAATAGCTTAGCTCCTGTTTGCTGTGCATAGTGAATTAATACACAAATATTAAATTAGCTTATTTCCTTTTCACTTTGCCTACTTCCTATCATGCTAGTATAGACTAAATTATTTTATTAAAATAAATTAATATTAAAGATATATTCTGTTTTTCATCTCTCTCTCTCTCTATCTATCTGTATGTGTGGTGTGAGTGTGCATATGTGTGTGTCCATGTGTTTGTCCATGTGTGTGCATGTGTTTTCATGTATATGCATGTGTAGGTGCATATGTGTGTGCATGTGTGAGTTTCTATTTTGAATGTTCAGCAAACTATTTTCTAAATATTAGAATATTTTAAAGAGTAGTGGATGGTACTATTTTCTTTTAAACTGCAATATGGTCCCCTTTGGGGTGGATGAACTGTATGTGCCCCTATTATTTCTTGATTTTAAGTTAGGGAAGGTGGCCTTCTTTAGTAAACCTGCGGCACAAGAAAAATAAGATATGAACCCATGAGCCAGATGCCTAAAGGATTATTGTGTGGTTCCAAGAAATAGCCAGGGATGGATAGACTATGAGTGGACTAGGAGAGGACCAGTTCTATCTCACTGAGCCTGGGAGAGAGGATGCTAGAGACCAAGAGGATAACAAGCTAGAATGCATTTCTTGTATAGGCAGTCAACTCAAGAGACTAAATAATTGCACAGTGTGTTCTGGCCAAGGAACATGCACACAGCTACAAACGTGGCCTTTTCCAAGCTCCATGGCTTGTGAGTAGAATTATACTCTCATGTGTCTCCAGAAAGCAGGAGAAGTTGCTGACCTACAAGGTGACTTGTTGAAAAATGTATTTATACTGAAGCTATATATAGTTGAAGTCCTGGCAGACTTGATTCATGGTAGCAGGGATTAGCCAGCTCCGTCGTGGCCAGAGCCAGGTCCCCAAGACTCTACTCTCAGACCTATGGCCTCAGCAAGCCACACAGGCTTGTGGACAATGATGCAGATAGGATGTCGTTTGTATGCTGAGCATTCAACCAACCGAAGAGAGACTAGAATTAAAGAAGGAAATATCTCCTCACTGTCCTTGATTTGTATGGCTGTTAGATCAGATTTGCATCAACAGTCACTTCTTTTCATTAAGACAAAGTTTCTCTGTGTGTAGCCCTAGTTGTCCTGGAACTTATTCTGTGACTAGCCTGGCCCCAAACTCATAAAGATCTGTCTGCCTCTGCCTCCCGAGTACTGGGGTTAAAGGCATGTGCCACCACTGCCTGGCTCATTTATCTATCTTTGACTGGCAATTCTTTGTTCTCAGTGGTGTTGGGCAGAATTGAGCTAGGAAGACAAATTCCAATCAGCGCTAAGGCAGTTTAAAAGACATTAGATAGATGCTGAGATGTACAAGATGCTGACTGTCATTAAAGCAACTACAGAAACACCTCATAAAGGTGTTGGTAGAACTAGAGACCTCAGTGGGATTGTCAGGGCAAGGCGTGGAAGGCGTGCCAATCAAAGGAAACAATCTGGGAAGGATACAGCATGGAAAGCAATCTCCCTAGACCAGAGACTAGCCCTGGCAGAAGCTGAAATCTTAGAAGATTCTGGGTGGTGAATGCTGGATATACTGGGGAGGCAAGATCAGGGGTAGGGTGGGAGAAAGATGACAAATATGATGGGGAGGAAGAAGATGAGGAAGAATTAGAAGGCAAAGAGGAAAGGAGAAGGGAATGGGGAGAGATAGCCTGGCATGGCTTTAGTTTCTCTCTTAAAGCTCCTGTGCTCTTTCTCCACTGGTTAAGCCTTCTGAGACTCCAAGGAATAAAAATCCCCAAGGGGAGTTTGCAGTGATCTAGCCCCTCTAATTCAGGATTTAGTGAGGAAGGCAATATGGAGAAGGGGTGGTATCTGCTTGTATCCTGCAGGGCATTTAGTATGCTCATTGCAGGAGAAGGTTCCATGGCTACTACGTGTGACAGCCTGACCATGTAGGGAGAGATACGTGGTTCTCCCTTTTAGTGTAAGAATCTGTGACCACCCAAGAGACCTCCCCACTTCCCAAGGCATGAAACATAAATGAAGCATGGAAGCTTCCTTCTACTATCTCGTCACATGTAGATCAACAGGGAATGGATCCCATGAATGCTTATAGACTGTAAGCCCAGGACAAACCGGAACATACCCTTTACTAGTGGCAAGTGTCTGAATAACACCAAACTTTACAGAGACATGTTTAGAGAAGAGGACCTGTATCAGGGTCAAAACCACCTCTGGTGTGACCCCAGCAGCCCCCTCCCGCCAGCAATGTGCCTTGGCTCCTTCTCCAGGGCATCTGCTGTTATTGGTACTTCCAGATCTACCCCCACCACACCCAGGATGGAAGCAAGCAGGGCTCCAGCTACTTGAGGAATGGGGTTAGGAGGTGGGTGGTAGACCCATGGGAATTTTCTTGGCTAAAGTGAGTGATATCCTTCAGGGCTCTGCTCCCTCATCCAAGGCTGATAGTGTTCTGCTAAAGGCTGGTGCCTTGTAGCAGAATCTTAAGGAGTCTTCTTGGATCCAAGGTTCTCCAGTGTCAGCCCAGGCCTCTGTTGAAGCCACACGAGCCCCTGTCTCTCCTCTGTCTATCCTAGTTATTCCTCATGCTGTTCCTCAGGGTAGGACCCTAAAGCTTTCTCTATATACATTTCCATTCCAGAGTAGCTTCCTGGGAACCCTTCTCCTAAGCTGAATACATGCCAGTTCCTAATGAGATTCTCAAGGTGACCCACCTCTGGATGGGCTCACATCAAGGTCTGAGCCATCTGTGGGATCCACTGAACCATTCAATCCTGTTCTGATCTCATAAAAAAACCTGTTTTATATGCATTTTAATCCAATGATAGATATGAGATCAAGCCATGCAGTGAGCAGTGATGACTTGTGTCAAGGATTCCACACTCAAGGGTGTCTGGTCAACAACTCATGGGCAAACCTCCCTGGTGGCCTGCCCATCCTCACCAGAGATCTGATCCCTATGTTCTCCCTCTCTTGATCTCTCCTTCCCAACCTCCCTTATCTGGCTTTCTCTCTTCTCTTCCAAGCAGAAAGCTTTTACCTCCTGATAGTATTCCCTCCAGAGTTCCTGCTCATGATCTCCAGCCTTTCCCTTAGCCAGCCATCCTCCCTCTACTGTATGCCTTCCTCCTTGAACCAGAGAGGAGCCTCTTCCAAGCCAGCCTGGCCACCGGCAAGTTTCAGATTCTTTTGTCCACAGAAACAGCTTGCAATTTCGTCATGGGACCCCAGTGGTCTCAACCAGAATGTCTGCCATTTTAACAATATTTAAATGGCCAATTTCATGCAATGCATTTTCATCATATTCAACCCCATCCCCCATACCTCTACCTCTCTACCTGCCACCTGATTTCAGAACACCACTATCCTGTCTTTGCTCATTGACATCCTATGCCCATTGTGCGCATGTGTGTGTGTGTGTGTGTGTGTGTGTGTAGGGCATAGGGCACACAGCACATGTGCACACACTGGCACACACACATATGCACACACATTCCTTACACCTCTGCTCTGCAGAGCTCAGGGCTCCACCCTCCAGAGCGACGACACAGAATGGAAATATTCACAGCATGGTGGTTTCTCAGGTCAGAGAGAAGGCAGGTACAGCACAAAGCTGGTGTAAAATGGAAAATTAAATGCCGCCATTAATGATACATCTGAGGCTTCTGTGTTTTATAATTTCTTCTGTTGTTCGAAGGAGTAAGGGTCCTGAATGGGCTATTCTCACTTTGCACTGATGGGGAAGCCACAGAGCCACAAACACTCTGGTGCTGGCTTGTGTCTCACAAGCATAAAGTATCTGTTCTTCCTGCCCCTCCCCTATCCCATCCCTCCATCAAAACATGTGCAGAAATCACAGTGCATAGTCACAGGCTCACAGGGCATAGGACTAGGGATGCCTTTTGATTAGTAGGATGTTTGCCTCACATGCAGGAAGCCTTGAGGTTCAATCCCCAATACCATGTGAATCAGAATTGTTGGTGCATGCCCATAATCCCAGAATACTCAGGTGGTGGAGGCAGGAGGATAAGGTATTCAAGGTCATCCTCAGATACTTATAGAGTTTGCAGCAGCATTGGCTGCATGGGATCCTGTCTCTAAAACCAACCAACCAACCAACCAACCAACCAACCAACCAAAACAACATGAACCAGCAAAAAAGCACTCATGCTTTTATCCAGTATTCTATTTATATTTCTTATTTCTATCTCAGATACTAGGGTCCAAGGTTTCTGTTCCAAGTCATCCAGCACCCTGTTCCTGTTCAAGATACCAACTCTAGTATGCAATGTCATTCTGATTAAACATACTTGCTTTCTTTATACTTAAACACCTTACTTTGAAAGGAGGCTGTATGGCCTGGCTGTTAATCACAGACTGGTGCCACTCCCTATCAACAGAAGGTAGCTATAAAGAAGCATGAGGAAAAGGAAGCCACCCTAACGACTCCACCCACATCCTATTGCCTGAGCAAACAATAGGATTTAAAGATACCATAGCATTAGTGGCCTTTTTCCTTGAGATAAGACTACACCAAAGGCTGGGGACGGTGGCTCCGTGGATAAAGAACTTGACATGTGAGTCAAAGGACTGGCATTCACATTCCCAGAACCCACATCAATTACAAAAGAGTGTGATGTCCCACATCTGTAATTCTTGCCTTGGAAGGTGAAGACAGGGTTCTCAGAGCAAGTGGGTTAGCAAGACTAGCTATCCTGGAGACCTCTAGGTTTGATTGACAGACCCTGCCTCAATAAATAAGGAGGAAAAACAATGGATGAAGGTTTTTGACCTAAACATCAGGTCTCCACATGCATGTACACACATGTGCAAAAACATGCACACACATGCATACCACATGCATGTAGACACACATATACATGCGGGTACAAAGTATAAAAAGACAACTAGAGAGATATGCAATTATATGATCGTGCTGCCTTTTGCACATGCCAGTTTGCTGCCTTTGGGACCCACTGGGGTGAATAAACTTTCCTGGATACATAATAAAATAAATGCATGGTCATCCCCCAACCAAAACCCTCCTATTTATATTTGTGTGCATGTGCGTATGATATGTGTGTGTACATGTTTCTCTGTGTGGGTGTGGGAGTACTAGAACACATGTGCTGTAGTCAGAAGAGGACCTAGGGTAGCTGGTCCTCACCTTCGACTGTAGCTTAGACAGGATCTCTTCTTTGCTATTTATCACTGTGCATGGCAGCCTAGCTGGTATTGGTGCTTCCAGAGAGCCTCTATCTTTTCTCTGTCTCAATTGTGATTTGGGGGATTATAGATACATTCTACTGCTCCAGGTTTTACATGGACTCTGAAAAGTCAAATCACACTTGAATGACAACTATTTTGCTTACTGGGATATCTCCCTGGCCCCTCAAGTAGAGTTTTTTTTTTAATGTATTTATTTTTCTCTCAGACAATATATCCTGATGACAGCCTCCCTTCCTTCTACTTCCCCCAGTTCTGCTTGCCACCTCTTCCCTCCCCTAGATCTACTACTCCCTTGACTCCCTTCAGAAAAGAGCTGGCCCCCAGAGATATCAGCTGGACAGGCCATAACAAGATGCAATAAGATGAGGCACAAACCTTCATATTAAGGCTGCATGAGGCAACCCAGTAGGAGGAAAAGGGTCCCAAGAGTAGGCAAAGGAGTCAGAGATACCCCTATTCACACTGTTAGGAGTCCTACACAAAACCCAAACTAAACAACCAGAGCATATATGCAGAGAACTTAGCATAGGCCCATGCAGGCTCTGTGATTGCTGCTTCAGCCTCTGTGAGCCTCTGCGAGCCCTACTTAGTTAATACTGTAGGCTATGTTCTCCTAGTATCCTTGAGTCAACTCGCTCCTACTCTTCTTCCTCCCCACTTCTGCAGGGTTCCCTGAGCTCTGCCCAATGTTTGGGTGTGGGTCCATGCTATTTGCAGAAAGGATGATAGTCTGTGGGCTGACAATAGCCAAAGCTACTGGACCTTCAAGGTGCTTTCCTTATTTTGACATTTAGAAAGGTTTCCTTCAAGAGGTTTCCCAGAGCAAGGCTGAAGCATCCCCAAGTCAGCCTGGATACATCGATGCTTGACGGAAGGTTTCCAGACACACCCACCAGAGAAGACTGCTGGAACACATACAACAATTAACCACCTCTCCGGTAAGCCATGTCCATCACTGTAGAAACATTGCTGAAACTGAGACCCACATCGTGTCAGAGATGAATCCACTGAAGCATCCTGTGTGAACCTTTGGCTGCCCGTCTGTTGCAGAATGAGTGACTGTTACAGGTACCACACACTTGGGTGGCATCAGTATTAGGGAGAAAGCCCTTGGAAGTAAATCATGTAAATGATTGGCATGTTATGGAGCAAGCTGACCAGTGTACTAAGAATGAGCAAGATTCCTATTCTTGACTATGTAAAGTGGGGCTGATTAAAGTGTCATAGTCAGGTACCTGTCCACGGAGGCATGGGCACAATGGGGACGCTTTTGTATAAGGAGGAATCCAGAGAAGATTCCTCCAGGCGAATTGTAGTGATTTCTTAATGATGACAGCACCCAGGGAAGGACGGAAGAGACAAAGAATGAAAAATTAATGCTGGTGACATTCTCCTAGAACAACCATTCTGGAATGTCCCCTCCTGCACCATAAGACCCGATTATGTTGCTGCTGTAGCACAAAGCTAGCTGAGGGGATGTTTGACTTGGTGTGGTGTTGATTCAAGCTGCTGGAATGGTCAAGGGAGAGAAGGGAGATCAGAGATGGATCTCCTTATGGCACAGGATGTGGGCACGAAGGGCATGGTATATTTTGTGTCTGGCCTCCAAGGTCAGGCTAGGGAGATAGGTTGTAGTCTCTGAGTTCCCCTCGATATAGACTAGTTCCTCCTTTCTTCCCAGCTTCTGTTCAAGAATGTCTTAGGGTTTTACCACTGTGAGCAGACACCATAATCAAGGCTACTCTTGTAAGGACAACATTTGGTGTGGGGGGCTGACTTTTAGAGGTTCGGTTCATTATCACTGAGGCAAGAGCATGGCAGCATCCAGGCAGGAATGGTGGAGGAGATGTTGAGGGTTCTACAAATTCATCTGAAGGCCACTAGGAGAAGACAGGCTCCCACATGGTTGGGAGGAAGGTCTCATTGCCTACTCTCACAGTGACACACTTCCTTCAACAAGGCCACACCTACTGGCGTTACTTCCTGGGTATTTGAACCACAAAGAAGCATGGTAGATGATCCCTCTCTCACACCCCATTGGGCTCACTTTCCAGATCTGTGTAGATAATCATTAGATTTTTTTTGCCTGAGAAAGTGCTGTGTAATGGTGCCTGCCTTGGGGGAAACTAAAACTAAATAGCGTGTCCAATGTTGGGATAAAGGCACACCCTTGTTCATGGCGATGGGCGTGCTAAGCAAACCTGACTTCAGCAGATTAAGAACCAGGCCACCAAGCTTGCTATTGAATTGGTCAGTTACACTTCAAGGCCCTCGACTGGGACACAAAGGCTGTGTTCATCCTCAATGTTGATGAAGCAATGCATTCAGCCAATGCTGCCCTGACTTTTCTAAGCATCTTAATTAACTCCATCATAATCCTTCCCAGAAACCCAGTCATGTGTGGCTGTTTGCTGCAGCATGCCTTCCTTGGAGGACTGGTGAGCATTCTACCTCTCCAGTGAAGAACAATTAAACGTGAGCATAAAAAAGCCCTAGCTGGGGATTGGTCAGTTAGGCAAGTGTTTGCCATGAGAAACCAGGTTTGATGCCCAGATGGCATACATAAAAGCCAGGCATAGTGGTGTATGGTTGAAATACCAGCACTAGGGAGGCAGACATGGGCAGATCTGGAGCTCACTGGCCAGACAACTTACCCTATTTGGTGCATTCTAGACCAGTGACAGAAATTGCTTTAAAAAAAAAAAAGGTGAACAGTAGTCCATGAATAATGACATCCAAGGTAGTCTATTCTTAACCAGTGACAGGCCCCTAGTTCCAATTACCAAATAATCTGATGACAACATATAAAGAGGTGAAAGAAAATGAAAAGAGAAAACAAAGTCTTCTGGGGGTGGGGTGGGAGACTGTCATCTATGAACGGCATCATGTCACCTGGTTTTGAACTACCAGGAATTCCCCATGGACACAAAAGTGAGCCAGAAGCAGATAATGGAGACAGAAGTCATATATATATATATATATATACATATATATATATATATATATATATATATATATATATATATATATGCACATGGGTTGAGGAAACACTCCATATTCTGAAAGCTCAGAAAGCATGGAGGGGTGTCAGTAGACATGGCTGTAGACCAGGCATAAAGCAAATTTCTCAGTCTGAAAAGGAGACAGAACGATATTCTCCAGGGAACCAAGAGGCAATGATTTTAATACCAATACACATTAACTTGTTATATTTTAAAGAGTGATCTTCTTCTTCCTGTGTAAAAGGAACCCTAGAGGAGAATCAGAGGAGTGTGTGTGTGTGTGTGTGTGTGTGTGTGTGTGTGTGTGTGTCGGGGTAGGGGGCAGGATGTTATACAAGGCTATCATAATTATCCGGATAAAAGTTGACTCTGGGAGAGCAAAAGTCAGCAGGTTAAACAGCTGATGAGCAGACAGAACAGCTCATGATTGAAATCAAAGAGGATAAAGTTTGAAAGCAAAGGCTTTGGCCTGAAAGACCTGATATAAGATATCAGATCTCGAAGCTGCCACTTCCTGACTCTGTGTTTCCCTGTCATCCAGCGGTTTGCTGGCACTGCCCTCTCACAATACTGGAGACAATTTTAATGGGCTTTCTCAGGATCATCATGAGAGCTAGATAAAAGAATGCATAAAGACTCAAGCACAGAGTCCTAAATACATACTATCCAGCAAACAGTACCCATGGCCTTCCTCGCATAAACAGTACCCATGACCTCCCTCACATGATTGATGCTGTCTTTAATAAGATGGAGATGGCAGGACCATCAGTCCTCCACCCCAAGTGCTTCACTGACATTGTCTGAGGATGGTTCAACTCTAATCCCATACCTTGTTCTTTCTTTTCCATTTGAATATCTAGCTCCTTCCAGATCCTTCCATCCGAAAAGGGACCTGGCTTTCTTCATGATTCTCTTGCTATAGTTGCAATGCAAGCAATTTTCTTCATGAAATTAGAAACCTATTGTTCCTGAAGTGTGGTATGAATTAGCCACTAAATAGTCCCTTCCTTTTAAAAAGACTTAGTTACTGACGTTTCACTTATGTGAATGTGTGTGCTTGTTTGACATGTACCACCAAGGAGTCCTTGGGAGACAAAAGAGGGTATTGGACCCCACAGAACTAGAGTTGCAGATGACTGTAAGCTGCCATGTTGGTGCTGGGAACCCAAACCTAGATCCTCTGCAAGAACAGTATGTACTTACTCTTAACCCAGCCATCCTTCCAGAGACACAACATTCTTTTCCCCTTTTAATGTTAACAGATATCTCATAATCTTTCTTTAACAAGAAAGGACCGGAAGATCATCAGTCCTGAATTCCCTTGCTGTTCACACGTAACTACCATTCCAAATCAACTCTTTCTTCCATGAACCTTATCTTTTGTGGCCCCATGATTCTTTTCTGGATTGGCTGGAAGCCAAGGGAAGTACCATCTGCATGGAGAAGGGTAGAAAAGGGGAGAAGGCATGGGTGTTCTCTTTCTCCCTGAGCATCAGCTCTGGCAGGAGTGTTGTGTGGATGTCATCTTTAGAGATCCTGTCCACACACCTTTCTGCAGGCACATTGTGCTCACAGGATACAAGATGCTGTTTCTTTTTTTTCTTGTCCTTTCAGATCAGGAGAGATTGTAGCTACAGTCTCTATAGCTTTGGTGTACTTACTATCTACACCTCTATAAAGAACCCTCTCTGGTATTACTTTCTGTCCCTCTGTGTCTTAGTTAGGGTTTTACTGCTGTGAATAGACACCATGACCAAGGCTAGTCTTATAAAGGACAACATTTAATTGGGGCTGGCTTACAGGTTCAGAGATTCAGTCCATTATCATCCAGGTGGGAGCATGGCAGCATCCAGGCAGGCATGGTACAGGAGGAGCTGAGAGTTCTACATCTTCATCTGAAGGCTGCTAGCAGAATACTGGCTTCCAGGCAGCTAGGATGAGGGTCTTAAAGCTCACACCCACAGTAACACACCTACTCTAACAAGACCACACCTACTAATAGTGCCACTCCCTGGGACATCACATGTTTCCAGTTTGTTCTGTGGCTATAATAGTAAGGCCCAGGGCAGGATCTCAGCCTGGCTGGGAACCACTTGACCCATCACATCCCTTTCCACAGCAGTGGATAAGGAAACAGGAGGAAATGGGATGATGCCATTGGTGTTTGTGGAGCTTGTGTCTGTCTACCTGCATCTGAGTGGGCAGAGAGTTTTGTTTAGTTGGATGAAGTCGGTGCCCAGCGATAATGACTGAGACATGAGACTCAAGAAAAAAAAAATCATTACAATTTGCAGCATTTTCTGTGAAAAAAAAAAGTCTCTCTGAAACAGTTTAATCAGATGCATCTGATAAGGATAATTACATAGTAAGATTCTAGGAATCACACAGAGGGAGAGAACTAGACCGAAGGCAGCTGCTAACCTTCCAGCCAGGAGTCAATGAGGGCAGGGAATCTGGGGTGGGGTACACAGCAGGCCCCTGGGGAGTGGGGCTTGCAGGTGCTAATGGCCTCCCCAGGCAGGCTGACACTAGCCTTGGCATTCAGCAGATGCCTTGGGAAGCATGCAGAGATCTGATTTCCGGTTCTTTCTTCTAATTCTATTTTATGTGTACAGATGTTTAGCCCGCACACAGGTATGTGCTCCAGCTTTGTGGAGTATCTGTGAAGAGGCCAGAAAAGGGAGTCAGATTTTCTGAAACTAGAGTTACAGCCAGGTGATGGTAGAGGATGTTATCTACCATATGGGTGCTAGGAGTTGAATCTGGGTCTTCTGCCAGAGCAACAGGTGCTCTTAACCACTGAGCCACCTCACTAGACCCTGATCTTCCTTCTCCAGGTAGAGCAGAGAGAAAGAGGGCAGCCAGCCCAAAGGGACCTCTGAGACCCAAAGAAGCTTGGTGGAGCTGGAGAGAGTTTTAAACACCTCAAATTTACTTTCTCTGATGCACAGAAGACATTTTTTTCTCAGTTACTCAGAAAGATCCCCCAGGGCCTGCTGGCCTGGCTCTGGTTGTGGCATGCTTCCTGAACGAGCACACTGAGATCATCCGGGTGAGTTGCAATGGCAGCAGTAACACTCCCCACACGTCCCCGGAAGGTGTCCATGACTTTTCTATTGCCTTGTCTCAGTGTGAGGAGCCTAGCTTAATGACAGTTCTGGGGCAGCAGCCCGGCAGGGCACCTAAAAAGATGGCAGGCCAAGTCCCAGAAGCTTTCAAGGTTATTTATTTATTTATTTTGCTGCTTCCTGCAGTCAAAAATCAAGAAAGCGTCTGCTCTGTTGAGTAGACATGCTTAGCTCACTCTTTGCCTTCCTGCAATGCTGTCTTTGAATGCTCATGAGAATTCCTGGTTGGTTTCCAGTCATTTATTGTTTAGATGGCTATCAAAGTGGGAAAGCCCTTGTCAGGAGCTATTCAGGGTGCTGACTCTTGTGGGCAAGGGTTGAACAGGGTCTCACTCCTCAGAGGGCAGGTGGCACATAAAGGAAAGCCTTTCCATTACAGATAGAAGCCACACGTTAAAGAACAAGAAATGGGACACCAAGTGAGTCCCAGACAGCTACAGGGTCAGAGAGTTTTCCTGGTTTCTTTAGATACATGAATATTTTGTGTTTGGAAAAAGAGAAATCCCCAAGACTCCTCAAAGATTCTGGAAAGCAAAGGCTTTCTTGAATATCTTTTACTGGCTGTGATATATAATGTATTCAGCTAACTAGACAGTAAGATATACTGGTTTTGGTTGTACTCACAAGTTACTGAGCACACAGGACACTCAAGCACACCAATCCCCTGCAAACATTATTGTTTATATTTGAGGTAAGGTTATATTAGGATTTGGTGTCAGAATGAGCAGAAGTGGGCGGGATGGGAATAAAATAGCTAGTGTAAAGGCTTATTTTGTCCCTGGGTGTGTTATTATTAGAACACTCCCAGGACTTCTGTAGATTCTTATCAGTGGTAATGACTCATGGTAGGCAAGAGTTAGGGTGATCAGGAAATGTCACAACACACCCAGGCTGCAAGCAAGATGAACTTATGGGAGTTTTGACCAGGTTATACTGTGCCAGCAACCCCAACTGCAGACACAGGGGAATCTCTGTGTGGATGAGATTCATTTTCTTCTTTTTCATATCTTATATAATCCTTAAAATGTCCTAAGGCCTATAATGTACCTAGACCACACCTATACCTACCATCTTCCTCTTACTTCCCCAGTCATCCTCCCAACACATTCCCCTCAAACTTCAAGACCTCTCTCTTTTTTTATTTTATGTAATGCACTGCGTCTAACTGGTGCTCCCTGCTGGAGTATTGACTGATATTTTTGACTTGTTCCTGTGCAGGTGGCCATAAGGGTGAGTCCTTGAGCACCATGGCCATGGCCAAAGCAGGCTTCCCAGTTCTCCAGCTCTTGAAGTTTTGCCTCCGTAATGTTCCCCAGGTCTTGGTGGGGGAGGGGTGATATAGACATCCCACTGAGGGTTGAGCACTCCACAGTTAGTTATTTTTGACACTTTGACCACTTATATATCTCTGCATTGCTGCCCATTGCAAAGAAGCTTTATCTGCGTAAGAAGCATTATTTCTTATTGGAAGTTGTACTATTTTATTTATTTTGAGACATGAACTCATTAAATAACCCTGGTCATCCTTAAATTCTTTATGTAGACCAGACTAGCCTCAAACTCATAGTTCTGCCTACCTCTGTCTCTCAAGTGCTAGAATTAAAGGTATGTACCACTCTGGCCAAACTACACCACCTCATACATTTTTTTTAACTTCAATATTGGAGATTGTAATTAGCAGGAGAAACTCTTGAGAAATGTCTGAGAAGAATCCTTTCCTGAGAACAGGAACTCAAAATGCCCAGGTCTGATAGCAGCCATAGATCTCATTGGCTAGTTTATGATGCTAACACCAGCTATCTTATAAGCCTGGATAAGGTACCTAACTGTTATATCACGCCAGTTCCTTTATTGGAAAGCATCTCCACAATTGAGATTATGACTAATTGAGATTATGATTAAGAGAACAGCATCTATGGAGTCTATAGGTCACACACACACACACACACACACACACACACACACCAGTTCTAGGAACCAGAAAGATGGCTCAGAAGTTAAGATCATGTACTGCTCTTGCATAGGACCCAAGTTCAGTTTCCAGCATCCCAACTGAATATCTCAGAAGTTCCTGTCACTTCAGTTCTAGAGGATATGACACCTCTGGCCTTCCCAGGCACCTGCACTCTTATGTGCACACCCACAGACAGACAGACAGACAGACAGGCACATACACACACACTTTAAAGATTTAAGACTAACCTTAAAACAATTCTAATATTCTAACAAGGTTTGGTTACATTTAGAAGATGGAAGCTCTTTTGTATTTATTTATTTATTCATGTTTCTTTGGTTTGCTTTGCTTTTTGAACTTCTGGAACTAGTGACTCTTCTGCCTCAGTTTCCCAAGTCCTGTGATTACAATCAGGTGCCACCATATACAGCAAGACTGCCCTTACAAGAAGTTGCCCTGGAGACATCTGAGCACCACATTGAGCAGCAAATCATGGAGCTCTGCACAGCATCTGTTCTCTAAGAGGTCTCTTAGGTGTGTGTGTGTGTGTGTGTGTGTGTGTGTGATCAGTCTCTGTGTAGCTCTAAGTTAGCTTAGTAAAGAAATGACAAGAGCCACCCAGAAAAAAGCCACAGGGTCACAGTGTGATGACAAACAGCACCACTTAGAAACTACTGAGGATGTACTGCTGGTGATAAGGAAATGGGAGAATCAGCGAAACTGAGGCCGAGTGGGTCTCTGCAGTGAGGCCACAGTAGGAGCTTCCTGTCCTGAGCACCAAGCTGTCAATCACAGGATTGGGAGGGAAGAGGAATAGAAATGCAGAAGGGCAGATCCACTCCATGGAAGAGACAAACAAGAGGAGATACTCGAGTGTGCACACACATAAACACAAACACAAACACAAACACAAACAGAGAGAGAGAGAGAGAGAGAGAGAGAGAGAGAGAGAGAGAGAGAAAGAGAGAAAGAGAGAAAGAGAGAAAGAGAGAAAGAGAGAAAGAGAGAAAGAGAGAGAGAAAGGGTTCAGGAGAAGAAGAAAAAAAACAGCTAGAAAGACCTAGAGAAAACCCAAAGAACACAAGGGCAGGCAGCTCCCCCCTCATCTCACGACAGGCCGGCTTTGCACACTGCACTTGCACCATCAACCATGATTTTTTAAAATGTCCTACTTCTGCATGTTTATACTTACAGGCTGGAAATAACACAGGGCTTCGGACAGTTTTATTGCTGCCCTTGTAGCAGGAACTGTTCTGACAGCACCGTGGTTAATAAACACTCCACGTGTGCTCACTCTCGGCCCTGTTACGATGGTGGGGCTTGGAGCATAACACACCCAATTAATTTTACAATGACAGTAAATATTCTTCTTTGTTAAACAGAAATTGCCTGTACAAACAAGGTCTGGCAATTATATTTTGGCTACCCTTGGGATATGGTAATAAAGAGTTACTTTGTCCTATTAATTATTTCAAATTGATTACAAGTGGGACTGTGCGAATGTGAGGTCAAGCAACAGGGCGTTAACCTGTGATTTCCCAGCCATCCAAGCATCAAGGCCGGGCACATTCCAGACACAGACAAGATGGAACCACACCTTGATGGGACTGCTTAGATGTGCACATCCTTGGCCTTGTATCCAAACTTCAACAACACCACACTTCAGAACCCCAAAGACAGTTTTAGGGGATTGGCTGGATCTCTTGCTCGTGCTTCCCAGTGTGGCTAAAGTGAATTAATCTCCTTTCTCTGCTTGTACTATTAGTATGTTTTTTAACTGGTGTTGGACAAAACCAGAGAGTGCTGGCAGCCAGCTTGGGATCCAGCCCTGGTTTTCTCTCTTACTAGATTCTGCAGGAGAAATTACTTAACAAGAAGGAGCTTGGGGAAGCCATGTGGCTTCTCTTTAGCCTTAGACAGTGAATACAATGTATATAATGGCTCCAGTGTAGACCAGGGTGCTTTTGCATTCAGTGCAGTAATCCCTTAAGGGACACTTGCATTACTGTTTTTGTTTGTTTTGTTTTATTTGGGTTTTTTTTTTCTTTTCTTTTCTTTATTGGTTTGGAGTTTTGTTTTTTTGTTTCTTTCTGCAGGCAAAATCTTTAAGTGACAGAGTCTGGCATGTCAACTACTTCATAAAGAACTCAAAAAGTTAGTAATTTTGGGGTAGCTGGCTGAAGGTAGCTGTATTAACTGACCTTTGCTCCTGTCCCCATCTTCAGTCTCTATTCCTTGCTTCCAACAGTGACTCACCTTGCCCAGGCTGGCCTCAAACTCACCAAGTAGCCAAAGATATTTTTGAACTTCTGATCCTGCCTTGCCCTTCACTTCCTGGGTGCTACAATTACAGGTGTACACCAACATCCTAACAGGCCTTGTGGTGATGAAGATATTCTAAAGAGACACCTGTCTCTCAAACTACTGAAATCATGGGTCCCAAGAAAATGGGAATCTCTCCCCCTTTCCTTCACACTGAGAGGGGGAAAAGGGGACCAGTTAAAACCCATAATCAGCCACCAAAATAAACACTATAGCATATGCCAGCAAGATAATGCTGAAAGGGACCTGATATAGCTGTCTTGTGGGAGGCTATACCAGTGCCTGGTAAACACAGAAGTGGATGCTCACAGTTAGCTATTAGTTGGAACACAGGACTCCCAAGGTAGGAGCTAGAGAAAGTACCCAAGGAGCGGAAGGGGTCNAAAAAGTGGGTAACTTATCTTCCAGAAAGAGATTACACACAGTTCCCACAAATTGTCAGAGCACCTTGCAGAAACAGACTGGAGCCCAGACTATGAGGAGATCAATGGTGGGTGGGACCACATCTTGATGGGACTGCATAGATGTGCACATCCTTGGCCCTGTATTCAAACTCCAACCACACCACACTTCAGAACCCCAAAGACAGTCTTAGGAGATTGGCTGGATCTCATGCTTCCCAATGTGGCCAAATTGAATTAATCTCCTTTGTCTGCTTTTACTATTAATATGGCTTTTAATTGGTTTATTAAGGATGGGTAACCAGACCTGGCTTGGGACACAGTTGTCAGATGAAACCCAGGGAACCATGGGTGCTAGTTAACATCGTGCACCTGAGCTATGACCCTTGACCCACTTTTCCCTTTCACTCAATGGGTCTTCTGTTCTGTCCCTGTTATTCTTTGTCATCACAGCTGTCATGAGTCATCTGCTGCCAAGGATACTACATGTTAGCATGTTTACTAAAACATCCATGAAGTGTGTTTCCCCACCCACCCACCCCCATGATGCCCTGCCCTGGACATTAGGTCCCTAACAATCTTTCAGCTATGACAAAATACTTGCCACCATCCCAGGCCCACTGATCTCCCCCGTTATTTGTGCTCACACTACTTCATAAGCGTCTCCTTTTTCCTCGGGGTAAACGGAGGTAGAATTCCACTTCCTCCTTGCTGACCCAGCTCTAACACTACCATCTCAGCGATGTCTGCTCAGATGACCCAGGGTTGCAAGAGCACAGAAAGGTTGTTCAAGGTGTGCACTGAACTTCTTTACCTCCTTCAGCATGGTATGTATATGCTTTAATAAATACCTAGAAATAAAACTTAAATATGTATCTATAATTATAAAAGCAAATATGCACTGTCCTGTTTGGAAGAATAGAAAGGAATAGAATTCTTGCACTGATCTCCCTAATGATAATTCATGGGACATCTTGCTGGGGAGATTCAGATGGTAGGTCCTCTGCGGAGGGGCTTCTGTCTTCAGGACACAACCCTGGTCCTGCATCATCCATGCCAACATGAATGTCTCAGCTTCTTCTCCCACAACTTCCCCAGCATCAACTCCCACAGCTCACTGCATAGTAAGGCACTTCCAGGAAGCCCAAGCCTCCGCATCCAAGATGGAAGCTCATTGGCTATGCCTGATTCACATGACCATTCTCAGTCAAGCATTGCATCCCAGTGATGGGCTGGGGTGAGTTGCATATATACTTGTTATATACCAGTTACAGGGTTGGATGGTGACAATTTAGGTGACTGTCAGTGTGCATCTTTCAGTAGAGGAGGCAAGGATGTTAGGATGACAGTACGAGCATCCAAATTCAGAACCTGTGAGCAATGTGAGCTGCATCAGGGGCAAACGAGTGACCGGGCAGCCCATACAATCAAGGTTCTTCAATGTGGTCTGGAAGCCAAGAAGAACTGAGCTATGTGTTGTGGACTGGAAAAGGTGCAGCATAGATATAGTAGGTTCTGTATTTGGAAATATACTAGATTCCCAGGCTTTGGGAGACAAGTTTGGCAAAGAAGGCAAGAGCCCTCTGATGCTCTCTCCCTGCGATCAAGCAGGGTGGCAGTTGGGCTAGAGAAAGCTTGACCGGGAAGCCATGTGTCATCTGTGCAGGTCGGCACTCCTACTGCTGAAATTCCAACCAGGAAGCTGTGCATCACCCACGCTGGATGCTGGAGAGAGGGCCAAGCTGTTGCTGTGGTGGGAGATGAGCACAGTTTGAAGATCCAAAGAAAGGAGAATGCACACAATTCAGGGACACTCTGGGTGCAACAGTGATCTCGAATATTCATTGTTTGTCTGAGTAGATTCTCCACTTCAGCCATCTATATCTACTGTCATTTCCAAGATAAGCAAAGACTTTAAAAAATATTTCTTTTCTTTTTCAACTTTTTATTAGATATTTTCTTCATCTACATTTCAAATGCTATCCCGAAAGTTCCCTATACCCTCCCCCCACCCTGCTCCCCTTAGTGTGTGCGCTTGCGCACACATGCACACACATATGCACCCTTGTATGCCTGTACTTGCACACTCAACTGTGTTTATACCATTGTGTATGTAAAGATCAGAAGAAGACTTGCAAAAGTTTGTTCTCTCCTTTCACCCTGCAGGTCCCAGGGATCAAACTCGGGTCATCAGAGTTGGCAACACACACTTTTACCCACTGAGCCATCTCCAGCTCGCTGGCAAAGAAGTCTTCAAGGTCTGTCACCACTAGGTGTTGCGTTTCTCTCCACCAGTTTCTACCTTGTCTGGGATTCTTCCCTTTTGTAGAAAGGAAAGCAGGAAGCACAGAAAGCAAGCCTCATTGCTCCCTGAACACTGAGCTCCAGGGAAGCCAACTGGCGGCCCATTCATTTTGCAAGCCATGGTGACTACAGATAGTGAAGTCAGAAAAGCGTGGCTCCAACTACCTTGCCAGCATGCTCATATCCACATGGTGATGGTGGGTCAGGAGACATGGGTGATATCTATTGCCAACAGCGGCCAGCCATCCACTGAGAGTAAAACAGAGCTCGGATCCCCACATCTGGCCTCAGAGAGGCTCCCCCAGGCTTGCTGGTCATCAGAGAGCCCAGACAAGGGGATTGTGTTTGTTCTAGCCTCTGCATTTTCAAGTTGAAAAAGATCAGAGGTTCATTTAAAAACCCAAGCTGACTCATAAACACTTATCCCCTTTTATCCCCACACTTGTGCTTCTGGACTGCCGTCTCCCACCAGCTACTTTTCCCACTAGCGCTTCATAAAATAATATTTTCCATACAGTATTTCATGAACCACTCCTCCTCCCAGCCACGGCGTATTTCTAATTACCCCAAGCCAAGGGCACTGCCTGTGTTTTCTTTTACTTTCTCTTTATGATAATATAAATCAATTCTAATGCTTTCCCTTTAAAATTTCGCTGCTTCCAGATGGAAGCAGCTGGCTCGACCTCTTAATGGTACTTATTTCATTCAATGGGGTTTCTCAGAAGGAACCTGAAGTGGCAAAGACAGGCTGCTTCACAAATGCTCTCTCCTGGGTGGGGGCCCTAGATGCACAATCACCTGAGACAGGAGAAGCTTCCAGAAAACCAAAACAAAGCTCTCTCTAGCTGGATAAAGATAACTGGCCCATAAACAGAGGGTCAAAGAGAAAGCCCAGCTCTGCACCCCAAAGGTGTCTCGTTTCCATCCTGCTCAGACACCAAGGAAGTACTGTCCTTCCCTTCTTCTCTCCAAGGTACCTTAAACCAAGAGACCAAGGTATTGTTTGGGTTTTGCTGCTTATGAGACTTATACTTTGGATTCTGAAGACCCCAGACAATTAAAGCAAGTTCAATTATGTAATGATTATTCTCAGGGTGAGCCTCGGCAGCACCAGAAGCATGTCCGAAATGTGAATTCTCCATCCTATACACAAGGCTTACAGCTATACCATCCCTCAGAATATACCAAGAGGACTCTTAAGCCTACATACCACAGAGATACTGACACAACCATGTTTACTGCAACTCCTTTTGTAATAGGCAAGTTATAGAATCTGCCCAGGTGCCCATCAACAGACCATTGACTGGGAGAATGAGCTGTATATACACATACAGTGGAGCTTTTATTTGAATATAAAGAAAAACGAAATCTTGACATTTGCAAGAACATGGACAGCTCTGGGAATTATCAAGTAAAATAAGCAGACTCAGAAAAACACATGCTCTGGATTAATCCTGTTGCCGTGGTAAACTCTGGCTACGAGCAGCTTCAGGGAGGAAAGGTGTACTTGGCTTACACATCAAGGTCACAGTCTGTTACTGAGGGGAAGTCAGGGCAGGAACTCAAAGTAGGAATTCTGAGGGCACCCCTTTTTGCTATTCCACATAGTTCCTCTGACTGAAGAACTTACTACATAGCCAGAAAAGTACAGCAGGAATCAAAGAGGAGGCTCACATACTTGCTGGATCACAGGCCTAGGGAATGGTGCTGCCCACAATGGGCTGGGCCCTCCCTCATCAGTTAACTATCAGGGCAATCCCTATAGACATTCCAACACTCCAGTCTGAGCTATAAAATTCCTCAATGGAGGCTCCCCTCTCACGTGACTCTAGGCTGTGTCAAGCTGACAGTTACAACCATCCAAGATATAGACTATCATATGTTTTCTCCTATCCAAGATCCTACACACACACACACACACACACACAACTTGAGGTAAACCATTTGGGAAGAAAACAATTAACAAGGGATGGGATGAAAAGGAGACAGGAGAGGGTAGTAAGTAGAGGTAGTCTAGCTCATGTGTATGATATATCTAAATAACAATGTCACTATGGTACCCATCAATTCTTACAGAAAATCTGTACTGATAATTGTTTTTAATTTTTCCAGGGGTACCAGCAATCTGTGTCTCAACATGCTTTTCAAATGTTTGAAGACAGTGTCAAACCTTAAGGACTACTGATGCAGATAAGAAGGATTATAAAATCTGAACGTCTTTGAGAGAATCAAATGATCCTTACAGCTATGATTCAAGCAAGCACCGTGTACCAGACAGTGCATCTAACTATCCCAAGGCCCCAAGAGCAAAGGCCCTATTCAGTGTGCCTGCCCTGGCATAGCTTTCCTTTTCTGTAACTCCAGAGTGGCCCTGGCGTGCTTCTGAAATGTAACACAAAGCTCTAAATTACACAGAGCCAAAGGCTTGGCTTCCCACCTGGGCAATCAGGTGTAAGGAGGCAAAGAGGGCTTTAGAAAGCACAGTGGCAAACTTCGGCCAGCATGTCTACATCACTTCGATGCTGCCATTTATTGTCTCTGCGGATGATGAAAGCTGCAGGTGCACGGCAAGAGTGGAGTCATGGGAAACATTTCACAGTGTGCTATCCAGAATCTTGGATCTCCAACCCTGCAAGCCCAGGGTGTCTGCTGGATAGGAAGATGATCTCTGTGAATTGCTTGCCCCCTGGCAGTGTTTCAACCAGGAGCATGCTCCCTTTCCTGCCTTTTATAAGACACATGGACTGAGGAAGGTATTGACTATGTCATTTTGAAGAGGGATGGAGCATGGCTGCCCAGCCCAAGTCTAGTATGTGAATCAAGCCTGGATCTAAACGTGGGCTGATATTAGAAAATCAATCTTTATTCCTAGGCAATCAAGAAAGATACCTTCTCCAGTCTCTCTACTGACAGCTCATAAGGTGGGGATATTGATCAAGTGACCAAATTTTTAGTTTTGACTATAAAAGCAATTTGTTTGTGGGATACAACTATCTAAGGTGAGTGCTTTGTGGCTGTTACCTACAGGGCTATCTCGGCCAGGCAACTACGGATGCTTCTGTAGTAGGGTTCTTTGTGAAGTTACTAAGATAGTGTCTCTTGATTTATTTGTTTATTTGATATAAATTATTTTTTTCTTTTTTTAGGAAATTGAGGTGCTAACCAGCACATGCCACAGTTTACTTTATCTAGAAGGTTCTTGGAGAGACTCTGAAAGCCAGTGGCAATGAAATGGTTAATCTTCCTTGTCAAGCTGACTGGACTTAGAATTACCATGAAGTACAACACAGAGTATGTCTGTGAGGCTGATTCCAGAAAGGCTTAACTGAGCACCCACCTTGGATATGGGCTGCACCATCTGATAGGCTATGGTTCTCGAATGAATAAGGAGAAAGAAAGAAAGCTAGGTACCAGCACTCCTCTCTCTCTCTCTCTCTCTCTCTCTCTCTCTCTCTCTCTCTGCTTCCTAACTGTTGACACATGTGACCAGCTGCCTCATCAACTACAATGAACTGAACCATCAAAATGTCAGCTACAATAAACTCTTGTTTCTTACATTGAATTTTGTCCTCTATTTGATCACAGCAACAAGAACTCAGAATCTCTCTCTCTATTTATCTCTCTCTGTCTCTCTATCTCTGTCTCTGCCTCTCTCTCTGTGTGTGTGTGAGTGAGTGAGTGTGTGTGTACACACATACATGCACACATGCAATGCCCAAGGAACTCAGAAGAGGGTGTCAGATCCTCTGGGAGTGGAGGTACAGTGGTTGTCATCTGCCTGATGTGGGTGCTGGAAACTGAACTCAGGACCCATGGGAGAACGGGAAGAGCTCCAAACTACTGGTCTACCCCTCTAGCCATTATCAAGACCTTTATGACATAAAAAAGGAGAGGTGGCTTTCTCCTGCTCGTGATCAGATGCCCACTAGAGATGGGGTCCTGGTCAATGAGCATACAGAAGCTATAGCTAGTGTTCTGTTCATTTAGTACTGTTCACACTGTCCATTGTTCATTTAGTACTGTTCACACTGTCCATTGCAGCTTCTAAACAGAACTGTGATCCTAAGTGGGTTAGCTCATTAGATACATCACAGCAGCCCTGAGTGGGTCAGTCCCTCAAATACAGGACTGTGACATTGAAAGGGCCAAATCTCTCACATACAGGGCCATGGCACTGAGTGGGTCAACCTGTTAGATAAATAGCCCTAACACTGAGTCAACTCCTTATATAAACAACAATAACTGTGAGTGGGTCAAGAATTAGATACATGGAGGTGATGCTGAGTGGTTCAATCTTAAGATACATGACTATAATTTTGAGTGGGCCAACCTGTTGGATACATGTTGTATCTATCACACATCTGCACAAACAACCATTGAGCCCAGTAAGGCTGTCCCATGAATTCTGCTTGCCTGGAAGAAAACTGTGGGTTATCCAACAGTGGAATTTAAGCTTTAAAGTGCATTTCTTGACAAAATAGACATCCCTGTCTTTCTCCTCTTAAAACTTTATTATACTTTCGTATTAAATGTCTATATTAATTCATCAGTGGATGGCTTAGCTGATTATTAGATACCAACTAATATCTTTTTAAAAACTGCATACATTTACTTAATTGTATATATGTATTCATGAATGTGTTCACACAAGCCATGATGTGTAAGAGCTCTTTTCCCTCTATCTCCTTCCAACACACACTAAGAAATAAGGTTGACCAGTTGTCTGTGCTAGACTTAGTCTCTACTTACTATGGGCAGGTAGTGAGGTTAACCACTTATTTGTTTTGCTAACTTGGTTACAATTAGATTCCTTGTTCCTCTACTCTACTTTCTCCTTCCACCATGTAGGTTCTGAAGATAAAACTAAAGTCATCAGACTTGGCAGCGAGCATTGTTATTGGTTAAGCTATCTTGATGTCCCCTGAATAAGGCTTTCTAAAAGCATCTCCATTGTAACAGGGTGCTTTGGAACAAAGAATCTGCAGATATGTGGTAGCAGTGTTACACTTATGCTTATAGCCTCTTCCAAGACATTGACTATATCAGCTGTGGAATACTTGCTCTGGGCCTCGGACAATGACATTCTGAGCATACTCAGTAATTCAGGTATTTTATTTTATTTGGTCCTTACATCAGCTTATCAATGGGGTGAAGTGAATTATCCTCTGCCTGGGGTTGCACACACTAAAGCTAGGAGATAAATATTATTCTCAGATCAACAAACTGATAGTTTCAAATGAGGTCCCCAATATTGATGGTATTGATGTCTTTGCTCCTGGCTCCTTTCATAGGGATTCAGTCTGAGATCTCTTGACCACTGTTAGAATCCAGAACCTGGACTGGTCATTCATTATGTACACTCAGATGTCAATGGGAATTACACAGGCCCATAGAACACAGGTCAGGAGAGTTTACCTTACTTAATAAATAAGAAGGGAGTGTGATTGAGTGTTATTCTTAAGATCAACTCAGGCCTCCAAATGCATATCTATACCCTTCCACAAATGGGGATGCCCCCCACACACACACACACATACTTTTAAAATGAAAAAAAAAAGAAAGTCTTTCCACAGACTATGCCCTCAATTTAGAGAAGATAGAAAGGATATTTCTAAAGGAGAGAGAGAAGGAAGATAATGTGGTCAGAGCTTGAAAATAAGTGTTGATTTTCATCGTAAACCAATTAGATCCAGTGCCGCCCTTTTTATAAGCAAGAATTTGTTTTGACCTCCTTCATCTCTAAGACAAAACACATAGATGACATAATTATCTGCATGCATAATGCAATGGAAATATAATAACTTCTCCTAATAAAGACAAAGGAACTGGAGAAAGAGCCATAATGAGGCGGCATAGATTTTGATATGCAGATGAGCATGTGAGTGAGCTGAAGACAAGGCAATAAAGGACTTCTGCCAACCACAGAGCCAGGAGTGTGATCTTGTGTGAACTGGGGGTGGGGGGTGGGGAGTGAGTCCTTCTGGAATGCTGGGCAACTGTTGGAATGTCCAGAAAGGAAAACAAATGCAAACTCTCCTTCATTTAAAAATTACTTAATTTTTAATTACATGTGTGTGTTATTCTGGGTGTGGATATGGACACAAAAGTATGGGTTCCCACAGAGACCAAAGTGACTGTGAGATATCCTGGAGCTACTAAATTATAGGCAGTTGTAAGCCACTTGTCATGGGTGCTGGGAACCAAACTTGGTTCCTCTGAAAAGCAGCAAGCAGTCTTTACTGCTGAGTCACCTCTCCAGTCTTTATCTTCCCTCAATTTAACCAATAATGGGAGTCCTTAAAAACTTCATCTATAGTAAAGCTATGCTGACATATTTCTTTTTTTAATGGTTTTAAAACTTTAATGTAGAAAGGCAGAGAGAAAGAGAGAAGGTAGAAAGAGAGGCTGGGCCATGGCCACATAGAGAGAGGGAGGAAGGGAAAGAGAGGAAGGAGGGCTAGAGAGTAAGAAAGGTGAGGGCTTAAAGAAAGCTGACATACTTCTGAAATAGGCATAAAATAAAGTTGAGCTTGCGAAGCAGCTATCTAGGGGTAGCGTTTCATCCTGTATCAGTTTCCCCTGAGGATATTTGGAGGATGTGTGCGATGCATGACTGCTTTCTCTATTGACTGAATCTACTCTCCAAAGCATAGGGCATCTAACATCTCCGGTCTCCAGCCCATGGATACTAACTGACACATCTCAGGAAATGAGGGAAGCAAAAAGAATGAGTCTATGCCAATAAAACATCCTTAGATGGGTGTGACTTAATGTACATATCTATATGCATGCCTCTATGCATGCATGTCCATGTCTATGTGTGTACAGAATACTTTTGGAAATGTGTGGCCCATTCCTTGTCAGAAACCAAATAGTTAGAATAGTAATAATCAAAGTGAAGAAGGCTATCAGGCATTCCCATGGTTTGTTCAATCAAGCGATCAAGGCTACACTTAAATATAATCATGGGTCCTTTATACAAATTCCATAAAACTCCTTACAGGCTATATCTCTCCTCTGTGTATTCCAAGCCTTGTGCTGGTGAGTTTTGAATGTCAGCTTGCAACAACTTAGAATCACTTAGAAAGACAATCAGCAAATGTCCTGATCAGGTTGCTCTGTGGGCACATCTGTGGGAGACCGCTTCATTCTATTGGTATAAGAAAACCCTATGGGCTCCACTGTGGGAGGCTCTATTCCCCAGGCACGAGGATATTGCTCTGCATAAGGCAAGAGAATGCTGTATGAGAGCATGCAAGCAAGAATCCATTTATTTCTCCTCACTCTTGAATGTGGATATGATGTCATTGGCTACTTGAATTCCTGTCTTCACCTACCCCCAACGATAAACAGTAACCTTGAATTCAAATTCAAACAATTCATTTCCTCTCTAAGTCACTTTGGTCAGGGTGTTTTATCACAGTAACATAAACAAAACTGGGGTGGGGGGCGTGAGTAGGACCCTGAGCCAGATCACACTGACCTTGATCTTGCGAGCATGACTTGGGACTCACGAGTGTGAATGAGACTTTCTATGCTGAGTCGGTTCTGTGCTGCAGGTAGCACTCTCTCAATTAGGAACCACTCACATCTAACTTTGCCACATTAGTATCCCATGGGAAGTTTTCAACTTGACCTTCTAAGCTGCCAAGCATCGTAGGACATTTCATACAATTAAAGGGAAGCCATGCTTGAGAACTCAGGCAAATAGCATTCTTTAAGACAAGTAAGTAAAATGTAACCCAACTTACAGCTCTGTCACAATGGAAACAAAGTTGTCATCTCTCTTAAAAGCCTGATAACCATAAACAAAACTTAAGCCAACATCCAAAACAAATATAAACTGATCATTTTAGATAAACTATCTTATCTTAAAAAACCCAATTGCAACAACCAATCACGGTCAGGGATGAACAACTTCCAGTTGTCACATCTTCCGGAGGCCATTTCTTTTTTAAGAGGGAGATAATGGGAAGGTTTAGGATGTTTTAAAAATCTGGTTTCAAATCAAAGGCCATTAGCTACTGTTGAAGCATCTTGATTTCAGAAAGCTAGAGAAAGAATCTCTTGCTGGCTGAGCACCCAGGAGTCAAGACCAGGAGTTCTAAGGAGGTGAGGTCATGATAGGACTTGCTGGTGTCATTGACCTGAACACTTAATGGGTTCCCATCACATACCAGGCACTGAGAATGCTGGAATGCTTAGGAAACATTAGTTAACAAGTTAGAAAGTACATACAGCTGTACATGTGTAACAATAATAATTAAAGAAGGGGATTGGATTGGGAGGAGTGGATTGGGATATGCAGGTGGGGTTGCATGCAGAAGTGGGTAATGATATAAATACTATACTCATGTGTAAAGTTCCCAAAAGGATTAAAAGTTTGAATTTAAAAAGAAACACAAGGCATAAAATAGGCATATTTGGTATGTACTCATGAGAGCTCTTCCTAGGAGAATTAAGTGAAGGGGAGATCTGCCTTGAATGTGGGTGGTTTAATCCCAAGAACTGGGGGTCCGGACTACATTAAAAGGGGAAAATCAGGAAGTGGGTGTGAATAAAAACATACCCTACAACAGGGAGTGTCAGGTAAGAGGAATGCCTGGTGTGGTGGATCTGAGACAGGCATCTAGAACATTCTCACTCTAAGTTCAGAGAGGGAGCAGAGTTGGAGAGTAAGTGAGAAGCCACACAGGTTAGTGAGTATGGGAGAGATTGAGAAATTGATGCTTCTCTGGGGTGAAGTAAGAGGCCACAGACCTTGGAATCAGAGATGTAATAGGATTTTTCAGAGTCTCTCTGCTGCTGCATATGGATGTCACAGAGAACTATGGATGTGAGAGGGACTGGCTATCCAATCACCCAGGTTGGAGAAATTTTAAATCCCATTGTGGGGTTTCTATCCTGCCATGGTCATTCAGTTCCTGGATAAAAGACACACAACTTTTAGTATTTAAACAGCACAATAGCTGAGCAGATATCTACCCTCTATGCTATTAGAATCTACTTTTCTATGGACAACACCAAGTTACTACTTACTGTGTTTCATTTGGGCTTCTCTTAACTCCAAATGGCCAGCCCTCAGGGCCATGTTTTCATGACTCACCTAACCCATGGGGGCTTCCCGTCATCCTCACCTTCTTCTTCTCTCATGGTTCTCCTCTGACTCTAAGCCTGGGAATCCTAAATCCATCCTGTGTCTCTTCTGCCTGGCTCTTGGCTGTCAGCATTTTTATTCACCAATCAGAAATAATTTGGGAGCAAGTTCACATAGCATCACTTGAGTTTAAGTCTTGAAGGACCAGTATTAGCATTAGAATACAAGCAGCATCAGGCCAACTCACTACATTTCCTTTTTTGTCCAATTTAAAAAGCTCTTTCTCTTATATAACAAACAATACATAGTATGAACTATCTTGAAACAATTATGAAAATGATTAAGTATGAATTACATTTAGAAGTCCAGTCTGTTTATATTTCATAACTTAGATGAGATAGATACTTTATCATCTATCCTATCTTGGTGAGTTAGAATTTTGTATCTAAATATCTTTTTATCTTAACTTGCATTGCCATTCTAAAAAATCTTTTAAAATCCTAAACAACTTAAGTTTAATTGTGAGGAATAAATATTATTTGAGTATGCAGGAAGCATAGGGACACAGCTTTCAAAAATCATAGAAATGACAGAGACAGCTGACAGCCTGGACCATCCTCAATATCCCTTATAATGCTGGAGCATCTATCTTAAACCCTCTGGCCCAGAATATTGATAGAAGTTAAGTGAAGCAGGAATTATGAAGGACTAGCTTACTCTGTGTTGGTAGAGCTTAGCAGTCAACTATCCCTTTTTGGTCATGATTTTTGTCTGTAGATAAAGTTAGGGAATTTCTTGCCCAGTAGCTAGTTTGCCACAATTGAAGCAACTCCACAATTCTACAGTACTCTGTGGACACCTGTATATGCCCCAGCAAAGAGTTTTGCTGCAAGGGAAGAATTGTTGCATAGGGTATGGCCATCTGGTTCTGATTCACACCTCTCTAAAAAACTTATAGTCAGTCATCTCCTGAGGGATGATGGGAAGAACATAGATTCCCAGGGGCTGTATGTACTAAGCGGAGAAAACTGAGCAACACAGAGGGCTGGCCACCGTATGGTGAAGGCAGAGCTCTCTGTGCTGTTCCATCAATCAGGAATTGCTCACATCAAGGCTGCAAATCTCTTGTGGTCCTATTGTTACTCCTGAGATGTGTCCTGGTAGTGTTTGCATGAAGGACCACCTAGGAAAGTGGACCTTGTGCCATTGTTTATGTAGCAGAGTTCTGGGAGACACAGCATGGGGCAGGAACCCTATGGGAACCACAGCAGGAAACAGTTGGCCAGTGACACTCTAAAACATGGGTCAGCCTCAAAGTGGCACAGGAAGATGAAGAGGGGAAGGGGAGGCTGAGCAATGTGTAGGCCACATCCCAAGTCTGGAATTCCAAAACAGGCAATGTCTATTGAAGTAGAAATTAGGATCAATCTACTATACAAAGAGACACCAGAAAACTATGTAGTGAGCTTTCATATAATCAGAAAAAAATTATTAAAACAATATAGAGAAAGGGAACCATAACCAAGCCTTCTGGAATGGAATAGGTCTGCCATCTCAGCTAACCAGGAGGTTGAGGCAGGAGGATTGCAATGTTAGCTTGGGCTACAGCATGAGTTCAAGGAAGCTTGATAAAATCATGTCTCAAAATAAGAAATACAAAGAGGGATGGATGTGTGGATCAGGAGTAGAGCATTTGCCTAGCATGTATTAGACATTGGGCTCATCCCAATACGGAAATTATGATTTACCAAATGAGCATAAGAAAACATTTTTAGTCTTACTAGCGATGAAGGAAAGGAGAATTTAAAAGACAGTTTTTAGCCACAACATTGTCAAGTTGATAAAATTAACATTTACCATGACATTGATTTGGGAAATGAGGTTTTGAATTTGTTAGCAGGGATAATGTTAATTGCTGCAACTTTCAGGGAAATTAAATTGGTGCTTGCTTATAAAAATCATAAGTTCACCTACCTAACTTCGCATCAGAGAAGCATTTGGAAGCCCCTGTGAAACACAACCCATTCTTACATATCCCTCCAATGGATGGAAGAGATGGAGAGATGGTCTTTTCTGGCTAACAGGATGCTAAAGGTTTGCTGAATGCCAACCTGTTCTCCTTGATCTCCTTAGTACTCATAACCCTGTGACTACATTGGGGAACAGAGGGACCCAGTGGGTATCCAGAACAAAGTCTCAGACACGTAACTGTGGTTGAGTTGTTTTGGCCAGCTCCCAGGTGCCCAAGCCATCTCACCAGAGCCCCCTTCTGCCATGGCACTATCTCCAGTGATAGTTTGTCACTGCACACAGAGAGTGAAAAGCTAAAAGCTAGAAAGAGCCAGAACATCCGCCCACTGAGAAATGATGGGTTTAATAGTGCTGGCTTCATAGTAGAGATGTGTGTGAAGGAAAGCCATGAGGGGAATCTTCTACCAGCCATCTGGAAGAGTGAACTTGTGGCAGGAAGCCATGTTTTTTTTTAAATTTGGGGGGGTGAGTTGATGAGAGTGGCTAGTGCAGATCACTTAATTTTCATATGTACTTTGAAGGCAGTTCATCCAATGCATGCAACACTCTTGATATCCAGATGTGATGAATGTATGGCAAGGCAGTGTCAAGGAAGATCAGTCTGGGGAGCTTACCTACCTGCTTCTGAGAACCCTGTGGTGCTCCTAAGGTTCTCTGACTGACTTTAAACTGCAGCCTCAATTTTGCTGTGTTAGACATGGTTAATTCTGTGAAAGCTTCAGCAGCCTTTGTTCCCTTTGTCCTAAGACTCTAAATATGGGCTGAGTGGCTCCTTTTCAGGCACATCCTAAGAGGACAGACATCTAATCTTATCTCTGAGAACAAATATTCTATGTATGTGTGTATGTGTGTGTGTGTGTGTGTGTGTGTGTGTGCATATGTGTATTATAACATATGCATATGCATGAGAGCACACGTGTATGTGTGTGTGCATGTGTGTTCATGTGTAGCTGAGAGTGTATGTGAGTGCAGGTAACTATGCATGCATGTATATATGTATGTATGTATGTATGTATGTATGTATGTATGTATTGTGAGTGTAAGCATTTGTGCATACACACATGTGCCTAGAAGTACACTTGTATATGTGTGTGCATGCATGCACATGTATGTGTGTGCACATGAGAATGCATATGTGTGAGCACATGTGAGTGTCTCAGTGCATTTATACATGTGTGTGCACATGTGTGTGTACATGTGTGGGTATGCATGTATGCATAGATATGTGTAGATGTGTTCATGCATGAGTGAATATTGTATAGGGTGACTCACATGCTCAAATTTCCAGAAATTCTCTTCACCCTGAAGTTCAAATAACCTGAAAGATTTTTTTTTTTAAAGAATGAATCTTCTCTTCATCCATGTTAAACAAAGGGAAAAAAAAGTCCAGTACATTTCTTCTTTGAAGGACAAATTCATCACAGGATCCTCTCTGTTATCCTAGTGTTGACTGAGTCTACAGATGCCTTCATCCTACTAGGAATTCAGTTTCATTTACATGGAGCCTGGACATGAGGGCAGGGAGCCTGCATGGATAAGAACCACTGACCTCTTGATGAGCACGACTAATTGGAATTTTCAATGAACGCTTATGATTCTCTGATCTTGTGACATTCGAAATCAGTGACAAATTAAATCCCCCATCATCTGAGATGTGAACTGCACTTTACTGAAGTTGAAACACTTGAAAATTGGTTTTTACAAATGCCATCTCATTCGAACGCTCAGCAGCGGTATGTCACTTCAGATAGGTATGAACGTGAAAACCGAGTGGCTTTGTATGGAAGCAGACGTGTCTGTTTCCTGCCAAAATAGCCGTGTCAACACTCGCGTGGTGCTGATGGGGAACTCTGGTACAGGGCTGGGTCTAAGAGGGGTGTTCCGTGTCTAGACAGGAGGATTTTGGATGACTAATAGAGCCCTGTGGAAAGGCATGCTTCCCTAGGGCAACCCTCCCTAAAGATAGCTCTATTTCTCTACGCCTTAGCTCTAAGTAGGCTTGCGCGGGCCAGTGCGTATGCGCAGGATCCATTCCCAGCTCCCATTGCTCTGCGCCCCATGATCTGTGTTCAGTCGCTTCTGTTCTCACACATGCACTCAGCAGCCTCTGCCTTACACCTCCTGTGCCTGTGCACGAGCATCCCCAACACCTAAACAGGAGTTCTCTGTCTCCATAGGCTTATAGAGGTTAGCTTGTTAGCTATAGCCTTTCCACAGACTTCAATGTGTCTGAGAGGCATCCTCCACTTTCCCCTCTCCTCTCTGCTGCATTTATGGGCAAGTCAGAAGTGGTGTGATGTTCATGCCTCATATTTAATCATATCTAAGCATTAATTCCTTCTTTTTGGGGAAAGAAACAGTTGTCATATACAAGAAAGAATGATATGTGAAAATCCAAAATACCTAATTTCTTATGTGACTGTGATTTCGGATACCACTTGTTGGGCTCTCACTAAGTGACAGGGGACTCTTTCTTAGGTAAGATCCCACAGTTTAGAGGACTGTCCTCATTTCTGTTTCTACAGGGCAACATGTCCATTGAGCCAAATGAGAACAATAGCCTGACACCTGTTCCCCTTATGGGCAGCACCCTGTAGATTCCGATTACAAGGAACAAATGAGAGCAAGCAGTTTACAGAGAAGACGGAATGGAGAGGAGAAGGGAGACATGGATAAGTGGTATCTGGCTGGAGCATGTGAATCCTTGTAGACAGTGGGGGTGGGTTACTGCAGGGTTCTACCTTTGGAGATGTCAGGGACAATGTAGAAGAGGCTCCAGACAATCCAACACAAGAATCAGTGACTGGCATGTAATTGCCTGCTAGATCCTGTCAGGCATGCAACTCTTTGGCTTGAACCATGAGATTCACCCAGCAAAGCAGCCCAAGAGAAGGTCACCCATACTAGCCTCCCAGTGTACAGTGGGTGCTCTGAGGCTATCTCGGAGGCCACCAGCATCTGTTACAGTTGAATCCCAGAACCTGCAAAGTAGGTGATGCCAACCCATCTCAGGTCTGTGTGTCCCCCATCCCTTTCCCATCTCTTGAGGATGTCCACTGCTATTCCTGATGTTGATGGCTAGAACTGGTGAGCCCAATGAGGCTACATAATACCCAGGGAGCTCCCATCTAAAAACCCTTCTCCTCTTTGGTATATGTGGTCCCAGGGTCAGGGAGGAGTTGAAGGCAGAAAGAGATCAGGAAAGAAATTTTGGCCCAGGCTGGGATCTCGATGAGCTGGCTAGTGCCATAGTCTAGTCCTGGACAAAGCCTGAGAGTTCTGAACTCTTACCTGATATTCCAGATGGTTAGGAAAGTCATTTTGCTACCATGGGGGATCAGGATACCTTTTATCTGTCAGCTGTAAGCTTCATTAATGGCTCTGGGTGTTTAGACAAGGGCCAGGTGGAGCAGACTCTGCTGGAGTCCTTGGTGTCACCCTCCCTCCAAAGCCCCTTGTACTGCACACTTCAGTTTGTGTCCCTCTTGGACTTGGGACTTCTGGCTTCACCTGGTTACACCTTTATTTTGTGGCTGGTGTATACAGACTCTGAGACTCTCAGTTTAGGGTGCTTACACAGAGAAAGGGATTGG
>LR751211.1:96780-119981 GCA_902729485.2 Mus minutoides | reverse complement strand
TCTCCTCTCCTCTCCTCTCCTCTCCTCTCCTCTCCTCTCCTCTCCTTTCCTCTCCCCTCCTCTCCTCCCCCCAGCCCTCAGGCTGATGGTCCTGGATTCTGTAAAAAAGCCAGACTGAGCAAACCACAGAGAGCAAGCCAGGTAGCAGTGTTCCTCCACGGCCTCTGCTTCAGTTCCTGCCTTGAGTTCCTTCCAGTCCTGACTTCCAAGGATTTTGGACTACAAGCTGTAAGATGAAGTAAACTGTTTCCTCTCCAAGCTCTCATGTTGTCAATGCTGTTCTAAGTATTTCAGGCCATGTCTTTCCCACCCTGGGGCTCTTGTGATCCTGCCCCTCATCCAAGCAGGTATCCCACCAGCAAAGCTTTCAGGATCAGCTCTAACACTCAGAACACACACATGCCACGCCAGATCAGAGAATAGAATGGTAACCTTCTAGACTGCTGTGCAGGGCAATCCTGCCCCACCTCTTCCTAGCAGTGATATCTAGAAGGCCAGCCCATACTATCCATAGAGCCCCCAAGAAGAGGAGAACTGCATAACCAAGGCTGATCTCAGGGATGGAGAGCCTACACCTTCAAACCTTCACCCATGTCCTTCGGTTGGACCTAGGAGCCAAATACCCAGTGGACCTTCAGATCCTTAAGCCAATCAATTCATTCTTTCCATTTCACTAGATTCCTATGTCTTGTTTGATCTTGTTTGATTATGCAACCAGGGTCCAAACTAACTCATCATTTAATAGGGAAACATTTGCTTATAGAAAATTCTGTCTAGTCTTTCACCTGACAGGCACCATACATAATGAAGTAAGTAATGTGACCAGCTTTAATATCTAAAGTAGCATTTGGGAGTGAAAATGACATTCATTAGGTGATTACTGTATATGAAGCTTTGATTAAGTGATTTGTATGGCAGCAATGCATGTGTAGCATAAAAAATGGTTCAGGTAGTACAAACTGGTGTAAAATGCAACGTCTCTTTGACATTCTGTATCTCATTTCCATCACTAGTTACTGTGTTCTTTTGGCATTAGTCTACCTACATAAACAGGCATTATAAAATGGGTGAAGATTCACACATTTTTAAAGATTTCTCTTTAAGGATGTGTCTGTGTATGGGGATGCCTGTGAATCGGTGTGTGCACCTGAGTGTAGTTCCTACAGAGGCCAGAAGAGGGCATCAGATTCTCTGCAGAGCTGGAGTCACAGGCAGTCGTAAGCAGTCCAAGGTGGGTAATGGGAATAGAATTGAGACCTTCTGAAAGAGTAGTATGTGCTCTTAACTGCTACATTACCTCTCCAGTCTCATTGAGTGATTTTTTTTTAAACACAAAGTACAGCCACTATGAATCAACCAATTATCTTCCACATAGCATGATTCCATCCACAATACCACTGTTGCCTTATGAAGTCTGCACTGCACTCATGAGGCAGATGGCCTTCTGAGGAAGCTAGGTAAAGAACACGCTTAAACTGAAATTCATACCAGACAGCTGCCTTGGGGCACTGAGAACGCTGGACCAGGAATAGCTAACTGCTCAACTCCCTGCTTGGGTTTGTAAGAAATTGAGAAGCTGATACAAGAGTCAGAGAGTTAAACCTCAAAATGGGTTGTTGAGGAGACTGGAGAGATGGCTCAGTGTTCAAGAGCACCCACAGGTTCCATTCCCAGCACCCACAGGGTGGCTCATAATTGTCCTTAATTCCAGCATCTGGGGATCTGGTGCCTTCTTCTGGCTTCCATGGGCACTGCATGCATGTCCTGCACAGACATGCAGGCAAATAAACACTCAGGCCCCAGAGAGGTGTCCCTGCTTTCAGTGGTAAACGCCCCATGTCTGTACAAGTTCTGGAAACCAAGCATATGTTTAGTGAGATGCAGCCCAAAATCAAGATGCTGGAATGGGGAAAACAGGCACCGCATCCTGAGGAGAAACTGCTGCCTCCACTGCCGCCTCACTCAGCTGTCAGGTTAGGAGGAAAAGGAGGAGGATTCAGGAGAGGTAGGCTGGTGTCCTGTTCAGAAAATCTCACTTCTTCAGACCAGAATTCAACCCTTAGGTAATTAAAACCATTGAGATGGCCCCATCACATTTACCCAGGAGCCGGGCAGTGGTGGCACACACCTTTAATCCCAGCACTTGGGAGGCAGAGGCAGGCGGATTTCTGAGTTCGAGGCCAGCCTGGTCTACAGAGTGAGTTCTAGGACAGCCAGAGCTATACAGAGAAACCCTGTCTCAAATAAATAAATAAATAAATAAATAAATAAATAAATAAATATTTACCCAGGTAAGAGGGCTCCACTTATAATTTTAAGGTTTGAAGGGTCAATGGCCTGACTGCTTTGGGTCTGTTGGGCAGAAATCCAAGACCTCTCTGCCAACCCTGCATATGCCTGAAACAGGCTTCATCAAAGCACAACCCAGATGCCACCCCCTCATACCCACAGTGCCCAGGGCTTGGAAGGAAGACGTCACAGCCATCTTCATCCCCATTTCCTAGTCAGGTGCTGTTTTTGTTGGGTGCCAGACCCACACATGCAATGAACTGCAAGCTTGCTTACTGAAGCTATCTCCAGCTACCAGGTCCAACCTGCTGGCTGAGTGACTAAGACAGGGCACTCGGCCCACAGAGCTGGGATAGAGACTGGAAAGTGTGAGAACAAGTCACCTGCCCCCTGTGATGCCCCTCCACACCCCTGGGATATTGGTGTAGTCTTCCCTCTGCTCACCCAAATGGATACTGTGATAGACTCAGAGAGAGAGTGACATAGGCTGGCCGTGATTCCGGTGGGGCTTGCAGACCCTGTCTGAGGAAGTGAGCTGTCATGGCTCCTTGGGCTGAGGGCCATGTCTGGGCATCTTTCAGTCCCACTCATCCCTAGGCTGGGATGCAGCCTCTAATGAGCAGCTGTGGAAGCAATGATGAAGCTCGAGATTCCATTTTCACTGTTACAAATTCATTATGGGGAAAAAAAATTAAGAAGCAAACTCAGGGAGATTCGAGGATCAGAAATCCAAGGTGAACACAAACAGAAGAATATACTTGCACACGTACACAGATACAGGCATATGCACACACACACAGGCACACACACATGCATTGGTACACAATGCATATATGTACATACACACAGATACCGACACATCCATACACACAGATAACTTGCACACACACACATGCATAGGTACACAAATGCATATATCCACATACACACACACGCCTGCACATACGTTTACGGTGAAAGAGATAGAGGGCACTGCATTGTACCTGCTACGCAATGCTCTACCACTGAGCTGCATACCTCAACCCCAGTCCTTCTTTCTTTATTTACTGTTAAGGGAGGAAGAGACCCAACTGGAAGCTGGCTCATAGAGATGTCTCTCTGCCTCATTAACCACAGCCTCTGCCATAGTCTGTGTGAATAATTACGTTCTTGTTGAATAAATCTACCAAGCGAATGCCTGTAAATTTAAAAAGCCAGAGACCCTGTCTCAAGGGAGAGGGAAACCATTCCTGAGTGTGGCATTTGAGGTTGTCATCTCTCCTACATCCCACCACCACACACGAGGTGATTTATACAAAGCACACACAAAGATCTAAATAAAATACATCTTTTTAAAAATGAATACAAAAAGGTCCCAGGGGAAATGAAGAGCAAATAAAACCTAAAAGGCATTAAGGACACCCTCAGATTACACACTATTGATGATCAAGCCTGAACGGAGAAGACCCTTGAAAGTCGGGGTCCAAGTCACCTGTCCCCCTCCACCCTCTAAGATTCACCTTCTATCCCTACCTTTTAAAAAGCATTCTTTGAGAGCTCCATACAATGTAGTATCATCCTATCCACACCATATCCCCCATTCTAGCTCCCCGTGGATCCTCACACTGTATCCCTCTTCCAATCTCATCCTCTCTTATTCCACTTATTTATAATCATTCCAAAACTGGAGCTACTTTAGCCTGCTCTGTTGTGGCATGGTTGACCTACCCAAGGGCCACACCACTGAAGAAAACCGGCCCTCCCTCCTCTACCAGCCATCACCTGTCAATCATTCCTCAGTTAGGGGTGGGGCCCCAGAGCCCCTCCTTCATCTGTGTTGGATATTGACTGGCTTAATCTTGTATAGTGGATGGGGTGTGGTGGAAGGGGATAGAATAAGGGGGGGGGGTCTGGGGAAGGTGGGTCAGGGGGTACATAGGGGGGACCATAGCTGCTGCTTTAAGTTCTGGAGTGCAGTGACCTTGTCATTTCCAGAAGACACTATATTACAAAAGCTCTCCCTGACCTGTGGCTATTAGAATCTTCCCAGCCTCCTCTTCTGTTGTGTCCCCTAAGCCCTAGAGATGGGGTGTGAGATATGGATTACCTGTTTAGGCCTGAGATTCCATAGTGACTTCTCCTCTACGATCTGACAAATTGTGAGCCTCTGTGTTAGTTACCATCTATACAAAAGGAGCAATACTGGTGATCATTGAGAGGTGGTCTTCCTTGACGGAGTCTCCTGTAGCTCAGGCTAGCCTAGGATTTAGTATGTAGTTGTGGATGACCTTGAACTCTGGTCTTCTCTACCTCTCCCAAGTGTTAGCATTAGAGGTGTGCTTCCTCCAGACTTGCCTCTTCAGCCTTGGCACCCAGTGATAACCTTATAAGAATGACCTCTTCCATGTTCTGTTCCCTACTGTCATATGTGATCGGGACCTGCCAAATATCTAGCCATTTCTACAAAGAGAAACCAATTACCCACTGACTTCTGGAGAACATATTAGAACAAGCTTCTTATATAAAATTTTCTTCTTTTTAAAAAAAATTTAGCTATACAACGACGACAAATCCCCAAATTCAGTTGCTTTTCTCTCTCTTTGAGCACTGAAAAAAAAATCAAAGATAAAAATAAGTTTCATCAATGCCATTTGCCTGCGGCTCACCTTCCCACGTGTGCAGGAAACGAGTAGGCTGGAGAAAGGCTAATAAAATGTTTCAATGACTTCTGAGGGATAAGCATCTCCAGGCACGGTCAGAATGAATAATGGCTGTGCTTCAAGCTCCGAGAAGAGGCAGAGCTATCCAAAAAATCTCAATGAATACAAGCAATGCTAATTGTAGCTCTCCACCTCTTCCTCTCGGGCTCTGCTGGTGGAGATGGGTCAAAATGAGGAGTTTTAGATTCATGCGTCTAATCCAGATGAACTTGGAGAGAAACAGAACATTTTACTCAGCTGAGGTCACTGCCAGATCCCCCCTGGGTACTTTAGTCAGCTAAGAACCCTGGGAGACAAGTGAGAGAATTCTGTTTAAAGTTGCTCAAGGAAAATACAATCCGACATGAAAAATAAGGACTAAGCTATCTAAGGAAGGCATGTTGGGAGGTGTCAAGAAGAGATAAAATCATCAGCCCTAAATGCCTAGGGCTCTTATTTTTTCCTCTCTGCTTCTAACTTGGGGGGGGGGGTGGCAGGGGTGGCGGGGGAGGGAGGGAGCGAGGTCTATCAACCTCTGCTGCTCCAGGACCTTGGGATAATCTGCCTGGTGGAATATTGTAAAGTGTAAGCTTGCTGCTAACTCTTCATTCATTCAGAAATACACAGGGATCCTGTTGTGGGTACATGAAGGTCAGAGGGCACCTAGTGGGAATTGGTCTTCTCTTTCTACCCGTGTAGGAGCCGGGTATCAAACTGAGCTCATCAGACTTGGCAGCAATTGGCTTTACTTACTGCATTATCATCTCACTAGCCCATGATTCAAATCACACTTACCTTGCTAGCCTATAAGGGGATCGCACAATAAAACCACAGAGGGGTGTGTACCAAGTATATAGAACTTGTACAAGTCCTTTAGAAAGAGGGGCTGGGGGCCAAGAACAGAACACAAATAGTAATTAGCATATGAAATGGCAATGTAGGGAAGTATAAGAATAGTCTATATATAGTCTACTATAGTAGGTTGGCCTATTGCTGCTTGTATTCTAATGCTAATTTGGGGCCCTCTAGACTCTTTGCCCCAGAGAGTCCAAACATACCCTCTGAGACCCTGCCCCCAAGTTAATTCTGATTGGTGAATAAAGATGCCAGCAACCAATAGCTGGGGAGAAGAGACATAGGTGGGGTGACGTTTGGCTGGCTTGGAGGAAGCAGGGAGAAGCTGCCCTGGGATAGAACAAAGCACAGGAGAGGAGAGCAGAGAGGCGCCATGGGCTAGGGGCCAGGAGACCTTGGCCCAGAGGGCTGTCTGGTTGGAGTTTAAGAGCAGCCCAGATGAAACATAGTAAATAATAACTTGGGGTTATGGATAGGAAGGTAGATTCTAACAGCATGGAGTGTAGGTGGCTGCCCAGCTATTGTGCTGACTAAGGCATATTAAAATATAAAGGCTGTGTGTGTGTGTGTGAGAGAGAGAGAGAGAGAGAGAGAGAGAGAGAGAGAGAGAGAGAGATCCAGGAACATAAATGGTTTAAGGCAGGTAGCTCCACACAGAGATTTTTTTTTTTTACTACAATCTACCTGTTGATTTAGGTCAGAAGAAAACTGGAAACTGATGAGGAAAGAGAACTTCGAGCTTGTTGCAGCTCACAGAACATGTGGGCTAAACACAGGAAGGAGCAGAGAAAGTCCCAGGCCTGGTTTCCCTCCTAATGCTGGATATTTATTAGACCACTGCCCTATGCTGATGACCTCAGAAGGAACAGGAAATGAAACCAAATAATAACTGGGTGTCCTTTGACACTGGAGATGTGGTTTGGAAGATCGCCCTTTAGGCAAACCACAAGGGCAAATGTGAGGACAGGGATTTGAGTTGAAAGTAAAGACTGAAGGGAAGAATCCGGTCATACCTGTGGCAGTGTAGTCCATTATCATCAAGGTGGGAGCATGGCAACACCCAGGCAGGCATGGCACAAGCACAGCTGAGAGTTTCACATCTTCATCCAAAGGCTGCTAGTGGAAGACTGACTTCTGGGCAACTAGGGTGAGGATCTTATGCCCACACTGACAGTGGCACACCTACTCCAACCAGGTCACACCTATTCCAACAAGGACACACCTCCAAATGGTGCCACACTCTGGCCCAAGAATATACAAACCATCACAATGGCCCTCCTATGGGATCCTTCGGCATCAGGTATGTATCTCTAGCTAGAGAGTGACTTGCAGAACCTCTCCGACTCCCTTGCATCCAGCCAACAGCTCTTCTCTGGATGGCTTTCAGGGGTGGCCTTGATGGCTTGCAAAGGATAGCCTACATTTATAGATGCTTACCCCCCCCCCCGCCCTCAGTTGCAAATGCAAGGGGCAGAACTTGCTCTGAGGGAGCAGAGTGGGGAGGGGGTGGTCTTCCCTGGACACAATGGAATATGTCTGTACCCAGCTTTGATTAGTGAAACACCCAGTCAGATCTGTCTGGGTTCCACATCGATTTGAGGGCCCACTACCTGATTGTCCTTTTTTCCTACAGAGCAGAGGGAACATCTGCCACAGGTCATTAAAAACACATCTCCTTTCCTTCTTGACAAAGACAGGAAAAAAAAAATCTAAATGTGCAAGTTTGTGAGCAGCGGAAACAGCATGAATGCTTAATTAATTCTATGTGCCTTTTGCATTTCATTTTCTGTACCAAAGACCCCGTGTTTTGTAAGCATTTGCTAAATACCACCCAGAGGTGCAATAAACCTTTTAGGATGAACGCCAGAGATGAGATGGGCAGATAACAGGTATGGATGGGAAACACTGCCATGCCAGGGACTGTGGTGACTACATCTCTCCCATCCCGGGTCTGCTTTCTCTCTCTGCAAGCAAGGCTCACCAGCCAGTCATTTTGAACCTTTTGTCTACCTCAAAGCAAGATAACCTCCATAAAGAATGGGACTAGTAACTGTAGTATCAAGCCAAAATTAAATTCCCAGGCTATCTCAGAAGGTGAAAATGCAATAAAGCTGCCAGGATTAGAGGGGAATTTGTGCTTAAAATGACAAGCCAAGAGAGAAGCATTTCACAGAGATGGAGGGACCCAAGATATACGGACTCTGATTAGAAGGAAGAGGCGGGAGGGGGGAGCTAGGAGCTGACACGGGCGACCCCAAAATACAATCTCACGCCGCACAGTTTCCAAGGCCATTAAGAAAAGTAGCTTAGGGAGGCACCCTGCAATTTTTCTTATTTGGAGAAAAAAAATGTCTGATTTTATCAGAAAGTCAAACTCATTTCTCATCTAAAACCTTCCAGATTTCTCAAAAAATGTCACAGAATACGTAGAAAGCAAGGTAAAGCCTAGAGGCTGGATCTACATTGTATTTTAATTGGCTTATGATGGCTGCTCGTTGATGAAATAGACCAAGATTTAGACACCGTACATGGCCACATCAAGGTCGATCTTATATCCACCACAAATATCAATCACCAACTCCTCTATACTGAGATTGTTCACACACTCGTTTTCTTCACTGTGAAATACACGAAGCCAGAACCAGCTAGAGTCTCCCTTTTGTGCTGCAGAGCACCAGAACTTAGAACCAAATCATGAAGTCACAGTGGACCACTGGGGTGAATAAAGTCAATGTGGTATGTCTACGAAGTGAAATACTATTCAGCCATGAAAAGAACCAGACTTGGCATTTTATGACAACATGTTTGGTCCTGAAAGACAATGAATAAAATATATCCAGCACAGGAAGGCCTTGCATGGTCTCATCGTCTGTGAAGGCTGGGTATCTGGATATCACAAGTAGAGTATAATTGGTATCGAGCAGAGCTTGGTTGTAAACTCAGCACAGACTGACACCCCTGTGGGCGCACATAATCACCCCAATGTTGGCTGTCTCACAGCCTAACTTCCAATAATTTTGCTAAAGTCCTCATAAGTCACAGGTTCATCCTTCTGTCCAACTATAATCTGTACTGCACCTTAGACTTTGCAAGAACATCTTTCTCTTCTCAGGATCTGTGATTTTTCTCAATACAAATGACAGACCAGGGACTGAGCTGGGGAGATGGCCAAGTCAGTCAAGTGCTTGCTGGACAGCAGAAGGACCTGCAGTTCCCCAGCACCCACCCACAATGCAATGGTGCAAGCCTGGACCCCAGGACTAAGAAGGGAGAGACAGAAGAATCCTGGCATCCTGTTAATTAGCCAGCCTAGCTCAATTATAAAATTCCAGATTCGCTGTGAGATTCTCTGTCAAAAAATGAAGCAGAAAGGCTGGAGAGATGGTTCAGTGGTTAAGAGCACTGGGTAACACTCCTGAGGTATGGCTTCAGTTCCTAGCACCCACATGACAGCTCACAATCATCTGTGAATCCAGTCCCAAGGGATCCAATATTTTCTTTTGAGTTCCCACGCACCAGGCATACATGTAGTTCACATATATACACGCAGTTAAACATTCACATACTAAATAACAATAAATAAAGCTTGAAAAAAATGTTTAAATTAGAGAATGATTGAGAAAGATACGCAGTGTTGACCTCTGGCCTCCACAGGCATATACACATACACATATTAACACACAGGTACATAGGTATACACATACACACACAGGCACATATACACATACATATACACATATGCACACATATGAACACACTGACATATATACACATATACACACACACAGGCCCATATAAATCACATGTGGAAAAAAGAAAAAAGTAAAATCAAAATAGAATGTTGAAATAGAGCCCAACCTGGAGACTTGGGTCAGTGAAGAGACATCCAGAGGGAGGCCTCCCACAGACTTATAAGACCCCATCCACTGGGGTCATGAGCAATAGTCTACTCTCAGGGCCTAGGTTATCCCAAGTTTCATTCACCCTCTCTTTCAGTGGATAAAACCATAGCCTCTATTGGCTGCCCCAAGTCTGTAATATTGTAATACAGATTCTGAAATAAAACTGAAAACTTTATGCTATTTGCCTAGTTCAGAGTCAGAACTGTATCCCGGAGATTATAGCAGGTATGCAAACAGAAGAACCCCAGATTCAGCTGTTTTAAACAAATAGATACTATTAGCTCACCGAGGGTGAAATCGTGACTCCAGATTTAGCTGGATCTGATGTACACACTGCAACTCCACAGCACCTGCTGGACTCTTTGTCCTGTGTGAAGTCTGCTTAGGTGGGGGCCACGCCACAGCCTACACAAATCCATACATGCAGAAAGAGAACCAGCATCCTTTTCTGGTCCTGGCATGGGCACTTATGAGACCTCCATGCATCACCGGCTGGTTTTTAGATCAGTCTGTGTGGCTGAGAAGATTAGCTATCTTGGGGGTCTTCCTTCCCCTTCCTCTGATCTTGGGGGTCCTCCTTCACATTCCTCTGAGTCAGCAGGTGAGTGACAGCTTAAGCAAAGGATCTGAGCAAGGAGGAAACACTGGTCCACAGGATCTCATAGCACTGCAGAGGGCAGGGACCTTGTGTAATGCCTTGCTCAATCCCTGGCTCCTATAGTATTGAACCCTGCACACAATAGCTACTCATTAAATCCATGGTGAATGAAAGAAAAGGGGAGTTCGCTGTAGTCATTCAAAGCAACAAGGCCTAGCTCCACGGGACATTCATGTTCCAACTTCATGGCGAGCACAAAGCGTCTGCTTGCAAAGCACACACACACACACACACACACACACACACACACACACACACACACGTCCTCTCCATCAACAGAAACTACATTAACAGGCTCTTTTGAGGTTATGGCTGCCTTTATTACTTATGTGTCAAGTGTAAAATGTCTACAGAAGGACTTGAAAGAGCTCAGGAAACTAGAGAGTAAGGAAAAATTAATTAATTAATTAATTAATTAAATTCAAAACAAGAAAACCAGAGCCAGGACTCTGCAAGGGAGAACAGGTTTTTTGTTTTTTGTTTTCTTTCCTTTCAGGTTGGAGGTGGAGATTTCCACATACAGGGATATTTACACTAATCAATACAATAGTGACAGTATTGTGAGGAGAAATCAGGAAGAAAAGTATCACAAAGAAAGTTACTTTATTTGCATATGCAAATGCAGGGGGAACTGTTTAGAAACAATCTTAGGTATTTGGTTGTCTTAGTGTTCTATTGCCATGAAGACACACCATGACCAAGGCAACTTATAAAAGGAAGCATTTGATGGGGGTCTGGGGGAGCAGGCTGCTTACAGTTTTAGAGGGTTTAGTTCTGACCATCATGGCAGGAAATAGACAGGCATGGCACTGGAGAAGTAGCTAAGAGCTTTCCATTCTGGTCCACAAGCAGAAAACAAGATACTGGGCCCCGTGTGGGTCTGAAACCTACACTCTGTGAGTGTGGAGCTCATAAGAGAGCACCAGATACTCTGGAGATGGAGTTACAGATGGTTGTGAGCAACCACATGAATGCTGGGAACCAAACCTGGGTCCTCTGCATAAACAGCCAGGGTCCTTCATTACTGAGCCATCTCTCCAGCTCTAAGACTTTAATTTCTAGCATGTAACTTTTTGGTATATAAAATAATATACAGAGGGCTGATGGGACAGCTCAGTGGATAGATAGTTACTGAAGCATCTAGACCTGAGTTCAGCTCTCCAGCATTCATTTGTAAACTGCCAGCCATGTTGGCACAAACCAACAACTCAAGTGCTGAGAGAAAAAGAGTCAGGCAGCTCCTGGTGGCTCACGGGCCACCCAGCAATAGCCTCAATGGTGAGCCGCAGGTTCAGTGAGAGCTCGTCTCAAGAAAAGATAAAAGATAAAAGGTAAAAGGTCAAAGAGGGAGACATCCAACATCAGCCTCTGGCTTCTGTACAGGAACACACAGGGGAACACATCAGGGCACACACACACACACACACACATGTAACAGTATAATTCATTGACAACACAATGCTTTGGACTCTCCCCCATCCCACTGCACCTCCCCCCCACCATCTATTATGGAGGGAATATTTAATTTAAAAAAAATAAAGAAACATAATATTTGAGGACAGAATATATTTGGTTCAATAGCAACAGCAACTAGGCAGTTAATCATGCCAGATGAAATTCTGGAAAATCCAAGGTTCAGGAGGAGAAAGGAGCCAGGCAAGGACAATCAGCCTGGTTTCTTCAGAATAACTGCTCCTCTCTCCCCCCTCCTCTCCTCCTCAGCCTCCTCCCCACTTGTCCCTTCTCCCCTCGGTTCCTGTCCTCTCCCCTCTTCTTCCTCCTTGCATAAGAGACTGTGTGGATTCTAGCTCTCAGAGAAGTTGCTTCTTCCTCTACCTTCCATCCCCTAACCTGTGAAAAGGAAATAAAGGTGTTTGTGTTGGAGAACTGGTGTGAAATTTTAAAGAGATGTTGCTTCATGGGGCTGGGGAGATGGCTCAGGTAAGAGCACTTGCTGTTCTCAGAGAGAACCAGGGTTTGATTACCTGCGCTCACATGGTAGCTTACAACCACCCACCAGTCCAGTTTAAGGGGCTCTGACACCCTCTTCTGACCTTCATTGACATCAGGTGTGCACCTGATGAGCATACATGTATGCAAGTGAAACACTTAAGTTACTTTTCTGTTGCCATGACGAAAGACCATGGCCAAGGTAACTTATAAAAGAAAGTGTTTAATTTGGAGGCTCAGCGTTCCAAACAGTTAGAGTCAATGATTATCATGGTGGGGAGCATAGCAGCAGGCAGGTAGGCACAGCACTGGGTCAATAACTAAAAGCTTACATCCTGATGCTCACGTTGGAGGCAGAGAAAGAAAGCTAACTGGGGATGGTATGGGCTTTTGAAACCGCAAAGCCCACCTCCAGTGGCACACCTCCCCCAACAAAGCCACACCCCCTTAATCCTTCCCAAATAGTTCCACCAACTGGGGATCGGATATTCAAAAATATGAGCCTATAGTGGCTATTCTCATTCAATCCACCACAAACACTCATACACATAAAGTAAAATAAATAAATCTAAAATGAAAATTTAAAACAGATGTTGCTCTTTGATTGGATGACCAGTTCCTGAGAGCCCACAAGGGTCCAGGTTAGTTGACTCTGTTGGTCTTGCTGTGGAGATCCTATCCCCTTTGGGGCCTTCAATCCTTCCCCCAACTCTTACATAAGAGTTCCCAAGCGCCATTCAGTATTTGAATGTGGGTCTTTGCATCTGTTTGTTAGCTGCTGACAGGGACAATCCCTAAAGTTGTTGCCTGGCTATGGAATATGTTCCCCTATCTGGGCTGCCTTGCCTGGTCTCAGTGGGAGAGGATATGCCTAGCACTGTAAAGAATGGTTATGCCAGGGTAGGGGGAGGTACCCAGTGGGAGCCTCCATCCTCTCAGAGGAGAAGGAGAGGGGAGTAAGGGGTGGGATTATGAAAAGGGACAAGGAGGGGGGGCAACAATTGGGATGTAAAGTGAATAAAGTTTTTTTTTTTTTAAAAGGAGATGTTGCATAGGTCAAAACATTTGTAACTGCTTTTTCCAAATTACACTCACTCATAGAACAAAGGATCTCAGGGCCAATGAACAGTGAGCAGGTATTGAAGTTGATGGACAGGAGCTGGGGGTGGGGCTTAGTACTTGCTTATCATGCGTGAAACAATGTATTCAATTTCTAGCCTAGGGGCAGGGCACCTGGAATCCCGACACTCAGGAGGTAAAGGCAGGAAGACCAGAAATTGGAGGTCATCCTTGGCTACATACAATGTTGAGGTCAGCATGAGCTACGTGATACCCTGTCTTCAAAAGAAGATGAGTGACAGATGCCAGATGGAAGACACAGACTGAAGTATTGTTCCCCTGTGCAAAGGGTATCCACACTGTTCTGTGATCACTGCCAGCCTGGCAGACCCGGGGGCAGCAGACTTCGCCATTTTATGTGAGAACCCAGACATCAACATTGGGATGTGAAATGTCCCAATTTCAAACACAGTGTGGGGGAAATAAATCCTACACACAGTCCACATCAGGACTGCAGCTTGCCATCCCACAAACCCTGATTACACTCATTATTTATGAACCAGCACTTGGAGCAATCAAGCCAATTGATGATTCAGAAAGTCTGAGTTTGCTGTCTGTGAAAGCATAGTGCCATGCCAGCTGGAAAGTTCTGAGGCCACTTTTAGAAGAACTCAGCCTCTTTCGCCTCCTCCCAAGCATCATTCTAAGTCCTTGGAAGGTCAACAGGGCTGTAGTTAGACATTCATTCTAGGGGCTAGTGAGATGGCTCAGAAGTTAAGAGCACTAGCTCCTCTGACAGACAGAGTGGGTTTAGTTCCCAGCACCCACATGGCAGCTCAAAATCTTCAGTAACTCTATCTAGCTCGGTGAGATCCAACGCCCTCTTCTGGCCTCCACAGGTACTGCAAGCACACAGTGCACAAACACAGAAGCAGCCACACACATGCATCTCAATAAACATAAATTAAAATTTATTTATAAGTAAAATATGTTGAATCATAATTCACCCAGTCACACAGTTGGGTGACTTTGGATAAATTCCCACAGCTGTGGAAACACAAGCACAATCAATAAATATATAGAGTATGTTCACACATCCTGGTACGGTGGCCCTTGAGTATCTGCATACTTAGATTGCAGCCCTCAGCTGCCTGAGTTAGCTTTGCATATGCTTTTTTTCACCATAGGTTAGATTTGTCCCCTATACGATATGATCTAAATATAACATTGCAGGACAAACTTCTTTGTGCTGTTTTTCTTTTGTTGTTTGATTATATGTGCTTGTTTATGTGTTTGTATGCATGTTCAAGTGTGTGCATGTGTGTGCATCTGAACACTTGCACATGGAGGTCAGAGGTCAGCCTGAGGTAGCATTCCTTAGGAGCAGCCTCTCTTGTGTTTGGCTAGAATCTCCCTCTGGGACCTACAGGATTCCGTCTTAACAACTTTATTGTGTGAGCTATCTCCTACCAGCCTCTTCTCTTTTATGGCTTTCTGATTCATCTCTGTATATCAATACCTCACTCCTTCCTATTTTTAAGCCTTTCTCACCCAGTATAGATATGTGGAGAAGTATGATTAAAACTTTTGTAACTGAGGACATAGAGATGGCTCAGCAGTTAAGAGCACTGGCTTGTCTTCCAGAAGATCCAGGTTTGATACGCAGCAACGAATAAGGTGGCTCAAAATGATCTATAGCTCTGGTTCCAGGGAATCTGATGCCCTCTCCTGGTCTCTGTGGGTACTGCATGCATGTAATGCACATACACACATGCAGGCAAACAGTCATACACAGAAAGAAAGAGAGAAAGGAAGAAAGGAAAGAAGGAAGGTGAAGGGGAAGGAAAGGAAAAGGAAGGAAGGGAAGAAAGAAAGAGAGAGAGAGAGAGAGAGAAAGAAAGAAAGAAAGAAAGAAAGAAAGAAAGAAAGAAAGAAAGAAAGAAAGAAACCACTGTTGTGATCATGTAAGTCTGAAAGAGACCCTGTTTATCTGTTTGGTCAGATTTGTTAGTTTTGAGTCTTGTTAAGTAGTTCTGGCTGTCCTGATATTACATAACTCAGGCTGGCCTTGAACTTAAGTTGATCCTCTGTCTCTATGTTTTGAGTCCTGGGGTTACAGGTGCGTGCCAATATGCCTAGCTTATGTTTGTTTTACACTCAGTCTTGCTCTAGGTTATATTCTGGCATCTTCTATTGAAATTTATGTTTCTATGACAGCTCTCTGTGCCAAGTGTCTGTCAAGTCATTTACCATCTGCATATCTCCTTTTGGGAAATCTCCGTTCAAACACGCGGTCCATTCTTCTCTAAACTGGGTCATTTGTCTTCAGCTCTGAGCATCAGCCCCTCTGTCAGAATGATGATTTGCACGCATTTCCTCTGGTTTTAAGACTGAAAACAATAATATTGTGTTGTTTATGCGCCTTTCGCACATCAATCACCCCATTTTATCCATAGGGGGAAAACTTTCTAAAGAGAAATAAGATATTTCATATCTTAATTTTTTTCAGATGAGAGAAATAAGACACTGAAGAAAGTGTCTCAGTGAATGTCAGAGCTGTTAGATGAACAGGGTATCGTTACCAGCTGGTTTTCTAGTGTCTGGGTTTTTGCTTCTTCACAGTTTATATTTTGTTTTGCTTTGAGACAGAGTCTTACATAGCTCAAGCTGCCCTCAAACTCCCTCTGGTGTCAAGGATGGCCTCAAACTCCTAGCCCTCTCGATTTTTTCTCTCAGATGCTGGGGTTCAGGCATGCACCATCACAGTCAGCTGTATGCAGGGCTTGGAGTCATTCCCAGGGATTTGCATATGCTAAGTTAAGTACTCTACAGACTGAGCTACAGTCCAGTCCTGGCCTCATAGCGAATTGTTTTTTGTTTTTTTGTTTTTTTTTAACTTTCTGAGTTCCCTTGCTGGACTCTTAAACCCTATAAAGTGGATCTTTTCCTGTTTAATTCCTGAACCCTTTAGAATTTAGGTCTCAGGAGCAAGATCAGAGTCACCACACCATTACAAAGGGTCTGGGGAAAACAGGTCGCTGACTATCCCAATGTCTCAGAAGACCCAGCACTTGAGAGCATCTGGGCTGGGTGGTTGGGCTCAGAGATTCCTTCTGATTGATCAAGAAGGTAGTAGGTACCAGTCACTTGATGCCCACAACCATAGAATGGTCCCCTTGGGAAAATCTGAGTAACAATTTCATTGGGAACTATTTCAGATGTGGGACTCAAGGGGGTAAACTGAGGCAGATTGTCCTTTGAAATTAATAGATTTGTTAGAATGAATATTAACATCATGGACAGACAGACTTGGGGGGGGGCGTCTGAGGCTCGTATGGCTGAGTGGGGTTCCTTCTTACAGGTGTTGAAGTCAGGTAAGGTTCTCCACCATACAACTGGTGAGTCGCCCATAGGTGCCTGCAGTCAGGCTGTGTCTGATTCGAGTGGCAGGAGGATGGAGGGAGCCTGAGAGCTGTCTGCAGAATCAGCCCTGAGGACTGAGAGTGTCAGTCTGGTTCTGTGGGTCACTGGTCCTGCTGGAAATGGCCAAAGTGTTACAGCTCTCAGAAGGAAAGCTCACGCAGGACAGGTAGTCATGCCTCCACCATGGCAGCACCAGTACCAGTGGAAGGGGCGATGGCAGCTGCAGGAGGTGGCACTGAGTGGCAGGGGCATGAGCTCAGGCTGTCAGGTGGTCCAAGGTCCCGTGATGAGTACTCCAGGAGAGAAAACTCTTCCCCAAAGTGTTTCCACTCAGTAAAAGAGCCATTCTCAGACGACTCTCGCCGAAGTTACTTGTGTACTTTATTCCATGTGGATAAGGACCTTATAAACACTTTAGGAGTACGGTGGGATCCAGGGGGTAGATGCTTCCCATTGGCTTAGTCTGAGATGCTAGTGACATTCTATCTGCATGGGGAAGGACTTCAGATGTCTTCCTTATGTGACTGATTGTCTCGGTCTTCTCAGGCAGGGAGTTGACCCCACTCCTACCATTCTCAACTCTGAGATTCACAGGGACTGAGCTCACTCAACCTTACCAGTTCTTCTGCCTGGTGGCAAAGTCCACTTGCCCCACAGAGCGGGACACAGCCATGGATGGGTATGAGCTAAGAAGCCACTGGTCCAGGATTTGATAGTTCCCTGATACAAACCTGAAGCTTATAACCATACCTGACAGACAGTGGAGCCTTAGATGACTGTTCACTAAATGTTAACCTCCTTCATTTCCTGTGGCTCACTGATCCTGATCTCACCCGCCCCCATCTCCAGCAACCAGACTCCATCTTAGCTGTGGAGTTGGCTCGATGGCAAAGCTATCTGGAAGTTCAGTAGTCCTATGATTCTTGGGGGCACTGCAGGAGAGGGACTTCACTGGCTGTTCTCAATTGCACTTGAAAATGGGATGGGCTGACTCCAGGATTGTAGGTGACCATTCATTCATCACAAGGAAACTGGGCATTTCTGAGAACACAGTCAGCATAGGGAGGAAGCAAGACGGCCAGCTAGCAAATGTAGTCTACATTGGAGCTGTAAATCCATCTTTATCTGGTTGGGTAAAACCAGTTTGCTGACTGTCCCTGAACTTCTGCAGTCTGGCACTTAGGAGCAGCTGTGTTTGGTAACTTGAGTTCAAACTTTCTCTTCTAATTGATCAGGACTGTGGGCATCAGTCCCTGGCTATGGGTTGTAGGAGGGTCTCCAAGGAGGCTTCCTTAACAGTCTGGTAAGGCTTAACACTGCAGGGGGGTCTCAGTATGGCTACAAATGTGCACAAGCCATAGCAGCCTCTAACCTCAGAATTGGTCTCAAGAGAGATTAGGGCAAGAGTGGACAGGCACCCTTGCGGGTTATCCCCCGTGGCTACAAAGTCTCTGGTCTGCCTCACTCACTTCAGGCAAGTGTCCACAAAGCCTCTGGTCTGCCTCACTCACTTCAGGCAAGTGTCCAATCCAGTCACATCTTATAGAAGTTTATTAGACTCCACCTGTCAATGGCAGCTGTTCAAAGAGCCCATGAAGACATTTAAAGCATTGCCAATCACACACGAGGGGCCAGTTTTCTTTCATGAGCCGGTAACTCCAACACCACCAAATCTCAATCAAACCTTTTTATTCCTTTCTCCTCTTTCCCCTTGACTAAACAAGTTGGAGGCTTTCTGTCATGTTCAATAGAGAGAATTGTGAATGATACAGAAATACAAAGCGAGACTTTCCACGGAGAATGTCACGTTTCTCCTGCATGCCTCTGTTGTCAAACTGTGGCTTTTTTTTTTTTTTTNGTCATTAGCTGAATGCGACAGATCTGATGGAACTTTCCACTTGAAAGGATGGCTGTTGTTGGGGATTATGAGAATTATTGCTTTTATGACACTTTCTTTTGATGGCTACGATTTGCTTGAAGCTGGAACAGCCCCCCCCCCAGGAGTGCGACCCCCCCCCCCAATCACAGAGCTGATCTTGACATTCCAGAATGCTTAATAGTGTGAATACAGACCCGAGTCATATGGATCCCAATACGGACTAATTACTCTGATGAAGTTTTGGTAGACACTTCACTGACCTGGGCCCCACACGACATTACATTCAGCCTGTGCCTGAGTTGGGGCTCTGGACTGTCTTGCTGGGGCACGAAACCCACATCTCTCTAGATAGTAGAAGGAACTGGGAAAGTGGGCTACCTTCCTCTGGCTGCTAAAACACATAGCCACAAATACAGTGACCTAGAATCTCACATCTGGATTCTCCTATGTTCTGGAGGTGCAAAAAGATGTAATTCACATGCCATAAAGGCTCTGGGGAGTTCGAGGCTAACCCTTGCTTCTTGTATTCCAAGCATCCATCTTAGGCTCTGGGATTAAGGCAGCACCCAGGATCATCTCCTATCCTAAGTGTGCCACCCTAAGCATCCTCATTCATTCATTCATTCATTCATCCATTCGTTCATTCACATATTCACCATCAAGGTCAGAACTTGTCCATTTCTGCAAAGCCCTTTTACAATGTAAAGAACACACTCAGCTTGTAGGGTCAAGGGCAGAGGCCAAGGTGAAAGATATCACCCACTCTTCCACGGAAGCAATTTCAGTGTTCTGGAATTGAATGGTGCCTTTATCCAATGTTAAAGTAAGGAGATTCAGATAGGTTAAATACAGAAGAAGGAGGGGACTGGGGAGATGGCCCAGTTGGTGAAGTGCTTGCCACTCAGGCATAAGGACCGGAGTTTGACCTCCAAAACCCACATAGAACGCTGGGCACAGCAGCGTGCTTCTATAATATCAGAGCTGAAGAACTGGGAGCCAGAAAGAGCCTTAGAACCTCAGGGCTTGCCGGCCAGCGAGGCTGGCTGAACATGTGAGCTACTCAGTCAGTGAGAGATCCTACTGCAAAAACTAAAATGGTAAGCCACTGAGCAAGACAGGTGACATCAGTCTCTGGCCTTCAGGCTGCACACAAATGCTTGTCCACCTATGCATGTGCATGAATGGCCACACACAAGACATAGTTCTAGATAATTAATTAATTAATTAAAAAGAGAGGAAGCAGGAGAAGAAGAGTTACGAGAGGCTAGTGGGAGTCTCTCCACAGATGGGAGATACTTGGGTGAGTTAGTTACACTCCGGGTACCAGGACACGATAGCATCTAAGGTTAGCGAATGTGGGATGTTCATTTAAGCCCTAAGGAAAAGGTAACATTTGAACATGGAAGAAAGGAAAAGCTGTCCTGGCTATCAGGTGTGAAGAAATGTAGCTTTTTCCTCCATTTGAGTAGCAGCGGGCTTTGGGATGCTTTGGACAGCAGGAGAGCAGTGTCAACAGTGCCTGGCTGTCTCATCACCCGGTGTTAAGAGAGCTTTTGACAATAAATGCAAACCAGCGTGTCCCGTCCTCATGCAAAATCCAATTCTCGTCGACTCATAAATTCTGCCTGAGGCCTCTGTTGCAATTTCTTAGGCTCATAACCCCATCACAAGGTCACTCTGAAATTAGTTGGCAGGCCATCTGCGACCCGGCATCCACAGTTGACGGAGGCGCGGAGGAATCGACACACGTTGTTCTTTCTGGTGCCACCGATTCCTTTAAAGGAAACCTGACTTCTAATCCAAGTTTGCTGCCTTAGAACAGCAGTGGTTTTCGTTTTCCTTTCTTGTATCATTTTAACACATATGCTCACGTGGTTGAATACAAGGCTACACCCATCCTAACCTACCCTGCAGGGTGGTGTCCCTACCCATGAGACCCCCCTTAAGGCTCTCACTCTTTACTCAGAGAGAAATCGGTCCCATTGTCCCAAATGGTTCATGTCTGTCATTGCAAGATCATCAGACTGCAAGGCCTCGCAGAGAAAGTACTTCATCTATGGAGAGCAAAAAAAAAAAAAATCTCAGTTTCAATATCTGGACCGCTCCCTTCCCATCAACTGTGAGCTCCAATTTCACACTCAAAAGAAAGACTTGAGTCTTTCTAGGGTGAGTTTGTAGTAGAAATCAGAGAATTAAAACTGGTGCTTTTATTTTTTTGTACCTAATAATGCTGGCCTGAGTTCATCCCAGATTTGGGCACACAGAAGTCAATGAAAGAACAACTTTCTACAGTCGGGAGTATGTGCATGCCTCCTGTTTTCCTCTTCTTTCATTTTTCTTTTCTTTTCTTTTATTTTATTATTTTATTTTTTATTTATTTATATGTAAGTACACTGTAGCTGTCTTCAGACACTCCAGAAGAGGGCGCCAGATCTCGTTACGGATGGTTGTGAGCCACCATGTGGATGCTGGGATTTGAACTTATCACCTTCGGAAGAGCAGTCGGGTGCTCTTACCCGCTGAGCCATCTCACCAGCCCCTTCTTTCATTTTTCTATGCACAGCCCAGAGCCTGGTGCTCTGCAGGCTCTCAAGAGGCCTCAAGGCTGGAATTGAAGAGAAGCTGTCTATTACTCCAGTCTCTCTGCCATTAACACTCGGCTAGACTTTGTGTTCACTCACTCGGTTGGGTTGTGTGTGTACATGCATGTTCATATAATTTACAGTCATTCAGAAGTGAGCTTGCTGATCAATGCTTATTTTATGCTATTTTAACATACTAGTGAATGAAAAGCATTCTCTCTCTCTCTCTCTCTCTCTCTCTTTAGCTGGAGTTTTTAGTCTTTATTATTATTTTTTACTGAAGAGAAGAATATTTTTTCATACACTATATTCTAATTATAGTTTCATCTTCTATAAACACCCTCCAAGTTCTTTCCTATTTCCCTACCTACCTAAATCCATACCTCCTTTCTCTTTCCCTCTTTATCTCATTAGAATACAAACATTCATCTAAAATAATAATAAACAAGCAAGCTATAAAAGAAAAAAATGGGAGAAAGGAGATATGAAGAAAAATCATGCGAAATGCATATGCACACACACATAAATTATATATTATATATATATAAAGTTTTCATCTTTGTGTGTATTAGCCCTCTACTGCTGGGAGTAGGGTCTATCTTTAAATGCAATTTGTATACCCAGAGAGACTGCTGGAGAAAACAAATTTGTCCTTTTTGAGTGGTTAGCAATTGGAGATAGCTTCTCGGTTAGGGATGGGGTGCTGTGTACACTTGCCCTCTCAGCACTGGGACCCCACACATGCAGACACATGCAGACACATGCAGGCCCTGCACATGGAGCTATGGCCTTTGTGAGTTCCTATGTGAGTCAGTTCTGTCACATCTGCCTTGTTTCCCTGACGTCCTCCATCCCTGGTTTTTACAGTCTCTCTGCCTTCTCTTCCTCATAGCTCTCTGAGCCCTGAGGGGAAGAGTTTGATGGAGACAGCCCATTTAGGACTAAGTGTTCCAAGGTCTTGGAGGACACTTTTCAGTTCTGTTGATATGAAGAGACACCATGACCAAGGCAACTCTTATAAGGACAACATTTAATTGGGGGCTGGCTTACAGTTTCAGAGGTTCAGTCCATTATCATCATGGCAGGAAGCATGGCAGCATGCAGGCAGGCCTGGTGCTGGAGAAGCCCAGGATTCTACTTCCTTGATCTGAAGATAACCAGGAGGAGACTCTGATTCCACAGTTGACAGAGCCCAAGCATGGGAGCCCTCAGATCCCGACTACAGGGGTGACATACTTCCTCCAACAAGGCCATACCTCCTTTATTAAAGCTATACCTCCTAATTTCTAAGTATCACAGAACTACCAAGTTTCCATGGTACCCAAACCAGATACGAGGCAGGTCTTGGGAAGCAGTGTTCAGAGGATGCATGTTTCCAAGGGGTGGGGGGCGGCAGGAGAAACACTATGAGATATTCTAGAGATACAGGGCACATGTAATACAAACTACATACCATAATCCCAGGTCTGGGAAGCCAGAGACAGCGAGATCCCTGGCACTCACTGGCCATCCAGCCTAGCAAACTCAGGAGGTTTCTGCCCCATGAGAGACCCTGTCTGCAGAAGCAAAGCACGTGGTGTGAAGGGGAAGAATCCTAAGTTGCTCACACATAGGTGCTATACACATGCAAACACACATATCACACACATGTGCACAAATACTATATATGTTTATATGTATCTATAATGTATAGGTAATTAGATAAATTCACACATGCACACAAATACACATGTTTATATGTATTTATAACCTATAGGTAATTGATATATTCATTTTTCTCCATTATTGTTTCCTTAGCACAAACCATGTGCCATAGTCACTCTACATGACTCAAATGGTACTTAATGAGCTTTGGGGGTGGGGTGGGATGGGATCTAACAGACAGAGATTCACTAACAAGACAACTCCCCCCCCCCCCCCCCCCCC
>LR751211.1:62023-95130 GCA_902729485.2 Mus minutoides | reverse complement strand
CCCCCCCCCCCCCCCGCCCCAAGCTCCCTGCTCCCTGCTTTCATCCTGATGACGGAGGGAACGGTGGCTTGCCCATTCTGTAACTGACGGGGCTGGCTGTGTGTTTTCTCTGCAAGCTTGGATGCAAGCCAGGTTAGAGAAGGCACCAGGGAACTTTCCACATGGAGATGAAGCTGTTTAGGTTGTTGTCCAAAACACTGACAGATCAAACATGTTAAAACTGCAAAAAGTCACCTTGGCCCTGAGCCATATTCTGTAAGCCCTCCCTGTAGACATCCAGGGTAGCGGGCAGAGGCTCCTGCTTCACTTCCTGCCCTATATCCTGGGCGATGCTCCTAAGAAATGAGTTGGAAATAACACTGAGGCTTCTTGCTTCTGTCTTTGGGACCCTGTTCCATCCCAGAATGTCACCTCACAAGAACTCATATGATATCATTTTTTCAAGTGACCTCAGCTGTCGTTTTGCACAGAACAAGAGCACATAGCAAAACGTTTCGCCCCAACCACCATGCTCTCTGTCCTCTGACTCTCTGGAAAAAACATGAAGCCTAGGCCTGCACACACAAGCACCTGCTGTCTTGAGTGTCAATTATCCTCTGTGTTGCTGTGACATAAATACACAACACAACTTAACAGAGAGAAGGTACCATGGGGTTCTCTCCACAGTGACTTCGCCCCATGTACTTGAGAAAAATGTCAGGTAGCTGGGGTGTGGAGGGTGGGGTGCTCAGTCACAGAGGGCAGAATGTAGAGAGAAAAAAGCTGGGGTACTATATCTGTAGGCACTTCACCCCATTGACCTACTTCCCACGTTTAAGCTTTGTGTGTCTGGAAATTTTCAAATTAGTGCCCCAAGCTGGGGACCATGGGCCAAGATGTGAACTTGTGGCAGTGTGTAGGGATTTCAGATCTGAGCCATCGTTGTCCTGAGAGGTTTGCTGACTATCTGCTCCACCCCAGACAACACAGTCCCTCAGAACATGCTATAGCCACAGCCCCTGCTGGAGAATCTGTCATATTAATATATGTAGTTTCAATTTCTTACAATTAACTTCTAAGTTCAGGGGACCCCAGTACTTAGGTTTTGTGATAAAATAACCTCTTTTGACTCACATTCAAATGGGAAAAATGCAGAGGAGTAGATAAGCTCACAGGCTAAGGTATGGTGTTCTGTGAAAGTATAGAGTTGTGATCAGAGTTTGGGGACTCTTGGACCCATCACAACCATTCTTGTTACATAAACCATCTTCTTAAGGGATTGGAGAAATGGTGTCCTATTTATACAACCAAAAGCAGGCTATGCCGAAAACCATCTCTACACTAAATACCAAAGCATTCTCACTACCTGGCCCCTTCACCATGCCTTACTGCCCCTTGAGGGCTCCGCATAGATTTTCATTTCTATCACCATCACCATCACCACCACAATCCTCATCATCATCACCACTACCATCACTATCACCAACATTATGATGATGGTGACATCATCATCACTATCATCATCACCACTATCATCACTATCACCATGATCACTACCACCACCAACCCACCTTCATCATCATGATCAAGTCAGGCTCCTATGTAGCCCAGGCTGGTCTCTATATCTCTAGGTAACTGAAAATGGCCTTAAACTCTTGCTGCCCATGTGCTTCTGTCTCTCAAGTGCTGGGGTGACAGACGTGCTCCACCACCAAAGACTGGCATCATGCTAGTGACCAGACTCAGGGTTTCATGCATGCCAATCAAGCACTCTATCAATCAAACTCCACCCCAGACCTCCATCTGACTCTGTTATTTATTATAAGAATGATGCACAAATCAAGCACAGCGTTCCTTTGTCCAGTGCCTTGTGTCTCCGTGAGGCATCAGCTGACCACATTCAGCGGGGACCCATCCAGGAGTTGTCCAATCACAATGCTAAGTGACAGCAGACAAAGCATTCCCAGGGACTGTGCCTGATGCCAACCGACCCCACAAGGTGGCTTCTCACACACAGGAAGTCCCCACTGATGTCCTCTTTCCATTTTGAATTTGAACCTGATGTGACAGTTATTTCCCATTGGTACTCCGCACACTCACGAGAAACCTAGTTTGCTCTGAAGCATCTTAGAATTCAGACTCCTGGAGAGGAGGTCCTTCACCTTGCAGTGGAGACTGCGGTCATCTGGCATCTTATTACTGTGGTAGGACAATTGGCCCTACCTTGGAGACAAAGATTAAGTGCCCAGCAGCCACCAACATTTATTGACCACAGTTTAATTTAAAGAAACAAACCACATCAAAATAGTGGGCTGAGAAAGTTTCCCATGCTCCCGTGGTGCGGGTGACAGGCTCTCTTCTGCCTACACTCTCAAGGCATTGATACTGCAGCCAGGATGTAGCTCAGTCAGTAGAGTGTATGCTTAGCATGCAGGGGGCTCTGGATTTGAACTTTAGCACCCATAAACCAAGCATTGTAGTGCATGGCTCTGGTCCTCACACTCAGAAAGTAATAGGAATGGTCAGGAGTTCAAAACCATCCCTGAGTATATAGGAAGTTTGAGACCAGCTGTGGTTACAAGAGACTCTTCCTCAATAATAGTAACCTAGTCCTTGGGACTCAGTAGGTCGAAATGAGACATGAGTATCTATTCGTTTAAAATGAGATCTAGAAGGTGCATTTAACTATAGTCATGAGCTGTGGCTCCTCAAGTATCTGGCTTCTTTCAGCCTACTTTGAACTTGGATGTTGCTCTTCAATGAGTTACTAGTTTGTTCCTGTTCCAAATGGTTGCACTTTGTTTTTCCATTCACCATTAATGGACTTTGGTAGTTCCCTGGAGCACTATAAAGGGAAAAGGCAAAGGAAGTTTTACAGAGGTAGAGACCCCTGGTTGCCTATAGCTAGGGTAGAAACAAGGATTCAGAGTATGTAGACAGAAGGGGATTTCCTCAGTGAAATGCTACAAAACTGTAGTTATGCCAGGGATAGTGGTTCATGACTGTAATCCCCTATATCTGGGAGGCAGAGAAGAACAAGAGTTCAAGGTCAGCATGGGCTATTTAGTGAGTTCCAGACTAGCCTGGTCTATAGAGTTCCAGGCTAACCCAAGCTATATAGAAAGATCCTATCGAGAAAGAAAGAAAGAAAGAAAGAAAGAAAGAAAGAAAGAAAGAAAGAGAGAGAGAGAAAGAAAGAGAGAGAGGGGGGAGGGGAGGGAGGGGGAGGGAGGGAAGAAGGGATGAAAGAAGGAAGGGAAGGGAAGGGAAGGGAAGGGAAGGGAAGGGAAGGGAAGGAAAGGAAAGGAAAGGAAAGGAAAGGAAAGGAAAGGAAAGGAGGGGAGGATGGAGGAAGGGGGAAGGAAGGAAGAAAGGGAGGAAGAAATGGAGGAAGGAAGGAAGGAAGGAAGGAAGGAAGGAAGAAAGGAAGGAAGAAAGAAAGAAAGAAAGAGGGAGAGAGGGGTGGAGGGAGGGAGGGAGAGAGGGAGAGAGGAAGAGAGGGAGAGATGGAGGGAGAGAGGGTCTCTCTTTTTCTCTCTCTTTCTCTATATCCCCCTCCCTTAGTTAAACTGAATAATCAGTGACATTTCTCCATACTGGCTCACTTGACTGCATACTTGAAGCAAACTAGTGTTGTAACACATGATTGTCAGAATGGGAAGTAAGGCTCTTGGCAGAAATGTAAAGCCCCACCCCTTCCGCACCAACTTCCTGCCATACAAACACTGATATCCCCCAGAACATCCTTAGACCAGCTGGCACCCATCAGATAAAAAAGTCTGCTACAAACAATTCCTCAGACCTCATCCATGCCCAGAATAAAGGAAGCCGGGCAAGAAAATGCCACCAGGGTACAGTTTCCAGAATTCTGGTGCAGGGCAGGACTTTCCATAGCAGGACTGTGGGCAAGCTTCTGTCTCTCAATGGCTCAATGGTCTTACTCCTCAGCATCCCTTTGAACCACTGTGATCTTTCAACTGGATCCCCAGGCCCTTCAGAAGCAAAATACCTGCATGTGTGTGGCTCCATACAGCGGAGCTCACTAGAATTCTGGATCAGTGGTTGTGTTGACTGATGCTCACAGTGAGGGCTGCTATAGCACCACAAGGTGCACTGAGCCCTGTAGGGACCGAAGGCAGCTGGGCCTGGTTGTAGCAAGGCAGTATCCCCTCTCTGAGAGAGAGCTTGGCTTCTCAGAAGGAATGCAGGGTATGTCCTTCTCTACAACAGACACATATTAGGACCAACACACATCAGGACCAACACTCATTGGGACCATACACATCAGAACCACACACAAAAGACCCAACACATATCAGGACAGACACACATCAGGACTAACACAATTAGGACCACACATATCAGGACTACACATGTCAGGACCAACACACATCAGGGATGCATGGATCAAGATGAACATTCATTAGAACCACACACATCAGAACCACACACCAAAGAATGAACACATATCAGGACCAACATACACCAGAGCCACACATATCATGACCAACACACATCAGAACCACATGTACCAGGACCACACATATCAGGACCAACACACATCAAGATAGCACACATTAGAACCAACAGACATCAGGCTCAATGTTATTGCAAAAGTCATGATCACCAGCAAACAAAGAAAGCATCCACTTCCATTTTTCAGCAAGCTCACACAAACAGACCACATAATAGCTGTAGATAAGAAGCCAATTCGAGAATAAAGCCTTAGCTATATAGATACAAACACAGAGAGAGACATAGACAGGGGCTGGGGGGAAGGACCCAGAATCCCTGTTCTCTGGAAGATGCAGTAGGAAGATTCTGAGCTCATAACTAGCTTGAAATACAGGGTGAGAACTTGTCACACACACACACACACACACACACACACACACACACACACACAAACAAAAAGGACACGCCTCAGCTAATAAAGCACTTGGTGTAGAAACACCATAACCTGGATTTAAGCCCTAGGATTCACTTAAAACAAGCCAGGCATGGTGGTGTGTGTTTACAGTCTCAGAGCTAGGCAGGAGGAGATGAGTAAATCCTTAGAGTCTACTTGCTGGCCAGCTTAGCTTACTTGGTGAGCACTGGGCCTCTGAAAGATAGTGTCTTAAAAAAAACAAAAACAAAGATGAGCAGTGGCTGAGGATGCCCATGTGTCTGTTCATACACATGCACCCCATCCCCCCCCACATACACACACACACACACACACACACACACACACACTTCCTAAAAATCCAACAAGAAAATAGAAGGAAAACTGAGGAAAGGGAACAAATAAAGATAAAAAATTCAGGCGCCGGTGATCATTCTCATAGGACATGTATGCACACACGCTTTGATAGAAGCATCAAGTTCAAAAGCTCACAGGAAGACAAACAGCAGCGCACAGTCTCCTGTCACAGAGGCTGAAGGAGCTTTGAATAAGTCCGACACTGAAGAGCGTCATCTTGTCCTGATACAGAGCCCGGTTGTCTGGCATTCTGTGCCATTTTTACTCCAGATCAACCAATATCAGCCATGATCCACAGCATGGAAATGCCTGTGAAAACTTCTGATAAAAACACAATTATGGTTGATATTAAGTTATCATTTATGCTACATTTCCTATAGGAAAAAAAGAGGTATTTTCTGTTTAGGGTTCCCTGGAGAACTTGTGAGCCCATGATGGTAGCTTCTGGGGCTCGTATCATTGAGTAGTGGGAATGGGTGACTTTGCACTATGATTTATTAAATTGAGATTTATATCAAGGGACGAACCTTTACCCTCTCTAATTTCTCGTTTATATACCTATATTATTTTTCCATTACGTACCCATTTAATTCCGTTCCGTAAGATGGGTGTTTGACATCTTACCCTGACAGCCCCTCACCAGTGGGCAGCACAGTTGGACTTATAATTCCCCTTAACAGTGGAAGCCATGTGTGTGAGCTCCTGTTGTCTCCTTGCCTAGTCTGCCTCTTAGGCCAATGAGAAATGCTTGCATCTGCAGGGACAACGTAAAGGGCTGTGGTCACGAAATCTGAGGCCCTGTTCATTACTGCACCCCAAGTATCCCCACCCAAAGGACATCTGATAAATACGAGTGTACTGGCTAGTTCTGTATCAACTTGACACAAGCTGGAGTTATCACAGAGAAAGGAGCTTCAGTTGGGGAAATGCCTCCATGAGATCCAGCTGTAAGACATTTTCTCAATTAGTGATCAGGGGGGAAAGGCCCCTTGTGGGTGGGACCATCTTTGGGCTGGTAGTCTTGGTTCTATAAGGGAGTAGACTGAGCAAGCAAGTAAGGAACATCCCTCCATGGCCTCTGCATCAGCTCCTGCTTTCTGATCTGCGTGAGTTCCAGTCCTGACATCCTTTGGTGGTTAACAGCAATGTGGAAAGTGTAAGCTGAATAAACCCTTTCCTCCCTACTTGTTTCTTGGTCATGATGTTTGTGAAGAAATAGAAACCCTGACTAAGACAGCAGATCTTTCCAGGAGTGGTGTGACCCCATTACATCTCTTGTCACAGACATGGTATCTATCCCCCTCAGATGACACCTGCATGTGGAGCTCTGTTCCCAAGGTCAGGGCTGGGGAAACAGCTCACTCAGGAAAGCGCTCATCCCCATAGCATGAGGACCTGATATTGATTCCCAGAACTCATGTAAAAGATCAAAGGTGCATGTTGGGAGGTAGAAGCAAGTGTTTCCCTGAGACAAATGGGTCAGCAAACCTAGCCCACTGGGTGACCCAGGTTCCAATGAGAGAATATATCTAAGAGAGAGAGACAGAGAGACAGAGAGAGAGACAGAGAAAGAGACAGAGGAAGGAAAGACAGTCAGACAGATGGAAAGAGAGAGAGAGAGAGAGAAAGAAAGAGGGAAGGAGACAGAAAGTAAGAGAGAGGGGGGCAAGGCAGATGGAGATGGTGAAATGGCTCAGATATCACTGGCTGCTAGGACTCAGGTTCGATTCCTACCACCCACCTGGTGGCTAACTACTGTCTATAACTCCAATTCCAGGTAATCTGATACCCTCTTTTGGCCTTTGGAGACACTCATACATACATGCAGGAAATACTCATGGATATACTTTAAAAGATACGGTAATGGGGCCCTGAGGAATGATACCTATGGTTAACCTCTGACCTCTACCCATACACATGTGTACATGCACTTGACATACATGAACATACACATACATGTGGGTCTATAGACATATATGAACACACAGAATTTGACTCAGACTCTCTGTTGGGAAAATGTCTCCATCAGAACGGCCTGGACAAATCTTTGGGGCATTTTCCTGGTTGGTGATTGATATGAGAGTGCCCAGCCCACTGTGGGTGGTGCCAACCCTAGGCCAGTGGTCCTGGGTGCTACAAGAAAGCAATTTGAACAAGCTATAAGGAGCAAACCAGTAAGCAGCACTCCTCCTTGGCCTCTGCATCAGCTCATGCCTCCAGGTTCCTGCCTTAACTTCCCCGGATAATGGACTGTAAGCTGAAATAACCCTTTCCTCCCATGTTGCTCTTGGTCCTGATGTTTTATCACAGCAATGTATAACTGACTATGATAATGTATCATTCAAGATTTCTCTGCCTCAAAACCATGCTCTCAGGAAATCCTGGTGTTGATAAACACAGGATTGGGCCACCTCTCAACACTGATGCCAGACATGCCTCTGAATTCAGTTGCTCTCTAATGAACATGTTCCCAGGCTTTAACTTTGTGCTGTTTCCAAAAGGCACTGTTGTGAACAAGGCCCCAGTGTCTCCCACCTACATCAGCAACAGACACGCCCTGTGTTGGCACTGTGGAGCTGCTGTGTGGCCTTCAAAGTTACAGGCTCCGACAACAGCATCCTCACACATGCATCTCCAGTGGACAGACTCCCTCACAGCTCTTCAGCAATGCACAAAACATCACTCTTGCCGTCATCCTAGGAAAACCTTTCATTGTTTATTTCCTGTCTCTGCCAACAAACACAGTGATCATGCTATCCAGAAGCATAGGAAACAATTTTAACCTGCTATGATGTTATGTCCCTAGAGCAGCATCTACTAAAAACACACTTGGCTGAGAAGGCTTCTGGTAGACACTAAGATTAAACTTGGAGATAGCACTGGCTTTCCTCAGCACAGTGTCTTAGTTACAGCTTCATCCCTGTGAAGAGACACCACGACCACTACAACTCTTACAAAGGAAAACATTTCATTGGGGCTGGCTTATATATACAGTGGAGCAGTTTAGTCCATTATTGTCATGGTGGGAAGCATGGCAGCAGGCAGGCAGACGTGGTGTTGGAGAGATAGCTGAGGGTTCCACATCTGGATCCACAGGCAGGCAGCAGGAAGAAACTAAGACTGGCTGGAGCTTCGGAAACCTCAAAGCCCCGCCTCCAATGACACACTTCCTCCAACCAAGCCACACTTCTTCCAACAAGGCCACACCTCCTCCTACTGCCACTCCCTCTAGGCCTACGAGGGTCATTTTTATTCAAACCACATCAGGCTTTGTGTGTGAATAAGGTGCTTCTCTGTTCACACTGAAGACTAAAGAGAAAAGATCTAGCCTAAAGGATTTGAGTATAAGGACCACTCTCCCCTGGCAGACTATTCAGCGCATGGTCCTCAGAGTTACTTCTGTGTATGTGCGTACGTGTGATGTTCTTGGGTCCCAAGACAGGATGAAGAAGAGAACAGAGAACTTACTCAGGAGAGTCACATAACAATGTGTGAACTAAATTAGATATTTCCTGATTTGCATACCTCATATGACTACTGCTCCTCCCCCCTCCCTCCCTCTCCTGTCCCCCTTCCCCTGCCCCCCTCCTCATCAAGTCCAATTTGTGCTGCTCTTATCCTCCTGGGTATGGCATCATCAGCTACGGCATGGTCAACCTACAAAGGACAAGGCCCATCTCTCTAGAGATGCCAGGCTGTAAATGGAAGCTGGGAACGTGTGGACCCTTTGTAAATCAGTATCTAGTCCCCAGATGGAATTGTGACTTCCCAAGCATCATACCCCAGTGTCCCAATCCGATCTGCTCAGAAGCATGTACACACCTTCGTGAAAGGGACATTTTTAGACAGATTGTCATGCTTTGTTCCCATCATGCCCTGCTCCCATCCGAGCCCAGCAGCTTTACACTAAAAGTCTTTAGGATGTGCTTAGCTCTTTCTTTAGTGCCGTTTTAGGACGGAGAGGGTGGGTATGATGGAGCCAGTCATTCAGGGCTTAATTCTTCCTTGTGTTGTGCTGTGGTTTTCTTTTTTCTTCTATTTTTTTTAAAATATACAATTCCTTTGTTTTTACCATTGCACCAGAGTATGAAATAGCTTCTGGGTTCTCGTGGCTCTGAGCTGGGCAGGTGATTGTGGCCACGCACTAACAACATGAAGGATCTCAACTGACTCCCCTTACACCACTCTATAGTTTAGCAGTTTAATAGGTTCATTATAGAGTCTTCCGTTTTGTGTGGAATTAGCTTATCCCCTTCAGACGCTGTAATTAATTTAATATCACTTAAAACAAAACGAGCAAAATACTGAAACCTCCAAAAAAAAAAAAATTCAGGTTCTCTCTGGTCTTCCCCATTCTCTGGCTCTTAAATCACTCCCTCCCCTATACACACACACCCTTCCTTGAAGGTCCCCAAGCATGTTGTGGAGAAGAGTGTGATATAGATCTTCCATTTGTGGGTGAGCATCCCACTGACACACACTCTCTGCGTTTTGACCAGTTGCGAGTTTCTCCATTCGCCGCCTCCCACTGCACAAAGAAACATCTCTGACGGGGGGCGGGGGGGTGGGGGGCTTGAGAGCTTCACTAATCCAGAAGTAGAAGATATGAATTTAGAGGGTCATTTGATACTTTGTTCATTTATCAGAACATCGGTAGTAGGTTCACCTCTGGAGCCTTGAGCTCCCCCAATGTCACCACTTTGAAGTGCACCTTAAAAGATTTTTGATAGTATTCATAGAGCGCTGCGGCCATCTCCAGTACCTGAATGTTGAATTTTCTGATCACAGGTGTCTTTTAGAGTCACCTCAATTCATACAGCGTAACACTTTCAAGACTCGCCCAACTGTATCCCATACCCCAGTCATCTCTTTTCTCTACAGAATCATATTTCACCTTCTGGACATACCATATTTTGTTTATCCCATCTTTGGGCTTTATTACTGAGTGACTCCCAGCTTTGAGTTAGCATTGTGCCTGGCTCTATGAACATGCACATGCGTCTTGTGGGTGCTTGTTCTCTGTTTCCCTGGCATCTTTTTAATGGAGGAGGTGTTGACCCCAATTGTCAGCCTGTGTCTACCACATCGTTTTTCTTTTCTCTTTTTAGACTAACGTGATTGGTTCCCAGCCGTTTCTCATCCTCAATACTTTATATATTTCTTGTTCTGTTTCTTAAAGTTCCTATCTCCTGGTGCTCTTTATTCTGCTACAATGGTTTTGATTCCTGTCGAAGCGAATCTAACAAGTGATTCTTTTTTATCTCTTAACACCCTCCTGACCTCCAGCAGTTTCTTCTTCCTGCAGTCTTGACTTGTCTTTGTGACATCGTGCTCAGTTTGAATCTGAGAACACTGGCAGGCTCTGAGCTGTTTCATGTGGGAGATTCTGATTCGTTGGGGGGTCTGTCCTTATTCCTTTCTGGCAGTTATAATTCCCCTGCACCTGTTTGTATGCACAATGCTCCTGACATGTTTTGTGTCCTGCTCCATTTTTTAAAAAAGGAACAACTAAGGGTGGCCAGCTCCTGTCTTCTGCACCCTTAGGTTCAAGAACATTCCCTGAGTTTTGAGTTCAGTGCTGATGTGAGTTTCCATGGGAACATGTGATGTGTGTTGGGGATGGTGACTAGCCAACATGCTCTCCTCACTTTAGCATATGATGGAATTCTGCCCCGACACACACACACACACACACACACACACACACACACACTTCATCTTTGTAAATTACTGACCCTGGTCACCAGTGTTGCTCTTGTTTGTGGCGCAGAATTGTGTGACTCTGAATCAGCACCTTATCTCTGTTCTGACTCGCCTTGGCTGCCTGACATGGCCACGTCATTCTCTTCTGACAAGGGGGGAGAGAACGGAGGTTGGCAGAAGCTTCCAGGAAGGTCACTTTTAAAAAACGGCTGTGCCAGCTAAGACGATCCTTTCCTGTCACTTTTACTTGATCTGCTAAGCTGATGCAATGTTTGGCACTCCTGCAGCGATCTTAATCTATGACGAGATAAGCCAGCGCTACTCAACCTGAGGGTTGCAAACCCCTTCAGGGGTCAAATGACTCTGTCACGGTGACTGCTTAAGACGATGAGAAAACACAGATATTTACATTACGATTCATAACAGTAGTGAAATTAGAGTTATGAAGTAGCGACCAAATAATTTTATGGTTGGAATCAGCACAACATGAGGAACTGTGTTAAATGGTCGCATGTTAGGAAGGTTGAGAACCACTGATACAAACCATGAGTTAACATGGTGTGGGGGCATAGTAGGTATCTGGGAAGCCAGCAGAATCAGGAGCCATGTGTCCGTCCTGGGTGGTTTTCTTTATTCATTAATTTTATTATGTGACTAGGAGATGAATGTCTATTTTACTCAAGCCATTCTTATTAGGTTTAAGACAATTAAACAATCTTCCCTAATCATTCTTGTTAGTTTCTATTGACAACTTGACCAAAACCTAGAGTCACTTTGGAAGGGAGAAACTCCAGTGAAAAACTGCATTTATCAGATTGGCTGGTGGGCATGCCTGGGAGGGATTATATCCGTTGATGACTGATGTAGGAGGGTCCAGGCCACTGTGGGCAGCACTATTCTCTAGGCAGGTGTGTTCTAGGTACTATACGAAATCTAGCCAGCTGCACTGATCTAGAGAACGAACCAGCAAGCAATATATTCCATGATTATATATTCAGGTTCCTGCTTCAATTCCTGTTCTGGCTTCTCTCAGTGATGAAGTATAAGCCAAATAATCCTTTCCTTCTCAATTTGCTTTTGGTTCTAAAGTTCATCACAGAAAACTAGAACATCAATCTTAACAAATAGTTTGATATGTATCTGTCAGGCCTCGCTTTTACGTAGCCTTGTGAATTCAATCGCAGCTATCGGTATCTAAACTACAAATTAAATATCAATTACCTCTCTTTTTGCAGCTCATTCTATTACTTAAAATATATTTGTTTTAAGATGAAACACATTACCTACAGTAAGTGGAAAATCACCATTGCATGGAATAAGGAGAGGCTCATTATGAGCAAGATTGGATTTTTGTAATGCCTGCCTGCCTGCCTACAAGACATTGTCAAGAAATCAAAGCCTCAAAGACAAGAAAGCTAGCTGAGCATGAGCCAGGGCATGAGACACCTCTCCAGGCTACAGCCATGCTGGGGAACACAGAAGTAGGCAGGTTGGTATCATTCAAGTTCATTCAAACATAAGTCTGTGTGCCGATAACATCATTTGCAGATCCACCATGGAGAACCTCTGTGAAACCCCCATCGAAGGGCAAATTTTACCCAACAGGCTTTATACATATTTATCTAAATTCATGCCCTGGCCAGGAAGATTCTGAAAATGCCAAATGGGATCTAGGGGCAAAGAGCAATTAGCTATTCTGCCGTGGGTTCCGGATCCGTGAAGGCAAATCAAAGCAGATTTGATCACTGAGATAACAGCATTAAGATGAGACTCTCTTGGCAAACAAACTTCTTCAAACAAAAAATACGAACTTGAAGGCGATAAGAGATCTTCACTAACTCCCGCTGAGTTCATCGCTGATACGAAAGTGGCTCCTTACCCATGAAATTACACCTGTCACAGCAACTTCACTTCATTAAGGCAGCTTCCTGATCCAGGCAAGATTATCAGCAACACACAATCTAGGACTCTCCAGCTAATGAAGACTGCCTCTCCTGAGTTCCTCGCAGCTGAGCTCAGAGTTTTAAGATAACGGAGAAACGGCCAGAGAGAAGAAAGGATTTATAAAGCAAAACAGCTGCCCCACCACCACCACCAAAAGCCAAAGCTACCACCATTATCAAAGCATCAACTCAATGAAATATTTTTCAATTATCCTTGAGAAGAAAGAGACCTCGCCTGGCTTCGGCATCACCTGAAATACAGGACCAAGGTTTCGCTTTGGTTTCCCTTTATTCCCCTTGGGGAAGATAGTACAAAATGAAAGGTTTTCAAGTGGGTCAGGGATAACTACTGAAGATGCTAATGAATGTGTGGTACCTAATGAAAACATCTATTTTCATTATGTACATTTCGTTAAGTAGAAAACGGATACAGGGTGAAGAAAGAAGAAAAAAAAAACACAACCCAAATGTTTCACTGCAAAAATTAATTTACATTCAGCTTTTCCTGGCATCCCAGCTCTGCCTGCAGGAATCCCAGGTGTCAGTCTTCTCTGGAGTTTTTGTTTTTTCTGGGACAGCATCTGCTCAGATAAATATCCTACGTTTTTCTTGACTGGACTTCTTTGGACTCATAAACTTGAGACCATGTTGTAAGTACGTGTTTAGACTTGTACCTTAATCTGTACGTTAACAGAGGCAATCTTATTCCAGATTTCATCAATCAAGCAATTACAGGCATCCTCCTGCATAGCAGCCACTTGCTCGGAGGCTGCAGACACAGCTGCAAGCAAGACTCGATTCTGACACCGAAGGAGTGTCTGGTCTGTCACTGTGACCTTGCACTGTGTTTGTGTCCTATAGAAGGTCCACATGATCACATTGCGCAAGCATGTCACTAGCATGTGGTAGACATGTGTTTGATATACCATGTTCTCACCCTTAAGTAAAGCACTGCACAGGATCATGTGGGTATCCATTTCCATTATCTGTCCACATAAATATGAACCAAGCATGGGAGGAGAAAAGTGCTCCAAATGGATCACATCATGACACTATATCCGTCAGGGAAAAATCCCTGGGTAATCTATCAAGAGTTTTCTTTATTAAAAGAGGCATTGGCAGAGATGCAGGACAAGAGCTGACTACTCCCTACATTCCAGTGCTTAGAGATGGCCTAGAGATGTGGTATACTGGAAGGCTTGGGTTGGCAGAGCAAGGGCAGGGCAGCTTGTACCCTGAGGTGAGGGACCACCCCCAGATGCTCTACTCTTCCCTTCTGTGTCCAGGATGAACACAGCCAATGGTTAATGAGGTGGTTCGAATTCCTTTGCATCTGTGGGCAACATTACTGCTTATCCACAAGTCGTGGCCGACGGCAAAAAGAATGGCCCAGGAGAAATGGGAGTGTGTTAACTGGACCCTTTCCCCCACTCATCTCTCCTCTTGTGCTAGGGAATAAAAGAAATCATCCAACACATCTTATAGGCATCCATCCATCACTTATTCATGGTTTCACTCATTTATCCGTTCATATATCTGCCTTTCCTATCATCTATCTGTCATTCATTTATTCACCCTTTCACTCAGTCATCCATACATCCATACATCTACCCATATACCACCCTCTGCAGAGATATCTTACCAGCCAAGTCCACTCATCTACCATCCATCCATCCATCCATCCATCTATCCATCATTTATCCATCTAAATATGTATCATTTACTTTTTCTTGTAGTTGTGGCCAAATACCCTATGAGACACACCTTATGGGAGGAAGGATTTCTTGTGTTTCACAACTTAAGTAGGAATCCAGTCCAGCACAGTAGAGAAAGCAAGAGTAGGCTGGGCATGGTTGCAATACTCCTTTAATCCCACACTTGGGAGGCAGAGGTGGGCAGAACTCTGGGTCCGAGACCAGCCTGGTCTGCTGAGTAATTTCCAGGACAGCTAGTGCTACACAGAGAAACCCTGACTTGAAAAAACAAATAAGAAAGCAAATAAATAAATAAATAAATAAATAAATAAATAAATAAAATGTGAGGTGGGTGGGTCACATTGCTTCTGCAGTTTGGCCGCAGAGAGCAGACAGGAAACAGCCTCAAGGCCTCCCCCTAGTGATCCACTTCCTCCCAGAAGTTTCCACAATCTCCCAAAACAGGCTGCCAACGGAAGACTTCGAAGACTTCGTGTGCAAATAAGAAAGCCTATTGGGGGTGGGGGATTTCACATTCAAGCCACAATACCAACCTATCCATCTATCTATCCATCCATCCATCCATCCACCCATCCATCCATCCAGACTCCATATCCCCGCCACCCCCTTACTCTGTTCATCACTATCTGTTTTTGCATGCATCTGTCCATCAGTCCTCATGTCAGTTGGCTACATGACCACAATGTCACCTTTCATGAGGATGGTGCTCATTTGGCAAATTGGATCTCCTGGGCCCATTGGACTGAGATCATGCGAGACCAACAAGTCCCGCTGTCTGAGCCACTCCTACCACAGGAACATCCGGGGCAGAGCTCAAACACCGGCTTCCTCTTTTCCTCTCAGTCTTTTTCAGTCAGAAAAAAAAAAAAAAAAGAAGGGCACAGATGAGAGCTGCTGCAGGTGACCCAGATTCTGGTAAGAGGAGGATGGAGAGCGACTGACGCCAAGCCATCACTGAATTGGTTTCAAGTGCTTTTGGTAATGAACTAAGGGAGTGGGGGCTAAAACAAAGCAGCAGTAGCCACCTCCATATCACCGGAGATAAATGTATTCTCCAAACAACTGAGTTTTGGAATTTAGAACTGCATTCCAGGAACAATGTACTACCTTCCTCAATTCATCCTTTAGCTTTCTCACTCAATTTTCTTTTTCCAGTAATATAAAGAGCCAGAAGAAACCTAAAAGTGACAAAGAAAATGTATGTGACCAGACTAGGAATTCTCCGAGGTTCCGGGAGAGAGGAATAAATCAAGAACTCTCCTAAGTCTCCAAGCCATCCCTTGCCCAGCTGTGAATTGCCTGTTTCTAATTTGGTGGCTATCAGAAGCGGATCCGGGTTTTAATTTCTCTCCCCGGGGTGATTCACGATGGCCTGTAATTCCACAGCAGGCAGCCCACTGTTCCATCAGAAAGTGCCCCCTGCATAAATACAATCACATGCAGTATGTTGACATCAGCGCCACCGGAAAAGGTGGACTGCGCCCTGCCTGTAAAAGAGCGAACGCTCCTGTGTTTAACTCATGCAGAAATACTCACCATGTAAGAAATAACCAGCAATTCTGATACCTCTGAGGTGAATCAGAAAGAAGTGAAAACTTCCTGTATTGTTGGATGCGGCTGCAGGGAGAGAATCCTTGCAGATGATAGATCCTCTGTGGCCCTGTGTGGGTCCACTATGAACGGTACCTCACTGCCCCAATCTGGCAGACTCTGCCCATTTTACCTAGAGCCATTAATGACAGGCAACACGCACCAAATACAACTTGCAATGGAATCACTTAGCAAACCTAGGAGCAACAGGAAGCTACCATGGCAGAGCATCTGAGCACAGCACAGGCCAGGTGCGACTTACCTCTTTTCTGTGCCAGCAGATTTCTTCTGACAAACGATGACGGCCGGAGCATATTTCCCAGTGTACTCAGTGCTTTGCTTGACATCCCAGATGGAAGAACTGCTGGCTCTCACCCCAACAATGCTCACTCCTTTCTTAACCTTGGCCCTGTTGGAGACAGGAAGTGCATGGTTGAGATAGCCCTGGGGAAGTCCCGGAGCAGCAGTGGTACCAGGGATATGTACATACGTCGTCTTAGCCTTGCAGTTCTGAGCTCACTCACGGGGAATCAGGTTTAAACACAAATTTGTAACCACATTTCCTATCCATCTGTCACAGTTCCCCCCACCTCACCCCACATCCCAGTTATCCCCACTTTTACAAAAGGAACTGGCAAAACGTGATGGCCTTCAGCAAACATCTGTTACATACGGAAATATAATGTCTCTATTAATTAAAAGACAACACATAAAACAACAACTGTAAAACCTACCTGAAATCCCTTATAGTGAGTAGTTGGGAAATGGAAGTAAGCCAAAAAATACAGAGGTAGCATTCATTATAAGGGAGCGCCTGCAGGGAGAGAGTCCCGAGCAGCCAGCAAACCATATGAACCACAAGGACTACATCTGACTTTGCCAGCAGTGTCTCAGTTCCACCCAGGAGAACTGAGACTCAGACAGATGAGAGGATATTCATGAGGCCCGGCACAGAGACGGACTGGGCTGAGTAGGGTTAGCCAACTTCTATGTTTCTGTCCCTTCTGACATTCTTACTTTCATTGCCATACCAGAGCCTACATCATCATTGTCATCGTCATCATCATCATTACCACCACCATCACCAAAGATATAACCCCCATCTTGATCATCATCACCACAACCACCACCACCACCACCACCACCACCACCACCACCACCACCACCACAGTTCCCATCTTCTTCTTCACCATCACCACCACAAACCCCTCTTCAAAATCATCACCATGACAACCACCACCACCATCCAGCTCTTTCATCAGCACCACCATTTCCATCTTCTCCCTCCTCCTCCTCCTCCTCCTCCTCCTTCTCCTCCTCCTCCCCTGCACTATGGATTACTTACCATCAAATGGATGCTATTCTAAATTCATTGCAGTTCTTTATCATTTCATCCTCAAATAATCTGCTAGGTCATTTGTAAATCTTATTTCTCACATTTAACTCCAGAGAAGAGAAACAGGCCTTGAGCTGCGGGTAGTGAAGGAACTCTGGACAGCTGGAGTATGGCGGGCACAGCTCTGGTAGGTCTTGCCCTTCTCCCTCATTCCTTCAGCCTTTTCTTATAAACTATTAGACTACATCCCTAAAGCTAGCCACGGAGATCTATTCCCTTATTTGGACACTTCTCCTGAGGCTGACCACCAAGGTCCAGCTATCAAAGTATTAGAGTCCAGCCATCCAAAGCTCCCTTCGGCTCACCTAATTAATATTCCCAATGAAAATGAAACACCTCATCATAACACAGGATAAACTTTATAAACTTTACCTTTATAAACCACCATTTGCCTATGGGGCCGTGTCTTTCTCCTCTCTATCCAGAGGCAGTCCTTTGTCCTCTGGGGACATATACATCCCTCCCCCCTTGTTCCCGGCCCCTTTTCCCTATTCCTCTATTTCCTGAGCTTGTCTTTTACTCCCTGCCCTTTGTGCTGAGAACTTGGTCTTGGGGTGCCTTGGACAGACACTTTTCTTTCAGGTAGGACAACACTCTGGGCTCTCGCTGCATCCCTGTGAACTCCTGTTATTAGAGTTGATAAACTGATTGTGTTCACTTTCTCTGCTATTCAGTGCTGGTTGGTTTGGGTCACACTGCCCATGAGTAGTGCCCATCTACTCATGATTTAGCTAAGAACACATTCACCAAGGCAGTTCACTTTCCACCTGAGACTCCATTTGCCATCTCTCCCTCTTGTCTTCCTTCATCACGGAAGGGAACCACATGGTCCCATGGGCTTCTCTGCAATCTACAAATACCCGAGCCCTTACACAAAAGCTTGATAACGGAGGAAGATAAAAAGCTCTCTTTGCACGCATGTCCTTGTTTCTTTCTAAGAAATTTCAAAAGAAAAACCCTCTGTGCGCTGGGAAGTCTGTGGCAAAAGGGCAACACAGTGATTTTCACAGTTTGATTTACAAACTGCCTTGTAGATGTGAAGAATTTATGTTTCCTACTGTGCCTTCCCTTTCTTATTCCTTGGGGAGAATATAAAGAGCTTAGAAGGAAAAGTACCAAGGGATGCCTGGAGGCTTTGGTTATGGGGGGGGGGGATGGAGATGGTGATGCCAGCAGCAGTCTGTCACGTGTTCTGTGTTACATTCATGTGATCAGAAGAGGAGCCTCCAGTTTCTGTCTTGAACCTCTGAAATCTTCACTGTTAAAGGTAACACAATGCTTTGAGAATGGAGTGTAGTAATGACTTGGTCAGGATTTTACTGCTGTGAAGAGACATCATGTCCAAGGCAAGTCTTATAAAGGATAATATCTAACTGGGCAGTGGTGGCACATGCCTTTAATCCCAGTACTTGGGAGGCAGAGGCAGGTAGATTTCTGAGTCATGCTGTGTGGTTTCACAGGAAGAAGATTCTGGGATGCTGTGCCCAGATCCTTCTGGATATGGCCCATGCCCTTTCCCCTTTGTTTACTATAGTTTGTGTGCTTCTCGTGGCATAAAGTTGAGCAGCATACATGACTACAGGGTAAACCCTTTGAGTCTTCCTAGTGACTTGTTGGAGTTGGCCGAGGTCTTCCTGCTGGAAGACTATACTTATCAGATCCCCTTATGGACTATGGAAGTCATTTCCACCCCTATAAAGGTTACAGCCAGTTTCTTCCTATAGGAATTTTCTCTCACCCACCCACATGGCATGTAACTTATGACCCATCCACCCACATGGGTGAGATCTGAGATGAACCCCTCATTGTGTTTCAGTCAATAAGTACAGTCTTGCCTAGAAATCAGACTTGCCTGTCCCTTCCTCCACTAACCCCCTGCTGCCTTTTCTGGCTCCTTTAATCTGCCTATAATAATGTAACAGGAACATCAACCCCTCACAATCCACACACTAGTCTACAATGACAGGGGAAGTGACCCCTTATGAATAGTCCTATGTAGCATGTAGTTTCTACTACATAGCACCAGGTAGACCATGTTACCAGCCCCTGCCTTGATTCCCTTGGATCTGCAGATGAAAGATATGTGTGTGCACATGCATGTGTGTGAGTACACACACACACACACACACACACACACACACACACACTTATCTTTAATATGCTTTTTAGCTAAATGCCCAGGTACTTTTAAGCCTCCCATGACTAACGTGCTCTTACCTTCACTCCTAGATCAACACCTCTAACCTGCCCTCAGCTCAGTTGCTCAGTTACCTTTAGTCCTAGCTCAGTACCATAAATCTGCCCTCAGTTTAGTTGCATTTCTAATCTTCCTCCTGCTACCCCAGGCCCAGTTGGGGGAAGCAGCTAATGGTTACTCCACCCAAGATCTCACATGACTGGTGGTGCTCTCTCTCCTTCTGAAGCATTCGCATCTCCTTTCCTCTTCTGCACCTCCTATCCTGCCTGTGGGAACCTGGAAGTCCCCCCGACCTTCCACCCAACCATTGGCCACTAGCATCTTTATTGATTGATCAAGAACCAACTGGGGAACCGGACCTTCAGTGTTCACAGACAAATTCCCAATCAAAGCATCAGACCACCCCCTTACAGTCCTAGGTGCTAACACTAACAGTTTTAGAAATAGATTGTTACATATGGCCAACATTGTGTTCATGGGGGAAAATGAACATGCTTTGTGGGCTAGCACACACTTTGCATGCATCGTTAATGAAGGTGAGGTTTTATGCCCAGACCTCAAGTCCAGCTGGCTTAGATACCCAGGAGAATCTTCTGGCAATAAGTTTTGGCTCCTGTTTTGTACAAACTTGACTAAATTATAGGCAGTCAGGCATGCTGGTGAAACAGCTGGGGATATGGCCCAGTGTAGAATGTGCTTGCTGAGCAAGCATGAGTTTGGTCCACAGCACCTATGTAAAAGCTGGGAGCAGAGGGAAGGGTTCATAATCCCGATGCTAGGGAAGTGGAGACAGGAAGGTCTCAGGGGCTTGCTTGCCAGCTAGTCTGACCAGATCAGCAAGTCCCAGGTCTCTGTGAGAGAGCCTACTTCAAAATCAAGGTGAGAGGATTAAACCCCTGAGATCAGCCCGTGGCCTCCACATGCACATGTGTGGTGTTGCACACGCACGAAGATCTGCTAGTATAAGACTTCATTCACTGTGGACAGCTATTCTTCCGAGCTATGTTAGAATGGATTGTGGAGGCTGCCCCAATTACTGTGCACTGGAATTTTATTGAATCAAATTTGTTTTAAATAAATAGGTCATCAGCCTGGCTTTGGCAATCTCTTATTCTCTGGGCATTTCTGGTACATAAGCCTTAGCTGACATATAATGGGCTTATATTTTACTCAGATTTTAATCCTAAGTAGGTCATTTAGAATTTGGATGATGTTTCTTAGCAAGTGATTTTTCAAATGAATGGGGTTATTTATTTAGCCCTTAAATTACCTGAAGTTTTCTCTAGTGACAGTGGTCTTGAAGAGGAATTTCTAAGATTTACCGTAGAACAGTGGATTCTCCTCTCTCACTAATAAACTTTCCTGAGAAAACACACACACACACACACACACACACACACACACACACACACACACAGCCTATGCAGCTGACACAGGGTGGGAAAGAGATGTTTGCCTTGTGGAGGCCCACACCTTGTGTGAGCATCACATACAAACATCTGCAAGGTTGGCCGCCGGCTCCTTGGAGATGGATCTGAGGTGTTTACAGAACACGGCCAGCCTGCGTTAATCATTCTGAAACATTTCCTTTCAGAGTTACAAGTGGCAGCCTGTGGAAGCCCATGGCAGGCAGTTCTTAGAACCTGTGGAGACTGGCTTCACTGGGTCTGAACCAAATGTTAGTTCCCTCTTTGTTTATGACGAGCAGGTTCCTTATAGTCATTAATGGAAGTTTATAACCCACTTGTGGTTCCATAAATACAGGTTACCCTGACAGCCTCATTACCAGAGATAAACACAGCACTTGATTTCTGAAGACACTTTATTGTAGATTTACATTTAATAATACACCTACCATGGTGAGAGCAAAAAAGCCATAATTTTCCCTAGAGTATGCCATGCAGTGATACAGACAGAACCTGCTAGGGGTTAGGGGATGCTGTGCTGTTAAAACATAATAGAGCAAGCTGTAAAGACTAGATATGTGTGTTATATGTGATGTTTATATTATATATATAGCATATGCACAATGTATACCCACACTGCCCCAAGCACAGGATTCAGACTTAACTGAAATATATGGGAATAGCTGGCAGCCTAGATGCTGAATACAGGGGCATGCTGGTTATGTTTGTGTCTCTCCCTGCCCCTCCATGCCCTAGCCTCTGACTCTGGATTACTGCTTAAGCAACCAACCCTCTGGCAATGATGACCTTAATTGTAGAGCATACATTCAGGGTGCCTGTCCACTACCTTGATAAAGAGGTTGACAGTCAAACCAACTCTCAGGGTTTCATTGATCTAAAGAGATACCATGACCAAGGCAACTCTTATCAAGGAAAACATTTAATTAGGGCTGGCTTACAGTGTCAGAGTTCAGTCCATTATCATCATGGCAGGAAGCTCTGCAGTGTGTAGGTAGTCATGGTGCTGGAGGAGCTGAGAGTTCTACACCTTAATCTGAAGGCAGCCAGGAGGTTACACCCACTGGGTGTCACTTGAACATTTAAGATCACAAAGCCCTGACTCCACAATGACATACTTCCTCGAACAAGGCCACACCTCCTAATAGTGCCACTCTCTATGGTCAGGCATTCAAACACAAGAGTCTATAGGGGCCATACCTACTTAAACCACCACACCAACCTACCCCAAAGCTCTCTCCTGGGAATTCACCAAGCACTGAGCCCTGATAACCTTCCTCTTTCTCTTCCCTTCCCTCCCACCTTGCTTCTTTCTCTCTAGCCCCCCCCCCCCCCACATTAACATTAACTTATACAAGTTGGATGTTTATTAGCATATGCAAATAATCATTTAGCCTCACCGCATGCAAACAATCCAGTCCATTAAGGTCAACAGGTGTGAAATAGTCCTCTAGTATTAACATGTGCAAACTACTCCCTAACATTAACACATGCAGGTAGTCTCCCTTGTATTAACATATGCAAATGAGCCTGTAGCACTGACATACTCAAATGATCTCTTAGCACTACCATACGCAACAGGCCCCAGGCATTAACATATGCAAATGAACCCTACATTAATATGTGCAAATTATTCCCTAGCACTAGCATGTACAAATGGAACCTGTCATTCACATACACAAATTCACCTGACATTACCTTATGCAAATCTTTCTGAATCTAGCTCTCTCAGGCTGTTCTTTGAAACTATGCAATAGCCACCACCCTCCCATTTGGTACCTTTCAAGCTAGACTAGAGGTGATTCATCTGCCATAAGGCTGACTGAGGTGCTGTCAGATACCCTTAAAACAGGCTTGCCTTGGAAAAAGATATTACCCTTCTCTGCTGCAGCAGCTCACAGCAGGGGGGGGGACCTTGCTGGTGAGCGGCTCTGATCTCCTCAGCTATTCAGAGGTCAAAGCTGATCTGGTCCTGGTGTTTCCAGCCCCTGTTTTGCAGCCCCTGTGTCCTGAGCACCCCAGCCAGTGGGAAGAACGAAGGCTGAAGAACAGAGCAGGGCAGGTGGCAAGACAAACTCAGGCACACTCACAGTCTATGGAAGGCATTTACTGTCTTGGCCAAATATGGTTACAGATGCAAAGGCTTCTGGGAAGCCAGTCCCTACCAGGACCTGACAGCAGTGATACCCAAAGAGAGTTGGGCCTGTGGGTGGCTTGCATTCCTACCTCAGTTAAAGGTAACCTGCATCCTCCAGACCGTGGGCAGAGCTAAATCCCCCCACATCGGTGCACACAGGCACACTACAGAGAAGCTCCACCTGAACTCCATTTATGAATGGTTTGACATGTGGGTTATTAAAAACGCCTGTGTGCTCAATAAAAGAGGTACCAAAATGGAAGTTAGAAGTGATGGAAGAGAAATAAATTGGGCTCAAAAGGAAAAATTTGAATATTTCTGTTCCTTGTGAGATTTATTTAAAAACCCTGAGTGCAGATATTTGTGGCAGAGGAGGAAAAAGAAGAGAAGAAGTTTAAGAGAAAACTGAGACAAAGTAAAAGACAGGAAGAGAAGAGGCACAGGGTGGAGAGAAATATTTTGGGAAGTTCAGTCCATACAAAGTTCCAAGTATGAGAGGAAAACGGTGGGAGGCCTGTAAGTATAGTATATGTTCCCAAAGGAATGTTCTAGAACTAGAAAGTATGCCAACCCAACACCCTAACATAGTCCATAATGCACAACCCGCTCTGGGATTCTCGGCAATCTGAGAATGGAAAGAAGGAATTGGCTTCTAAGCAGCCTCCTGTTCAAGAGGGGAAGCTTGCTAGGAACATCCTTTCCTGAATCCCAAAGGATAAAACATTTTTTCCCCGAGAGCATCATCTCTCAAGACACCAAGTCCTGTTAAGCTCCAGCAAGCTTCCCCCAAAGCTGCATGAGGCCCTCCCTATCAGCAGAGCAGCAGAGAGATTATTCACAGATGGACACCAAACATAGTCTATATGGCATAGTCTATACAGGCCTCCTGATGAATACAGGAGAAGACACATTTACCCCTCAGTTCAAAGACCAGTAGATAGCTTGCTGGATTTTTGGAAAAGTCTCCTGTCCCTTGTTTTCTCTCATAAACTGTGGCCAAGAATAAAGTAATTTCCATTTTCTGTGGTGTGGCAGCCAGGTACCCCCATGGGTAACCACTCTGCTTCTAATTTCTAAGTGATCTTGATCACAGGACTTCCTGCTGAGGCCACACATTATACAATGGTCAGTCCTAGTGGTGTCTCAGCACTGTACTCACAAACAGGCATGAGCCTTCCTGGATACCACTGGCTATCCTATGAGAGGTGTGTCCCCATGCCCTCATGTTCCTTTGGAGTGGCATAGGGCCAGACTTTATAGCATAGGGATATAGTCTTTGCTAAGCCTCTTCCATCCTGACTTTAAGATTGTAGCAGTTTGAATGAGAAATCTCCCCAACTGGCTCAAGTAGTTGGCGCTGTTTGAGAAGGTTGCAGGATCTTTAAAAGGTAGAACCTCTTTGGAGGAAGTGGTTCTCTGGGGGCGGATTTGGAGAGTGTACAGCCTTCCAGTTCGATCTCCCGCTTCCTGTGTGTGATATGCTCTGTCTGCGGTGCCCTTCTCACCATTTTGGAGACCACCCCACCCCCTGCTCTGCAGCCAATATAAACTCTTCTACAGGTTGCTATATGTGTTGGTGCTTTATTGCAGCAACAGGAAACTAACTATTATAAGGACTATGCCAATGTATGCAGGCAGCTAAGACAGACCCGGTCGGGAGTGCAGGACCAATGTTAGGCAATTCCAACTTGATAGTGTATTCTCCAGCAGGAACCATTTTTTAATGGGCCGTGTTGGTGTTGGCATATATGATTATAAAGCTGGCGATTTCCACTATTGAAGTACTGTGTGCTATGCAGAACACATCACAGGCAGATAACGAAAACATGGACATGAGAAATAAATATTTTGTCAGTGGCTATTCTTTCTTGCCTTTGGGCCTTCTGGCACACTGCCAGGATGTACACACGTCAGAGAGACGGTCCGTTACCATGTGGTACATGGGTACATCAAACCCCACTGCGGGATCTATGTGTTCCAGTATCAGCAAGGGTGACAGGATATCCAGGAACCCCCACCTGTACCCCCACTTCCCACCCCTACAGCACCTGGCTCTCAGACGACTGCCACCTACTGGAGATTAAAAGGGAAAATGGCAAAGGCCAAGAAAAATTTGCTCTCAAGGAGGGGACGGACCCCGCCTCCCTGAGGGAAATAGAGCCAAGAGGCAGGTGTGTCATCTGGAAGGGGTGTGGTCATGAAAGGGGTGTGGCTTCAGAAGGGTTGTGGTCTCATGGTATAGCTTCTGACTGGCTAGGGGGTGTGGCTTCCAGAAAGAGGTATAGCTTCTGATTGGCTAGGTCCCATACTGCCCAACTTGTGTGTGGTAAACACAGAGATAGAGACAGAGAGAGACACAGAGAGAAACAGAGATAGAGACATAGAGAGACAGAGACAGAAAGACAGACAGAGTCAGAGAAACAGATGGAGAGGAGAGAGAAAGAGAGGAAGGAGACAGAGACAGAAAGACAGATGGAGAGAAGAGAGAGGAGAGAGGGGAATGGGAGAGGGAGGGAGAGAGGGAGAGAGAGAGAGGGAGAGAGAGAAAGAGAGAGAGAGAGCAAATAGGAAGTGAGACAAGGCTATAAACTCTCAAAGCCCAACCCGTGACATACTTCCTCCAGTAAGGCACCAGCTCCTAAAAATTCTATAACCTCCCCAAACAGCGCCAGCTACTGAGGAAACAAGTCTTCAAACACCTAAGTGCACAGCAGCACGAGATGCTCCTGACCTCCTGGGTTTGGGATAGGACATAATTTCAAACTGAGTGGTGGTGGCTCAGGCTGGCTGATCTCTGTGAGTTCAAGGCCAGCCTGGTCTACAGGAGTATACTTCTCACTCAATCCATTATACCTATTCCACAAGATTCTGCCCAATTCACATTATTTTTTTGACATCAACACCATGCCTACAGAGAGCTTTCTTAACCTTTCTACATAATCTTATTTCCAACCCCTTTCTGTCCTTAAACACCTTGCCCATCATCTATTTGTGTCTTTATCATCATGTTGGCCCAGGTTTTATTATGTATTAAGAAACTACCAATTAGGAAAATCAATCCATGGATTCTTCTAGAGTTTATTTCAGTAAAGTAGATACAGCTTTATTTTTCTGTTTGTTTTTATTAGTATACCTATTACATGATCAGTGTATCTATTGCCTGTGATATGAAGTTCCATCAATAATATATATTAAACCTGTCTTTGCTTTATGGCCAATGTTTGGCCTCACAACTTGCTGGTTCTGCTCTGAGGACCTTCTCACACTCCGGATGCCTTTTGATATGCTTTAACATCTTGAAGGGCAATTTTCTCCCTACGGCTTTTTCTTTGGGAGGGGGGGCATTTTGATGTCTCATATTTCAATAGGAACCATTTCCGTTTGCATGTCCTCAAAGGCGCTTTGAGTTTAGGAAAGAATAAAGAAGACAGGAAAGAAGAAAGAAACATAAATGGGGCACAGAGTGTTATAAAAATCACTCCCAGGTTTGGGCCATACCAACCTTCAGTCAAAAAGGAGTACACACCAGTCAATTATGGGGTAGTGGCCCACAGCGGTCAATTTCCCAGGAAGGCAAGTGGTAAGTGTGCCATTTGGGGACCCGGATGACTCCTGAGTTGACTGTCCTGAATATACCACATACAGGGTCCTTTATAAAGATGCTGATGCAGGGGCTAGTGGTTTACACTGGTGGTTTTCTGAACATTTGGCAATAGAATAACCTTGCACCCAATGAGGATCAGAATAGGCAGACGCCTTCTTCTTTCGAGGTGATGGGTGGAGTGTAATCCCGTAGCTTAAGGATATCTCTAGAAGTGACAAAGAGGGAGGGGCCTTCCCTTCACAAATTTTCTCTTCCAACCCTCTAAGCTTTGTAAGGATTTGATACCCAAAGCTACTTCACTGCAAATAAAGAAGCATAAAGTGAAAGAATGTTCTAGTTAGCTTTGGGTTTTGGTTTGGTTTGGTTTGGTTTGGTTTGGTTGGTGTTTGGTTTGTAGCGACAGGGTTTCTCTGTGTAGCCCTGGCTGTCCTGGAACTCACTCTGTAAACCAGGCTTGCCTCAATATCACAGAGAAAGCCTGTCTCTACCTCCCAAGTGCTGGGACTAAAGGAACATGCCACCACCACCCAGCTTTCTAGTTAGCCTTTCTATTGCCTTGATAAAGTATTATAAGCAAAACTGGCTTGAGGAGGGAAGGGTTTGTTTCAGCTTAAGCTTTCAGGTCACAGTCCTCATCAAGGGAAGTCAGGGTAGGAATTCAAGCAAGAACTAGGGAGCAGAGACCACAGAGGAATGCTGCTTACTAGCCTTCTGTATGAGCCTTCAGGCTCAGCTTGTTTTCTTATCCAGCCACTGGCCTTGGGGATGATGCCTCCCATAGTGGGCTGGGCCCTCCCATACCAATCAATTCAGACAATTCCTCAAAGACATGGCTACAGGCCAATATGACACAGGCAGTTCCCCAGATGAGATTTCCTCTTTCCCACAACTCTAGATTTGTGTCAGGTTAACAACAAACACTAAACAGCTTGGAAAGGAACTAAGTCTTGCTGTCTGTCCTTGAGCTGGGAATCCAACCAAGCCTGAAACAGTATCAGTGTCTAACTTTTAGGTAAGAGAAAGTATCTAACCTTTGTAAACAACAACAACAACAAAAAATGATGCTCTTGAAAGTTTACCTTTTTATGTTATTGTAGTAAGAACACTGCTCTGGCTTGAATATGCTCTCTAAGATCCCACAATAGAAACTAAATCAACAGTGTTGAGACTTGTATTCTTTAAGAGGTGAAGAAGTAAGGAGTGCTCTGTCCTCAGGGAAGTGGATTAGAAATCTCAGGAGGGTTTCCTGGTAGGAAACCATGCTTTTATCTTTCTTTTACCTGTACTCTGCCTGCCCCTGTGCTTCCAGAAAAAGACTGTGGCACCTGGACTGCAGACTCCTCTGTGTCCAGAATTTTGAGAAACTAACCCCCATTCCTGACTGTCTAACTAGTTACATTCATAATTTAACCAGTTACTAAATAAGAGAAACACTTCACATCAGATTCCCACTTCTAACAAAAGTTCTAGCTCACAGTAACTATAGCTTCTACAACACATAGTGGCTGTGAGAACTGGCCATCTTAGGTAACTGAAAAGTTGGGTCTATCGACCAATGACTCCTGTTTCTTGATCCTCCAGCTAAGGTGACCATGCTTGTAGTCTACTTCTGTGTTCAGCCATTTTATGTACCATCTCCTGTTGGCATTTTAGATGCATAGAGCAAATGTGGCTTCTTTACACCTTAAAACAAACAAGTTCTTAAGCAGCCAGTGATGGGGAAGAAGAACTGTACACTTGGGGCAGATGCAGGCAGAGCTGCAACCCCTTCACACCCACTCTAGGCTGGACACCACGCCTCTGAGATGGCCATTATCTGTCTCAACACTGAGTAGCAGTGGATGTTCTTCTAGAACCTTCTCTGGAGTCAGTGGCTGGGGCAAACTGGGGAGTCATGGAATCCTAAGCTTTGGTTAAGTCTCTCATTGGCCTGACTTCTCCCGTGCCCTAGAGTCAGCCCTGCAGTCTGCAACTACGCATTTATTTATTAATTTTACTTCACAAACACTTAACGTAGCTCTTCTCTCATCTGCTTATGATTGTCTGATGAGCCAAGAAGCAACCTTAATTAATCCCTGACACTTCCCTGCTAAGTGAAATGCTCTTAGAGATACATATATATTTAAATACATATATTGATTAAAGCATTATTATTTTAATGGGAAAATTATGATTTCCATTCCAAGTTGCAATCCCTACAGATATCAAAAGCTTCACCAATATTTATGTCCCATTTAATGATGTGTGTGTGTGTGTGTGTGTGTGTGTGTGTGTGTGTGTGTGTGTCTGGATCTGAAAAATGTTTGTCTCATCTGTTATCAAGGACAAGTAAACACCACAGGTTCTTGTTTTTGTTGTTGGCTCTATGTTTATTTGCGAGTAGGAAAAGGCATGAGAAGGTTCCCCTGGTCAGTGCCATGCAGGATCGAAGTGTTTGATCCCCAGGATACATGTAGAAAGCCAAGTGCAGTAGCAAATGTCTGTGTTCCCAGCACTGGGTTGACAGAGACAGGAGGAGCTCTGGGGCTCAGCAGCCAGGTAACAGAAAACACTTGGCAAATTCCAAGCTAATGAGAAAACCTGTAGATAGATAGATAGATAGATAGATACATAGATAGATAGATAGATAGATAGATAGATAGATAGATAGATAGATAGATAGATAGACAGAAATGATGTGTGTTGCATACACACATGTATATACACGTTTGTAAATGCCTGAAGACATCCTTAAGTGCCTGCCATTCCTCAGATTCTCACAACCTTGGGTTTTGTTTTGTTTAAACAAGAACCTATCTTTGCCAACGTGAATCATAAAAATCTTTGACAGTCACTGTCCCAGGAACTGGGGGACTGCATTAGTTAGCCCTCCCTACTGCTGCTGGGACTACAAAGAGGGAGTCTTAGAAGGAGTGGCTCCTCTGTGATTGCCCCTCTGACTGGGCTTTGTCTTGCTGAACTCCAGGCTCTTGGTAGACACCAGGAGCTCAGAGCTTACAGCTCCCTCCCAGGGCAGTGCTCGATGGCCCCCACGTCAGGCCACTTAGCAGACCCCTTGCTGGAATGCTGTGATTTGCCAGCTGCCAGCCGTTCCACAGCCCACACACTTAAGTAAAGATTTCACAGCCATTACCAGTCTCAGTAATGACACCTGCTGAAAGCTAAGTGCTCTGCCAGCTGTAAACCACAAAGAAAACGCGGGCAGGGGAAAGATGGACGCTGTGATAAACAAGGAGGGACAGCTGCCGCTTTTAATTGATTGAGCCAAGTCTCCACCCAGATGCAGCCATCTCCTTTCCTAAGTCCCTTTGAGGTTCTGTAGGCAGGGCCAGTCTTATCCTTAGGTGTTGATGGTCAAAGAGGAGAAGGCATGCTAGTCAGGTGACATGGTTCTCTAGGATAAATGAGTATAAAAGAAAGCCAGGTAGACCAGCTTCAGGGGATCTCCAGTAACTGTTGCTTCCGTGTTTAGGGTCCCAGGTCAAAATTTAAGGCCACCACACCATGCAGAAAAGACCCCACTTCAGAGTGCAGGCACAGGCCAGTGTTCTGTGTGGTGACCATGGCTGTGGTTCCCAGTGAGAGCCAGAGCCAGCTACATGAAACATTTAGGGCCAGTCTTCAAAGGACTCAAGGACTTGTGATTGCCCTACCTCCTTCAGCACTTACTGGCCAAGGTGCAGGCAATTAATCCACCTTTGGTATTGTATTAACAAATGGTCCAAAGGAGCTCACATGTCTTAATCATGGTAGTTATTTTCTGTTACTGTGGTACATACCACGACCAACCAAAACAAACAAACAAACAAACAAACAAAAAAACAACTTGGGGAGGAAAGAATTTATTTCAACATATAGCTTGTACTCTATCATGGAGGGAAGTCAAGGCAGAAACTCAAGACAGAAGCCTGGAGGTAGGAACTAAAGCAGAGACCGTGGAGGAGTGCTGCTTACCAGCCTGCTCTTCATGGCTTGCTCAGTTTGTTTTCTTATACAACCCACTACCATCTTCCTAGGGTGTGGCACCACCCACAGTGGACTGGGCCCACCCACATCCACTCTTCATCAAGAAAGTGCCCCACAGGGTCACCTACAGGCCAATCTGATGGAAGCAACATCTCAGTTAAAGTTCCTTCTTCCTAGATGACCCTGCCTTGTGTCAAGTTGACAAAAACAAATCCTAACCATCACAACTTAATTATCATCTCGTGACATACAGAAACAAAGAAATGGAACAAGGTATGTACCCATTCTAGTCAACTTCTAAACTTCTGGCCCATGGTATCTGCAGACATAGGACATGAATATCATACAGCATAAAGTTTCCCCCCTCTACACCTAAGAGAATTGTATAGGATCATGGGCACTTAAGTCTATAAAACAAATGTGTAGATCAAGCATTTACAGATCATAAATCATAAGAAATTTATTTTAAAACAATTCTTTGGTGTGCATATAATTTTGCCATTTGTTAAAGTCAAAAAGGCAAATTTGAATATTCATGAGATGGATTGCTTATTTATTTTTACACAGGGAAATAAATCTTGACTGAATATCCAATACTGCAGGATGGAGAGCATCTTTGCTGTTTTTCAGAAGTGATCAATAATTTGATTTTATAATCATCCGTGCTGAGAATTCTTCTTCATACAAACATGTAGTAGAAAATGGAAGAAATGTTTAGAGCCATTTCAGAGTTTATTGGGAATTTTTTTTTCCAGTCTGAAGTCAAATTTAATTCATCATTTTTTTATGAAATTCAAGTCAACAACTCAAACAGCAGGCTTTTTCTTTTTTCTTTTAAATCAACCACTCTAATACCACACAATCCAAAGATATACAAATTTGACGCTCTGAGGAAGGTAGGTAGGAAAAAGATTAAAATATGAAAAAGTCTTTGTTTTCTATTATAAACGCTTCTGTTTCCATAACAACAGAAAACTTTGTTCTGGAAAAAACACCTTGATTTATAGTGTACAGTCAGCTCATATCTGAGCTGGGGTGTCGCAAGGAGTGGAGTCCGGTGGGGTGACTGGGTGCTTGGTATGAAGTGTTCATATTTGTGTTGGGAACTGAGGCCACAGTGAAGTCACCGAGTGCAACCTGGGTTAGCGCTGCTGTGAACACGTTGGCCCCACTCTGCATTTTGAATTAAGCCGTGTTATTTGCACCTTCAGAAACCTGATACTATTGCCTGACCTTCAGCACTGAATACGCCAACTGGAGGCAATCCATTAGCTTCTGGGGTACAGAGCATGGGGCCAGGTGGTTTCTCATCTAGAAGAAAGAGTCAAACAACACTATGCTGAAGTGATGTTGGGGACCCCACCACCTACCTGGCCCTGATGCCCATCACAGGCTCTGCCAGTTTGGGGGAGGTCTGTTTGCCCTCAGAAGTCATGAAGAAGAGACCATAAAAGGATACTGACCCGTGGTATTTTTGGTAAGTTATTTCTTTGCTGGTTAAATGAGCCAATTCAAGATGGATTAGATTATATAAAATGAAGGTTTATTGGGAAGCTGCTCTTGGGCAGGCAAGTTCGCTGCCCCTTCCCCCACAGGGAAGGAGGCCAGAGAAGTCACCATGGGAAGGGAGAGAGAAGAGAGGAGAGGAGAGGAGAGGAGAGGAGAGGAGAGGAGAGGAGAGGAGAGGAGGAAGAGAGAAAAAGAAAGTACACATAGAGAAAGAAAAAGAGAGAGAAGTAAAGAGTAGAGAGACCAAATGTCTGGATTATATAAGGAAGTGCCTCTAGGAGAAGGGCAGCCCAGCCTCTGGGCTGAAAAGTTCAGGGTTGGGGGTAGGATATACCATGTAGGAACTGAAGGATGCTGGGAAAATCTGGAGACCAGGTCTGCTTTAGTGTGTAAGATATGCACCTCAGTCCCTTGTCCCAGGGTCTGAAATCAAATAATTTTTATGGACATAGTATTACTCCACACATTGAATTGATAATCAAAATTAAGAACTTCCTTTTAAAAAAAATGTAGGATTTTTTTGGTTCATCTTGAAGTACAATATAATTCTTAGACCTCATGCCTCCATAACACCCTGCCATGAAGAACTATGTGCTGTAAAGCCAGGAGCCAAGATAAAACCTTCCCTGGCGTAAGTTGCTTCTGTCAGGCATTCAGTCACAGCAGTGAGAAGAACAGTTGTTACAAAGATCAGGTTCC
>LR751211.1:0-61744 GCA_902729485.2 Mus minutoides | reverse complement strand
ATATCCCCTGGTCGTGTGGCTCTTTTCAAATTTAAACCAGTGAAAACAAAATTAAGTAAATTCAAATCCCTGGTTGCATAGCAACAGCTCAAGGATACACAGCCCGCATGGGAAGGCCATGGATGAACAACCCATATGCATGAGGGTCACAGATGTACAACCTACATGGATGAAGAACATTAATGTACACACTGCATGGATGAAGTCCACTGAAGGACAGCCTACAAAGATAATGGCCATAGATGCACAGCTCATGCTGATGAGGGTCATGGCATTGGCTAGCCCAGTTTTATCACATTTCCAGCATCTTAGGAAATTCCATTGGAGAGTGATGCTCTAGAGTGATTTTGACAAAATTCTGCGTCCCCCAGGCACATTTTGAAGTTGACATTTAAAATTTTCCCTTCTAAGCTACAAAGGTTGGAGTTTTTTAAAAGTATATTGAAACTATTGACATTTCAAAATTAACTGTTACATCTTTCTTTTAAAAGTATTCACTAGACTCCAAATACCAGGGCAATTTGATACCCACCATTGTTCACGTGAAAAGAAATACAATCTGTTCTTTACTAGAGTTAAAATCTCTCAGTTATTTTTTTATCTCTCCCCTCCTACCCCTGTTATCTTGTTCACAGACACTTACCTTCAATTCTATGCTGATGACTGTATGTCTTTTATTGATCATTCTCCTTGTCTGCAGTCAAAACACACAGAGAGATTTATTTTCCTGGTAATCTGGAGCCTCCAAATAGTCACTCCGAGAAATAAAAAGAAGAGTGATTGCCAGAGACTTGAGCTGCGGACACAGAGTGTCACAGTTAGCTTCAGCTGTCAACTGAAGTGTCATGTTTGGGGAGAAGGAGCCACAACCGAGGAATTGCTTCCATCAGAGTGGCCTGTGGGCATGATTATGAAGAACTTTTCCTGACTGCTAATTGATGTGGAAAGGCCCAGAGCACTGTGGGCAGTGCCATCCCTAGTTAGGTTGTTCTAGCCGGGCGTGGTAGCGCATACCTTTAATCCCAGCACTTGGGAGACAGAGGCAGGTGAATTTCTGAGTTCGAGGCCAGCCTGGTCTACACAGTGAGTTCCAGGACAGCCAAGGCTACACAGAGAAACTATGTCTCAGAAAACCAAAAAAACAAAAACAAAAACAAAAACAAAAAAGAAAACAGGCTGAGTAAGCCATGGGGAGCAATCCAGAAAGCAGCACCCCTCCGTGGCCTCTGCACCAGCTCCTGCCTCCAGGTTCCTGCCTTGAGTTCCTTTCCTGGCTTCCCTTGACTCTTAAAGCATGAGATGAAACTGAGCCTTTCCTCTCCAAGTTGCTTCGACTCATAGTACTTATGCAGCAAGAGAAAAGATCACTAGGACATGAAGAAGTGATGAGGAAAGTGTGTGAGATTTCAGTTGCTGACTGAGTGAGTTCTGGGGACCTAACATAGAACATGGCTGGAGATGAGTGTGATCATTATCCAGTGTACATCCATAGCAATCCTATGTAATCCTTTGGTGCACATAGTCCTCTTTGTTAATTTAATATTTGATGTATGTGTGTTTATGTACCCATATATGTGCGTGTACATACACACCCATGAGGAGGACCTTGGTTATCATCTCTTACTCCCTGCTATTATTTCTTTGTGACAATATCTCACTGATTGCTAGTTTGGGAGTAGGCTGGCAGATAGCAAGCTTTAGCAATCCTTCTGTTTTGAAGCACTAAGTCATGGAACTACAAGCATGGAGAGCTCCAGGTGGTTTTTTTCATGGGTGCTAGAGATCGGAGCCTTCATGCTTATGCAGCAAGGGCTCTTATCCCCTGAATCTATGGTGCTGGGGAAACTGGCTATCTTCATATAGAAGAAAGCAACTGAATTTTTACCTCTCAACATTGCACAATAATGAACTCCAATAGATTAAGGATCTCAGCCAAACTGAAACTTCTAGATGAAAGTGTAAGGAGTTCATGTCAAGATATAGGTAGATGGGCAAGGACTTTCTGAATAGGACTCTGATCACTTGGGAAATGAGGCCAATAATCAACAAATGTATCTCATGAAGCTGAAAAGCTTTCAAACAGCGAAGGGAAATTTTCAATCAAATGAAGGAATGCCCACATTCTATACAGAATGGGAGAAGATCTTGGCCAGTGATAAATCCAACACTGAATGTATAACAAATAAAGAAGCCAAGCAACCTAATTTTTAAAATAAAGCATGGGGATTGAACTGAGAGTTCTCCAATAAAGAAATATAAAATGATATTAAGCAGGTTTTAAAGTGTTCAATACCTTGACCATCAGGGAAGTGCAAACTAAAGCTACTTTGGAGATTGTATGTCATCCTAGCCACAATGGGCATCATCAAGAAAATAAATAACAACAAAGGCTGGCAAGGATGTGGGGAGAGTGGGATCCTTACACACTCCTAGTGAGGGTGCAAAACTATGGCAGCCAGTGTGGAGATTTCCCCAAAAGCTAAAAATAGATCTGTCATATGATGCAGCTATAAATGTCAAAGAACACGTATTCTGCATAAACACTGAAGACAGACATGTCAGAAGGCAGGACAGTTTGTGCTATGCTGAAGCGATGGATGCACAGCCCCAACTCTTACTGGCTTTAACAAAAGTTCATTCTGTGCTCATACTCCCTGTTCTATATGGACAGGCAGGGTGTAGGCTATATGAGGACACTGACAGTATCCAGCACCTCAACACTTCCAACTAAAGAGAGAGAGAGAGAGAGAGAGAGAGAGAGAGAGAGAGAGAGAATAAGAAGGCTGGCATCTTCACTCAGTCACACTTCCATAGAACTGACACATGTCATTTTGGACAAAGGAAGTCATATGACCTGAGTTGACTGTTTAATAGTCCACTAGGATCCTAAATGTGTTACTTTTCACAGGGCTGTGACAAAATGCCTGATAAAGGTGACTGAAGGGAGGATGGGTTTATTAGAGCTCACAGTTCAAGGATTCACAGTCCATCATGGTGGGAAACCCATTGTGGTGGTGGGTAGATGAGAAAGCTTGGCACATCAAGTCTGTAGTCAAGAGGAAGAGAGATGAATACTAGTGCTTAACTTGTTTTTTCCTCTTTATTCAATCCAAGACCCCAGTCCATGGTATTGTGCTAGCCACATTGAGTGGGTATTCCCTCTTCAGTTAATTCATTCTAGAAACACACACACACACACACACACACACACACACACACACACACACCTAAAAATGTTTCTTGCTTGTTATCTAAATCTCAGGAGGCTGACAAGATTAACAATCACAAGTCCTATCTAGACATAAATTCTAAACTGATGCTACAATATTCGCAGCCAAGGATGTTTGACATGATACAAAGCCATTGCCCACAATCTCACCTCAGTGGGTGTAAAGCCCTATACCATAGAATCTCAGTTATGTCTGTTAGGCCAGAATGACTCTGACATCTTCCCAACCAAGGACAACAGGGGAGAGGATATAAAGGAAAAAAAATAACACATCTTCCTAAGAGAATGTAGGCATGTTGGTTATCTTTAATTATAACCTAGACTCTCCTGAGAAAAGAGTCTCCATGGGAGATTGTCTCGATCAGGTTGGCTTCTAGGCCTGTCTATGAAGGATTGTCTTAATCTAGATAATTGATATGGGAAGACTCATTTTACTGTGGGTGGCACCATTCCCTAGTCCTGGTATGGTTTAAATATATGAGTGGAGAAATCAAGATGAACAGAAATGAATAAGCAAGCAATCATATATTCACTTCTTTCTGCTCTTGATGGTAGGTGTGATGGGACTATCTGTTCTTGGTTTGGATTTCCCTACAATGGTGAAGTGTAACCTTGCATTGTAATCTAAAATAAAACCCTTTCTCCCCTATGCTGATATTTGTTAGGGCATTTTATCATACCAAGAGAAACAAAGTAGGACATGTAGGGACAGGCATGGTGTACCAATGACGTGCTCAGGCATTGTGGTATACTGATGATATGCTCAGGCAATGTAGTATAGTGATGACATTCTCAGGCATTGTGGTATACTGATGACATTCTCAGACATTGTGGTATACTGATGATATGCTCAGGCATTGTGGTATACTGATGATATATGCTCATGCTCAAGCTCAGGGCTTGGAATTGGGTGAAGTGGAGGAGGTCATTTTCTACACAGATGAGATGGGGCAGTATGAATCCAAACCTCAGACTTCAAGTTATGGAGGGTGCTCTGAGAAACACCTAGGGATCACTTGTTTTCAATGCAATTCCAATCAAGTCTTCAAAACCATTCATGACAAGAGTGACTTGTCACCAAAAGCAAAGACTAAGGGTGGGACAATATGATCAGGTTCTGTTTCTGAATCAAATAAGCATAGAATTAGACACTCCTTAGCCTATGCGTGGTTTTTTTTCATCCAGTCACAGATTTCTCAGACACTAGAATTGACAGATGGCCCATGGGGTCTGTGGTTGCATAAGTTAGCATTATTGGAAGATCCAGGATAAGAGCAGGACACACACACACACACACACACACACACACACACACACACACAGAGAGAGAGAGAGAGAGAGAGAGAGAGAGAGAGAGAGAACTCAGAAAATGTAGTCTTTTAAATTCACTGATGCCCTTGCACCCACTGATTGACTTTTCACCGTGCAATACACTGTTCTGAGCTGAAAAACTTTCAATTTAAACCTTTCCTGGGGTCAAGAGGATATTGCTGGTCAAGAAGATGTATAGCCAGACTGCAACCCACTATCCCAAGTCTGAAGACACAAGCTATAATTGTCAAGCACTTGTGAACACAGCATATCTATGTATAGTATGTTGTGTAACAGTGTCTTTCATCTGTATGTATAGTGTCTTATATATTTGAAAGATACCACAAGATAATGGCCAAGTCTGGAGACATCAACCCTCTATTCCAACTTCCTCCAACTCTCTTTCTGGAACAGAAGTCATGACTTAACCTAGAATTAGTCTCTCTCCCTAAGTCAGAACTATTTATTAGAAATCTTTCCACTTTGGACTCTATTCGGAAATAGACCCCTCCAAGAAGAGTCAGTTTGACAGAATCTTTCATGTGGAAGCCACCTTCAAAGGCTTTTGATATCTTTATGCTATTTTTTTGATGTGTGAAGAACAATCCCACCTTGGTTCCTGCCATGTGAATCTAATCTAAGCCCATAGATACAAGGAGGATTTTCATGCTGAATAGCTTCTGGTACAAATAAGACAACAGGCAGTTGGTACATATGTGCTGGCTTCAAATGAGAAGACTGCTGAGTGCAGTGTCAGGCAAAGGGAATTGAAGAGGCTGGCACAATGACGGAATGTCAACAGAAGTGACATCGAGGCACAACGTACAATATAATGGCATCCCAAACTGAAGCTTAAATTGGCACACACTTGAAGTGCACAGCAACTTTCATATTTCCAGCAATGGGAACATTGATAAACACCATGCCTAGGCTTCTCTAAAATAAGAATATATAGTATGCATTCTCTGCAAGAAGGCAGGAAAAAGGAGTACACCCAACGATCCTGTTCATCTCTTTGCAAAATGAATGCGCCAAGCCGGTAAGGGGGAGTTAAGCCTTAACAACAAAGGATAGTTGGGAAATAGGCAGTGGGTTGGTATTTCCCAGTTTCCCATGCCCACTGACCTCTTCTCACAATCAGAGCACAGAAAGGGCCACCCATTTAGAATGTCATCAAACTCTGGCACTGAAGGAGAAAGGTAGAAGCCCCACACCTAGTTCTCCTCTGTACACACAGAAGAGACGGGTCATGTGCACTTTCCTTCTTTGAGCAGAAGCTACATGAGCATGCCTGACCTCAGAGGGATGGGCAAACTCAACTTAAAGGTGATGAGGAAGACTTACTTTACAGAGATGAGGAGACCCAAGCCAGCTCACTTCTCTGGAGGCATTAATGAATGACTATACTTGCCACTGCATGATGCAGATATCCAATGAGATATTACGGTGACAGACAGAAGTGAGTATCCTGATATCAAAGCCTAAGATACCATAGGGGAGTAAACAGGCATGCTGTGGGGGTTGGTGTGCTTAGAGGAGGCCATGTGACATCTCATCAAAGAAAAGCAATAACCTTTCCGTCAGACCCCAGTTCAGGTTGAACACTCCAAACAACCTGTTCAACCATTATTAGAGCATTACTATGTGCAGCCCTCTCAAAGCTCAGGGATGTGATCCTCCCTGACAGGATGGGCGGATTTTCTAGAACAGGCTTTGTTTGTGAGCTACCCGGCATTGAACCAATTTGGTGCCACACAGGAAAGGGTTCAGAGTATCTTCATGTCCCACTATAGATTTTCTGCTTGAAAACCTGCTTCAGACAAGTACTGGGAGTCTCTTAGACACTGCTGGAGTCAGAATAATTCATAGGGAGCCATCGAGCCTCACATACATGCTCTCTGAAGCTGCATAATAGGCCCACACAAGTTCTCATTAAGGACCACAGTTTTCAGCTCTGCAAGACAGAACCCAGCTATCATTATGCATCTCCAGGAATGCAGATTAAAATTAAATCAATTTGTTTATCTCCAGGCCCTATGACCAATGAACACTTCAGAAAGGAAAGCACTCCACCCCTACCCCAACACACACACACACACACACACACACACACACACACACACACACACGAAGAAAATCCTCATTCAAATGAAGATATTAAAAATATCAATCTCAGAAGGGTTTTGGAAATAAACTTAATTATCCAAAGGGCAGGAGACCAAGTGGGAATCTGCCAGTGCTGGTGCTGTGAGCTAACATCCAGCCCGTCAAGGCACCAGCTACCTACTGCATTTGAAGAAGGTGGTGACATTTCTCTGTAAATTCATTTGGAGTATCTATAAATTTGTGTCCCTCTGTATCACTGTCACCTCATCTTTAAAGCTTCCATGTTTCTAAAATACTCCTTAGGAAGTGTTTTACAATAGAATATTTTAAGTTTTTATTCTATATTTTTCCTTTATTTTTTTAAATAGCATGCAGAACAGCGAGCATCTTTATGGCATTTCATACCTGCTCTGGTTTGGTGGATCCCCTCCCACTATTCCCCGCACCCTATCCTGTTGTACCTTTCCACACCCAGGTTGCTTCCTTACACTTCTGGTTTTCCCCCTTCCATCCTTATACATTATGGGCTTTGCCACCTTCCCATCTGCTACACTTCAGGCCTCTTTTAACCTCTTATGAAATCATTTCCAGTGTCCTGGTCTCTGTCTATTTCACACCTACATAAATACACATCAATAAAAATTAAATACCAGGATATGCTAATGAGATAGAATGCATAGGATTAGACTTTGGGGGTTTTGGCTACCTGTGTTTCCTAGCTGTTTGTCTGCTTGTCTGCCAGTCTGCCTGCCTCTCTCTGTCTCTCTGTCTCTGTCTCTCTGTCTCTTTGTCTCTCTCTCTCTGTCTCCCTAACTCTGACTCTGTCTCCCTGTCTCCCTGTCTCTCTCTGTCTCTCTCTGTCTCTCTGTCTCTCTCTCTCTCTCTGTCTCTGTCTCTCTCCATAACATAAGAAACTGGTTTCTCTGACTTGGGAATCAGTAACAATATGCCTGCCCACCCGATGTGGGGAAGGCATCACAAGGATCAGTTGAGAGTGTGTGAGTGTGAACTTTAATCCCTGTGCTCCCTGCTCCTCCTGTCACACTTGCACCTTCAGACACGTGTACACTCCCCACTCCCACGACTCCCTGGTCCCTATGCTCTCAAATTCTTGCTCACTTGGATAAATCTGTGGTTTCTTTGAGATTCAACTTGGAGAGAAAGGTCCACTTGAGAATCTGTCCTAATTTTGCTTTGCTTTTCCTAAATCAGATAAATGTTCCTTGTACCCAAATGGGATACCTGCCCACCAGCTTGCTTCCCATTTCTCTCTGTGGATGTGTGTGTATGTGTATGTGTGTGTGTGTGTGTGTGTGTGTGTGTGTGTGTGCATACCATAGCACACATATGGAATTCAGAGGACCACCTCAGTATCACAGTCCTAACCTTCCACTTTGTGAGACAGAGTCAGCTCAGTGCGTACACTGACTAGGGCCATATGAGCATCCGAGGGACTCTCCAGCCTCTGCCTCCTGTCTTGCTCTGGGAAGATAGGGACTACATGCTACCAGATCCGGCTCTATGTGGCTTCTGGAGTTTTGAACTAGGGTCCTTGTGTTTGGTATGTACTTTATGAACAGAGTCATTTCCCTAACCCCCACCACCACCTCCCAGATTCTATCAGAGCTTGTGCACAGGAATTGCCCTGCTAACAGGTCTAATGTCACATATGGATTCACTATTGGAGGAGTGTCTCAGTTTGTTCTGCACTAGGCAGCAGGCTATAAACGCTAGGTAGCATTTTCCCAGAATGACATTTCAGCATACAGTACTCTCCTGTGCAACTGTCTTGTTTCTGCGAGCCCTCCAAGACCTAGTTCAAATGGCCCACGAGACATGGCTTCCTGCCTTTCTGGAATGCACACTTGTTTCTTGATCTTTCATGTATTTTTGATGCTTTGTGTTCTTGGTTTGAGGACATGCGCACCTGTGTGCAGCTGAGAAGATCTTTTGGTATCGTCTCTTATCCTTCTTCCTTTTATCCTCCTCTTGCTTCCTGCCGAGGCGACACGGGGACACATAGAATCTCCCCGAAGAACAAGGCACGGCAGCTAACCCAAGGAAGGCAACATGGGAGAGATCTATTTTTCTGGTTGACATTTTATTCTGAAAAATTCAAACTACCAAAAGACTCTTCCTACACTCAACAGCTAAAGGTCAGTAGAGCTGTCCTTTCCGGAAGGATTCGGGGGCCCTTGGAGAAGGACAGCCAGAGTGAAAAGGGATGTAGGCTTGGGGGTGGGGCACAGTGCAGATTTACAGCTTAGATGGTGCACCCAGGGATGCCACTCAGAATACTCAGAAAGCTGACAAATGTAGGGCCCATCAAACAGCTGGGGCCCCCAATACAGCTGCTCTGCTAAACACTAGATGAATAGGAGCCCATTGTTCATGAGAACACAGGACATAGAAAGTGGGACCAGAAAGGGACTCTATCCCAGTGACAGGAAGTGAGTGCTGTGTCTCCACTGACTGGCACACGTGGGAAACACTTCAGGACACTGTGCAGTGTTCTTGGATTATCCCCAGAGTAATAATGGTCAGTGTGATTATCACCTGGTTTCTTTTAGACATGAGAAACAGGGGCAGGCCTGACGTCAAAACTCTGCTCATCAGTAGCATTGGCCGTGAAACCTAAGTCTTCTTGCCTGGCTGGACCTTGAGAGAAAAATGGGTATGTGTGCATACCATAGCACACATGTGGAATTCAGAGGACCACCTCAGTATCACAGTCCTAACCTTGATGAGTCACCTGATGCAAGTTCTCTACAAGATATGGAGAGTGCTACAGTGTGGTCAAAAGACATGATGGAATGCAACATGACAATTTAAGGTCTTCCAATAAGATGATCATTAAACCATCTGGGGTCAGGTAATCGCTTTTTCCTCTTCTAGAATGTGGCGGAAGGAAAGATGCAGCCTTCTTGGCCAGCTATGGTGAGCACTGCAGAGGATGTCGTCTTTTGTTTGATCTTTTAGGAATGTCCTGTATCATTCTTTAGAGAGGCAATTCTCTTACATCTCCTAGCTATTCCCCTGGCCTGTGCGCTTGGTGAACAAATAGGACCCCACTCTGAGCCACAAAGGGTTCATGATGGCTTCCTTTAGGGGTATTCTTGGGAATCCTCTGTGAACTCCACCAAACACAGCATCCCCAAGGTCCTGTCTACAAAGCCAAACTTGTTTTTAGAAGTAAGCTAAATGCCATTCACACGTATGTCTAAAACGGGTGAGTGAAACACTTAGCAACTAGATATTATAACACAGAACAGATGCATAGCTCTGCTCTGCCTCTGCATCTGCATCGATGGTGTGGAGTGGGGGATGAGTGGGAGGAGCCCGGCTCTCACCCTAGCACGAGTCAACATGAAAGTAATCTGTGTTGGTCAGGAGTCCTTTGTGCACATGTCTGGGATATGGAATACCATTGTCCCTCCAGAGTGTCCTCTCTGAAACTGTACCAGGATTGTTCTTATTGAGCATCTGCCCATAAGCACATACCTTTATCATAACTCAAGTAATGGGACACAAACAGCAGCCATGCTATATGCTGTCCTGCCCTGGAGGACTACAGGGAAGGTGTGTGGGACTCCCCCAGGTAGCTGTCTATGCAGGTTGGTTTTAACTGTCAGCTTGACATGACCCAGAATCACCTAGAAGAGAGGGTTAACTGAGGAACTGTATAGATCAGGTTAGCCTATGGACATTTCTTGGTGTGTGTGTCTGTGGGGGGTGTTCTTGATGTTCTTAATTGCATTGGGAAGTCCTACTCTGAATATGGGTGTCACAGTTACAAAAGTTAGTCCCTAAACCATGTACAAGTGAAGAACAGCTAGGTACAGGCACCAGGAAACATCTCTGCCTGGAGCCGTCTCTCTAGTCTTCAAAATATGAAATTGTGACATTGTATAACAAAATNGTGTCTGTGGGGGGTGTTCTTGATGTTCTTAATTGCATTGGGAAGTCCTACTCTGAATATGGGTGTCACAGTTACAAAAGTTAGTCCCTAAACCATGTACAAGTGAAGAACAGCTAGGTACAGGCACCAGGAAACATCTCTGCCTGGAGCCGTCTCTCTAGTCTTCAAAATATGAAATTGTGACATTGTATAACAAAATGGGTCAAGAACTGGTAGTCCTATATAACTAACAAATAGACATATTCCAAATGACTAGTGTACAATGTTGTATGATCAGTATTCAAGATAGATTGAAAGCTGGTCAACAGACTTTTGAGTGTGAATCACAATACCACTGTAATCACTGACACGTGACAATTTTTATAATGCAAAAAGACTAAGCACGGTGCTCTGAAAGTCCAGGTGTGTGTGTGTGTGTGTGTGTGTGTGTGTGTGTAATATCCTATCAGTTAACAAATCAATGTCATGGCCACAGTTGAATGCAGAAGCCATTTTGAGAACTCAGCTAGTATCTCCTAAGCCAGATTCAAGAAATATTTAAAAATGTAAACAGTACCTTGAACACTCATTTTCTCATTGTTTTAGAAAATATAGTTTTTTTAAATGAAAATTATATCACTCAAGTCTAACATGTAATGATGGTAACACCTGCTTTTGAAAATATGTTCATAAAATGTTTAGTAAATTTCTGTTTTGATTTATAATGTAAACATAAATAAGTAAAACTGTGCAAAAATTCTGGTTCCTTTTTTAATTATGAGAATTCCCAGGAACTTTGGGAATAAAAGGAGACATGAGGTGGAAGAGGTGGCTCAGTTTTAAGAACACCAGCTGCTCTTATAAAGGATGTGAGTTCAATTCCCAGCAACTACATGATGGCTCACAACCATATGTAATTCCAGTTTCAGTGGATATGATGTCCTCTTTTGACCTATTTGGGCACTGAACATCATGCACAGACATTCATGCATGCAAAACATAGAAAATCAAAATGAATAGAACAAAATAGAATGAGCCAGAGAGCCCAGCCTAAGAATGACCAGTTAGGACAGTCATTCTCTCAATGAGTAGTTGGAGTGGGTGGCCAAGGATTGATCCTATGACCAGAACACATCAAGAGCTTAGGGTTCTTGGGAAATTTGAAAGAGAAGCAATTATAGCTTAATTCCTTCCATGAAAGACTTAAACAAGGCATCTGTTCTATAAACTCTGAGTGGAGACACTGGACAAGCTCAGAGTTGGGACAGTGTCTTAGTCAGGGTTTCTATTCCTGCACAAACATCATAACCAAGAAGCACTTGGGGAGGAAAGGGTTTATTCAGCTTACTCTTCCACATTGCTGTTCATCACCAAGGAAGTCAGGACTGGAACTCAAACAGGTCAGGAAGCAGGAGCTGATGCAGAAGGATGTTCTTTACTGGAGGGATGTTCCTTACTGGCTTGCTTCCCCTGGCTTGCTCAGCCTGCTCTCTTATAGAACCCAAGACTGCCAGCCCAGAGATGGTCCCACCCACAAGGGGCCTTTCCCCCTTGATCACTAATTGAGAAAATGCCTTACAGCTGGATCTCATGGAGGCACTTCCCCACCTGAAGCTCCTTTCTCTGTGATAACTCCGACTTGTGTCAAGTTGACACACAGAGCCAGCCAGTACAGAAGTCATAAGCAACTCCCACTTTGGCCAGTTGCACACAGTCTCGGCTGGTACATTCCCAAGCCAGGTGCTAGGTCCTCATTTAGGTAATTGTGTAAAGATAGTTTTGATCCTGTAGGAACACATACATACATGTGTACACACACATACCACATATACAAAAGCATATTTCGGATCCAGGCCAGAATGGGACCCAACAAGTCCCAACATCTCACTGACTACTAAGAGCCTCTGGGCCAGGGTCTACAACTTGAGAACCACTGCCTGACAGGCCCCTAAAATGAGATACGGTGGCCAGCTATTAGTTGCTAAAACGTTTTCGAGCTAGGAATGATTGGCGTGATAAGAAGCTTTGACATGATGAGATAGAGAAAAGACACTCTTAACACCACATCCTGGCCATTGGTCAAGAGTCCAAATGGATAATGTAGCTCACAAATTAATTGAGCTCCTGTGACCCACGAGCTCATTCATCTATCATGTAGCCACAGCAAAGGAGAAAAGCACCATGGAGAGTCGTGGGTACAATCAAATTAGAGATTCAGTCTGAACATGTGGGAAAAGTCTATCACGGAGATAAGAATCATCCAAAAAGATTCTCAGACCGTCATGTCTGTACCCTGAAGCTCGGCTGTTATACAGATGCCACTGACTTTGGGGTTGAGTCCATTATTTAACTACCCATACAGACACCTAGTAGGTGTTCAATACTGAGTAGAGGTGTGTGTGTGTGTGTGTGTGTGTGTGTCTGTAGCATGCTGAAGAAGAAAGAGAATTTTATAAAAAAAATTTACAATAAAAATTGTCAATGTAAGTTAATTGGGATTTTTAAAATTTACAAACAGAATAATCATGAAATGAAACCATGGCTCCAATTCAAGGAGCTACCTGAGAAAGTAGGATGCCTGGACTTCAAAAAGCCAACCGTCAGGAACCCATGTTTTCCTCTGGAAGATTCAATGTGGGATATGAGTTGAGAGATGCCTGCAGTGGCTACCTGTGACTGCCCTAAGTGGGAGGCTGGGGCTTCTCCTTCTGCGTGCTGTCAAAGGGATGGTGTTCTTTATGGTCATGATTAGCACTTGTTTGGTGGACCACAGACTCCTTGCAGGACTCAGAATTGTAAATGGATAGTTCTGGAAACCCAAGGACATCCAACCAGGACCCAAGAGCTATTCTGGAGACTATATCACCAAAGTCCACAGAAGGAGGGAAGAACCTAATTTAGGTTACTACCAGCCACCAGCCACCAGCCACCAGCCACCAGCCACCAGCCACCAGCCACCAGCCTCCAGCAAAGGAGGCGAGCTTACCCCAAATTCCACTGACTAACCCCTAGGCTTTCTCCTCTCTCGTGTCTCACACTCCTTCCATCAAATTCCCAAATCTAAATATGGCTAAGCTCTTTCCTCTGTAACTAGGCATTTTTAAAATGGATCTCCTGATTTCTGACTGCTGGTTACACCACCATTCACGATGTACTTCCTGTGAGTGCCTCTAACCTAAGTAGGACCCAGAGGTAGACAAAACAGAAAGGTGGATAGCACCAACGGCCAACCGGACCATTCAGTGTTGGTTCTAGAAGTGCATAGCACCATGCTTAGATTTTACATGCCTTCTGGGACTCAAACAGATCCTCATGCTTGTGGGACATCTATTTTTGCTGACTCAGCTTCCCCCCCCCCCCCATGAGTTTGGTTTTAAGAAAAAAAAAAAAAAGCATGCCCACGGGTGATTTGCCCCTGTATGTCTATATACCACACATATTCTTGGAACCTGCAAAGTCCAGAAGAGGATGTCCATTTCTCTGGAATTGGAGTTACAGACAGTTGTAAGTCTCTGTGTGGGTTTTAGGAACTGAACCCAGGTCCTCAGTAAGAGCAATAAGTGCTCTTATCAAGCGAGCAATCTTTCTGACCCCAATTAATTTTTAAAGAGCACTACACATGAAGAAAAGTGGAGAATAAATGTCATCACCAAGTACAGGCTTCAGACAGTACAATCCCAGAGGTCAACCCTTGTAACTGAGACATTAGGCAGATGTTCATTGGTCAAGTACAGCAAAGGGAAACAGCAAGGAGCTCAGTCCACACATGATGCTGAGGTCAGCAAGAGGAGGACAAGGAACTGGGCTGGGCCAGAGAAGAGCTGACTCCTGGCTCCTCAGATGCCTTTGAATAGAATCCACACTGACTGAGATGGGGCCCAGATACAAGTAACAGGAACTCAGGTTATACACATTTGGAAAAGGACCAAAATTGCATTAAGTCATGTAGCCTCTTTGGGATAACTGACTTGGCATCCCATGTCACATGTATCAGGAATGCTTCCCCTGTGCAAATGTACACACATTTGAGTGAGTCTGGGACATAAAAGATGGAGTCCAAGAGCCAGGCTGCCCTGAGGACAGATGGTATGTTTAGAATCTGACAGGAACCAACCAACTGACTGCCACTTTGAAGCAGAGTATCTGTGGAGAGCTGGTTCCTGGACACTCCCTCTCCTCAGTACGTAAGTACCCATATCTATCCATCTCAAGTCTTATAAAATGTATGTAATAGAAGATGCATGGACCCCCCCCCACTTCTATCCCCTTTGCATCACAGCATATCTACATGATGAATGGTACCTTATAATACAATGCCAGTGTGATGTATAATTTGCTGTTATTCCATATTGCTTAGGGAATAATGCAAAGAGAAAAGTCTGTGCATTTAGGGGAAAAAATAGGTATTTTTTAAATGCTTGAAAACACCGACAGGGACCCCACCGATACAGAGAAGCAATTTATAATCACCCCCTAGATATTTGTGCTGGGATTCTGGGGAAAGCAATTTAGTGTTGTTGAAATATTTTCTCTTTTAAATTAGCCCAATGGAAAGTAAAATAAGACTGAGTCAAATTGATTTTTAAACAGCAAATGTTTCTTGGCGCTCCTTGCTTTACAGACTCTGCTTGAGAGCAGGGTTATCTCAGCCAGCGGAGGTATCGGATGCCACAAAGACTTTATAAACACATTTGTGAAAGCAGTTTCTTGGAATATTTAGTATAGGCTATAAATATAAAAATGAATTAGTCTGATGGAACCGGGGCATATGGGGGGAAGGACTAAGTAGACAGTTCAGGGACAGCCATGGGCCAGGGGGATGCAGCAGCTGGTGATGTCAGCTCTCCTGCTAAGGGATCCTGTTCCATCCAGCTGGCCAGCTTTAGCACTGGGATGGCCCATGGTGCAATGGGGGTGATTGACAGAGAAAAGGGAAAGGGAACTAGAAAGAACCATGCAGGGTACAATTCCAAAAGCCCCTGAGATGAAAGTCTCTGGTCCCTTATAGCTTAAATAAACTAGCTCTTACCCTGACCCATTTAGGAAGAATGGGAGCGTGAGATTTTGTTGCCCAGTAACAGTTACTACATCCACCTGGAGCTCTGACTGTTGAATATCTGACAGAAGATCAAGGAAATCTCTAGAGATTGCCAGACCTCCAACTCCAAGCCGCAAGTTCAAATCTTCCACCAATGCTTTAAAAGTGTAACTAGGGGAGCTGTGAACGCAGCTCAGTTGTTAGAGGGCTTGCTTGGCATGCACAAAGCCCTGGGGTCCATCCACAGCACCCCCAAACAGAACCTGGAGATGCATGTCTGTAATCCTAGAATACAGGAGTAAGAGGCAAGAAGATTGTTGGGAACAAAAAAAAGGGGGGGGAGCCCTGGGGAAAAGTGGGGAGGAAAAGGGGCCCATGTCTGGCCAGAGTTCCTATGCTCTGGGCAGGCAGATGCAGGCAGAGCTGCTGGCGCTTTCCACTCGAACCCGTGTGAGCATCTAAGCCTCTGACCCCACTCGGAGTGGGTGGGGGACCCTGGAGCTACCTTGCTAAAGTCCCAGGGTTGTAGGAGAGAGGGAATAGGGGAAGAAGTTCCCAACATTAACCAGAGTGAAGAGCGGGTCTAGATGGAGCAAAGAGTCTCTATGTTTTAAGAGCTTTATTATAGAAATGCAGGGGAAAGAGAGAAGGTAGAAGAGAGAGGGGGCATGGGGAGAGCTAAGGCTTGAGAGAAAGAGAGAGAAAGAGAGGAAAGGAAAGAAGACAAAGAGAAAGAGAAGAGGAGAGAGAAGTGAGAGGTAAGGGAACAAAGGAGTAAGAGTAAGAGAGTGAGGTGGGGGCTGAGCACCCCTTTTTATGGTCTTCACTGTTGCTAGGTAACTGGGGAGGAGTTTAGCCTGAAGTTCAGAAGCTTAGACCATTGCTTACTTGACTACTGACCATGCTTCTCTTGTGGGGGCTGTGGTGGGTGGTAACTTAGGCAAGGGCCAGAATTCTAGGAGCATGAGGGAACGCCTACCATGTCATGTAGGTGAATTATGACCATTGGGGTTTAGATCTCAGCTAGACTGGATACCAGCCTGCAATTCCCCACTGAAGATCAGAAGTTCAAGGTCATCCTTGGCTACAGAGTGAATTTAGGCCAGCCTGGGCTCCATGAAACTCTGCTCTGTACTTCCCCCTAAAAAGAAAGAACTATGAATTGTGTTTCTTCAGAGTTTATAAGTATTGTTATCTGTATGAAGATTTTTATAGTCAAATATTCACAGTGACTTTATTTGTAAAATCTTCAATTCAGGGGAAAAAAATAAAGCTCAGAGCTCTACAAAAGAAAAGCTGGTAATGGGTAGGTAATATGGCTTAAGCGATGATAAATTAGCAAGGAGGAGACTGGATGATTGGTCTATGTAATAACAGCATGAATGAGCCCCCAACACCATTCCACAGAGAAGTAATGCACCAAAGAACATGTATCATAGGACTTCCTCTATACAGTGCTGCAGAAGCCGGGTTGTTGGCACAAGCCTGTAACCCCAGAACTTGACGGAGAGGGAGATTGAGGAAGGAGGGTTATCAAAAGCTTGAGACCAGACTAAGCTATATGGAGAGACCTTGTATCAAAGTTACAATAACAGCAAACACCAAATGGCCATACAGAAGAAGAAGAAGAAGAAGAAGAAGAAGAAGAAGAAGAAGAAGAAGAAGAAGAAGAAGAAGAAGAAAAAGAAAAAGAAAAGGAAGGAAGGAAGGAAGGAAGGAAGGAAGGAAGGAAGGAAGGAAGGAAAATCCATCCTGTGATTTTCAAAAAGAATAATGAAATTGTGGAATAAGGAGACAAAAAGATTATAAAAACTGGGTAAAAGGGTATCCTCTGGACATAACAGGGTCAGTCCACTTATGGACTCACAGCAGCTACGTTGCCTGCACAAGACCAGGCCAGCCAACATTCTAGCATAGAGTGGGGAGGGGTTCATGAGCCCTCACCCATAACTGAGGAGTTATGACAGATCAACTCCGCTGTAGTGGATAACCATATCCCCAGAAGTACACGAGCAACACAGATTGGACTGGATGGGTTAGGAAGAAGGAGAGGATCTGAAGTTTGGAGGTGTGGACAATGTGACAATGGATGTGGGGTGGATCCGGGAAGACTTAGGAGGAAGAGGGGATTGGAGTAAATGAGATCAAAGCAGTTTATTTGTATTAAGTTCTCCAATAATTAATAAAACAATTATATTAACTTAAAAAGAACAATGATTTCCCAGGTAGCCATGAAAAGCATAGAAGTTGATTGGGAAGGGACATAATGGAGCCTCACGGGGCCATGCAAGATCTGTCTCCAGATTTAAGGTTTTTGCATTCTATTCCACGGCCATTTACAATGGGAGAGACAGACTGAAGTCTAGTTAATGACATGCAGGCTGGAAGATCTGCATTTGTCTCAAGTGCACTTACATTTGCAGGTTACTTTGAAGTATATCAAAAAATAAACTGGATTAATAGACGCACAGAAGGGAGACGCAATTCCCGCACGGTACAGATGTGAATGGAATGCTAGGGAGTGGAAGGCAGCCCTGGGTGGTGGGAGCCAAGAAAATATGGAGGGAGGGCTGGCCTGGTAAAATGGCTCAGCAGGTAAAGGAGCTTGCTGCTGAGTCTGACAACTCCAGATCAAAACCCAGAACCTACACAAACACATGCATGCACGCACACATGCATGCACGCACACATGTATACACACATACATGCAGTCACATTCACACTCATGTAACTTAAAAATAAAAATAAGTTTAATATTGAGAGTGTTGGCATTTGGGCCAGTCGGAGAATTTTTGCCGTGTGTGTGTGTGTGTGTGTGTGTGTGTGTGTGTGTGTGTGTGTATGGCTTTGGGTTTCAACACTAACAATAATTTTTTTAATTGGAAAAATTTACAAGGGCTCCCTCCATTATGAAGTAGATTTTTGGGGGGTACCTAAACACCTAAATTAAAAAGGAAATTTAAATGTCATGTGGGCTAGGATTTGCATTTATATGCCTATTTTTCATAGAGGTAAAGCTGGAGGACATTAGTGAAATCAGCGACTGTGTGCGGAACAAAAGCATGTTCTAACTTTAAAGGTGTTGCACCACTAAGCGTTACCCTGCAATGGCCAGGGACATGGGAGGGTCAAATGTCACAGCCATTGCCTTGTCGTGGAGTGGTCAGGGACAGGTCAGCCTTTAGTCATGCCATCTTGTGAGGCATGACTAAGGAACCTAAGGAAAAAACCCCACCATACCTAACAACCCAATCTGAGGTTTCGCTCCTCCCTAATGGATCTCATGTAGCAAACAAAGAATGAACAGACAACAGAAAGCAAAATAAAGAGGAGAACGTTTCATAAGGTTGCATGTATAAAACATTTAAAGCTGTCTTTCAAACATCTATTTTGGCAGCCCAGCTTTTATGTGGGTTTTAGAAATGGAAACCCTGATCTACACACTTGGGTGATAAGCGCTTTGTCCACTGAACCATCTCCCCAGCCCCTAGGATGGTTTTAAGTCACCCTGTCCGATCAATACTTTGTTCGACAACTACAGAAAGCTGGGAAGCAGAGAGTTGGTTCCTGGCCCTTTAGGGAACCGAGAGTGGAGGAGAGACTTCAACAGGTTTCAACAGCAGCAAGGAGACAGCTTGAGAATGGTCCATCGATCATCTCTTGATGGATTAGCATTAGAGATTCGAACGCCTGCAGAAAGTCAACAGGCATACCTAAAAGTCTGGCGTCTCTGTCTCTGTTTGTGAATTCACTCCATCTATAACAGCAATAGTAGTGGCTGTTACTCTTCTCTTCTTGCAAGAGCTATGGACCAAGAACCCAACCCACGGCTTCTACAGCACTCATACTGATGCAGGGGATGGACTAAGCATTAGGTGACAAAGAAAATAAAGAGGGCAGCAGACTGAAGGAGGGACTTGAGGGTGTGTAGTGGACTTAGACAGAAGAGGACCTCAGGGGGTCTCATGCTGCCTGCACACATTAGTCACTGCATATTTGCACAACAGGGCCACAGGACAAAAGGTCCCCAGCTCTCAAAGGTCACAGATGACACCCACGCTGCAGCACATGTGTGAAGATCAGAGGACAACCTGCGGTAGTTGGTTCTCCACCTACTAGTAGGCCCTAGGGATCGAACCCAGATCCACAGGTTTGACAGCAAGCACCTTTCTTTACCTGCTGAGCCCCTCACGTAGCCCAGCCCTATTCTGACTCTTATTCCCTGAGGCAGACTGTGTTTCTACTTGATTATGAACATGAATTTTAATAACTTTTCTCTTGTCTCTATTGATTTTTTCCACTTAGTAATGGAGTGTGATGCAGATCAGCTGACTTAAAGGGACTCCTCTTTGCAAGTACACTCTCTTCTATTGTTCTGATCTTAAATGACCTCCAGAGGCCCATGTGTTAAAGCTTCATTTCTGCCCTAGTTTCTCTTTTACCACTGTTCAACAAACAATAACAAGCAACACAGGGGTGGAAAGGATTTAATTCCAGGCTATTGTCCGAAGGTAGCAGGGAAGTCCAGGCAGGAACTCAATTAGCCGGTCACATGACACCCACAGTCAAGAGCAGAGAGAAATGACTGAAGCCAAGGTACCTGCTGACTTTTGTGGAGTTTTTGCCTGTTCTAGACATTTCAGGACACCCTGTCTAGGGAATGGCCCCCAGTGAGTGGTGTCTTCCTACATGAATCAACAATTAGGACAGTCCCCAACAGACAAATCTGTTAACAACAAAAATATTCCTCAATTGAGACTCTCTTCCCAGGTGACTGAGTCTAGGTTGTGGTAAATTAACATTTAAAATTATCACAGTCCCCTGGTGAGCCCCAAAGATGGTAGAGCAGAGGGGAGGAAGTTAAGTCATTGGGGTGTGCCTTTGAACATGATACTTGGATCTAGGTCCCTTCTCCCACCACCCTACCCCACCCCACCCCAGTCTCTCTCTCTTGGCTACACAGATGTCATAAGGTGAGCAGTTTCCTCTAGAAGACATTCATGCCATGACATTCTGTCTTGATCCCACACCAAAGAGACAGGAACAAGCAGCAATGGACTAAGACTTCCTATTCTTCTTTTTTTTTTTGGTCTATTCTTCTTTTAAGTTAACCATCTCAGGTGTTTTGCCACAGTGATAGAAATCTGACTCACACAGTCTTCTTGACACTTTCTATTGAGAGAGCTAAGTTTAGGGGCTAGAAAGACAGCTCAGCCATCAAAGACTTCACAACGAGAAGATCAAGAATATGAAGGTTTCCTCTTTATGGTCTTTGAACACCACCATGAAGTTTAAGCCTTGTAACGGGTGGGCATTACTTGACTCCCGATTCTCAGATTAGCCAGATGATGTGCTTTGGCCAGTAAGGTATGACCAGATATGAGTCAAGCTCCAAGATATGACTGATCATCTTCTCTGCACCTCCATCATTTATTCAGAATACTTCTTGACTAATCTAATGACCTCAGAGGAGGGGCTCACTGGACAAGACCAGGAACGTTAGCTACTTATTACTATGACAAAACACCCAACAAACACAACTTAAGTAGGAAAGGTTATTTGGCTCATAGTTTGAAGATGAAGCCCATCATGGTGGGGAAGGCATGGTGGATAGAATATGAAGCAGCTGGTCACATTGTATCCACAGTCAGGAAGTAGAGAGAGATGGATGCTGGTGCTCAGCTCACTGTCTCCTTTTTATTCTGTCCAGGACCCCAGCCCACAGGATGAATATTCAGAGTGAGTCTTCCCATTTCAGTTAACCCAATCTAAATAAAGCCCCACAGATAGTCTCAGAGGCTGGCTCTAGCTATCGCACAAAGCTCACAGGCACTTGGCTTCACACCATGTGTTGGGACTTTGTATGGTTCCCAGTGACAGACATCCTCTCAAACACTGAGATGTTACGGAGGAATGTGAGAGAGCATTGGCTTCACCAGATATCCAGTAAAGCATGCTGAGCACTGAAGAGAAAGGACAGCTGCCTGTAGGTGCAGAAGCCCTTGAGGGAGAGTCTCTGCGATCTAGTAACAAGCCAGTGCGATGTGAATAGAGCCATGCTTGCTGGGGGGTTGGGGTTGGAGGGGGGTGGAGAGGGGAGGGGGTGTACCTGTTTAAACCCAGAGCCACCCTGGGAAGTCCCCACCCTGGAAAGACCACTTAAATATCACAGTGCTCCATTTCCTCAGTGACAATGAAAAAAGCAACAGCAACAACACTGACCACAGATTTGAGGACTGGATAAATGGCTGCCAATACAGCCATTAGATCAATGTCGGCTCAATAAATAGTCACTTAATTACGATGTCTGCCGCTAATTAAAGAGCAAAGTGAATGCCGTGAACATGCTAAACAAACAAGAATAACAGGGGGAAAATGATTTAAAATGTTCAAAGTTCGTCCTCATTTTTAATGAATTCTTTGAGAATTTTGCATGACAGATTTTGATCATGTTTATTTCACCTGCCTATTGCTGTAATGAAGATCATGACCAACAACAACTTGGAGAGGAAAGGGTTTATTTGGCTTACATGCTCCAACCTCAGTCCATTATGGAGGGAAGGCATGGCTGGAACCTAGAGGCAGGACCTAGAGGTCATCGAGGTGGGGGTGGAGGCAGGGGATGCTGATTATGGCTTGTTCCCCTATGCAAGCCTGCCTTCTTATAGAATCCAAGACTACTTTCTCAGGGATGGTACCGCCCACAGTGGAACCCACATCAATCATTAATCCAGAAAATGTCTCACAAGTCTATCTAAAAGACAATCTTGTAGAGACATTTTCTCAATCAAGAGTTCCTCTTCCAAAATGACTGTGGCTTGTGCTAAGTTGACAAACGAGGAGCCAGCAAAACACCCAACTCTGAGTCCTCTTTTCTTTTTTTAAAGCCCATTGAGTGCAGTTTGCCCTGCCCATTTACACTAGTGTATGGTCTTCCATTAGAATGCGGTTGACCTACCAGAGGCCATGCCTTTAGAAAAACTGATTCTCCCCTGCTAAGCAGCTATCAAGTGCCTGTAGCTCCTCAAGAAGTGGTGGTATTTCACATCCATCTTCCCTTACATCCTCCTCCCAAGGCTCAGGGATGATCTCAGAAGAGGAAGTGGAAAGAGTATAAAAGCTAGACGTGGTGGGTAGCAGGATGGAGCAGTGTTTTCTGGACACAGGAGGGAAGGTATCTGTCCTCATCGTGGTTATAACATTATACATAACAACTATACACACTCAAGCCAGCATGTATAAATATACCATCACTTCATAGTAAGTGCATAGGCACACTAGAAGAAAGGACCAGGTGTATCCCCCACCAACATATGACTTCTCATATTTATGTAGTGAGGATGGAGTTTTGTAAAGACAGGAAAGAATCATTCCTACCACTGGCTCATTGTAGGATCACAATTCAGAATCTGAAAAAAAAACCTACAACAACAACAACAACAACAAAAGGTGAATGAATAAATAAATAAATCTCCCAAATCGGCATTTTATTTTTTTTTGGAAACAATTGGAAATGGACTCAAAGCACAGCTAGCAGAGGGGGTACTGCCCCTCTGGACACCCTGGCCCATGTCCCTTTGTGTTATTATCTGTCACTGACCCCACTTCTCTCATTACGAACACTTTAGCGTCTGCCTCTGGAAATTCTTTAAATGTAGGAGTGACGGGTGAATTGTGGGATTTGCCGATGTGGGCTTCCAAGCTCGAGTCTTACAGTGATTTCTTTAGTTTTTACTGTACATTAAATGTCCCCAGACATCAGTTTTGAATTGAGACGGTAGCCATGTTCTTTGTTTTCAGTGTGGAGGTGACTGGCAGAGTGGAAAAATGCATAACAAATATTGTCACTTCTCCACCAGGAGTGTACAAACACCAAGGCATTTCTGATCAAAATTCCATTGAGATTTGTGTGTGAGAGATAGCATACCTTCATAATTAAAAGGCTTTTATATTTTTTAGTATTAATTTAGTTTATGTGCAGTTATGTGTAAGTGTGTGTGTGTATTTGTGTATGTGTGTGTGTGTGTGTGTACACCACATGCATGCAGGTACCTATAGAAGCTAGAAGGCACCAGATCCTCTGGAACTAGAGTTATAAGTAGTTCTAAGGTACCATGTGGGTGCTAGATGAACGTACTACTATGGTTCCCTGGTAGGTAGAGAAAGGAGCTGCTTCTCAGTACAAAGGTATCTGCTCCATTCCTACCAATTGGCTTATAGAATTGTACAGCAAATTATCTACTGAAGGGAGATTAGTGTTCGTCAACACCTAGATTACCCCTGTACATTTAGATCAATTTTCTGAACTTCACTGGCTTTAGTCACTTTCAAGACAGAATTAAATGGTTCCCCTTTTAAGGTTTATTGTTCTTAAAGATTTATTTTATTTTAATGATGTAGTGTGTGTTTGTCTGTGTGTGTGTGTGTGTGTGTGTCTGTCTGTCTGTCTGTATTGGGCTATATACCTGTGAGTGTAGTTTCTATGGAGACCAGAAGGAGGCACATAGCCCCTGGAGCTAGAGCTACAGATAGTTATGAGTTGTAATGCGGCTACTGAGACCTGAACCTGGATCCTTTGAATGAACAGAAGGAAGTGCTCTTAATTGCTGAGCCATCTCTCTCCCACACAACCCCACTCCTGCTTTGGGCTTTCTTGCATCTGTCCTTCTGTCTGTGTTATGTCTCCATGCCTATCAGATCTATTTTCCCTCATCTCTCTGTGAATTGCTTCCTTCATTACTTTACTACAATGCTGGTTTTCCTCTTTACTTATGCCGTCTACCTCAAGCCCCTTCCACACTGTGTATGTCTCCATATTAACGAGGCGTCAGGGACAAGATGCTCTTCTGTGGCTGCTCTGTCATCATAAGTCTGGGATGAGCAAACCACTCAGCCACACCACAGTGTTTCTCAGACATGGGGTTAGCACTCACAGATGCAGATCTCTGCATAGTTCCTTCCATGAAGCCCCTTCCGATGCAGCCGCCATGCAAGTTCCCTCCTCCAACCAATTACCCATCATTTCTGCCAGTACGCTGCTAAGCTACAAATCCCTGCAATTGCTATTTCACTCTCTGCCCTTCTTCCTCATAAATCTGGTGAGAGTCTGGCAGCCTGTCCAGAGCCTAGGATAACGAAGTCCGCTCCCATCCCTCTTCCCTCACTGTGCGGGTGACAGGTAAGAAGTAGATCACTCAGGATGACGTTTCAGCTCTGTTAGAGCAGAGACCAGAAATAATAGTGGCTTAAATAAGACAGCAGTTTACTTTTCTGGAGGATGCCAAGGTACAGACAATCTGGTGCTCAGAGGTATCTTTGCTTTGCTATGCTTACTGGTCTGTGCTCATTCATCCCCAAAGTCCAGGAGGACTCGCTTCCATACGCATCTGCTGCAGAGCAAAGAAGATGAAGAATAGAGGGTCTGGATTACTCTGATGGCATGCATTCCTAGGTTCTACTAATTTGCTTCTAGATGGATCAAACTGTAAAGGAAGAGATCCTCAGAGACTCCCATAAGATCAGAATATGGGGGATCTCTCCTGCCCATGTCAAGGAGGAGGGGATATCTCCCATATTTAAAGCCTTTCATTATGGGATAATGCAGCAGTCCTAAGTAACTGGATAATATAGGTCTCACCCCTTGCCCTAGCTATAAGCATTTTTTAGGCAGATAGGTTTCTATGTGCAGGACAGGACATGGACACAAGGCTATATTTGGGGGCAAAAGGAGGAACGCAAACTAGCAAAGTATACCCTAATAGGGAGAGCTGTTATAGAAGTCATGGTGTCTTTGCCCCATACAATACTGTGCACCAATTGAAAAGAATAATCCTACCTGTTCTGTTAAGAAATATCACTGCCTATTGAAATGTCCCCATGGGCTCATGTGTTTGAACACTTGGTCCCCAGCAGGTGGCACTGTTTGGAAGGTTGAAGGATCATTAGCGGGTATAGCCTTGAGAGAAGTAGGCTATTGGGAGCAGGCCTTCAGATTTGACAGCTTGAATGTACTTCCTAGCAGTTCTCTCTGCTTCCTGGCTGTGATGCAATATGACCAGTCACCTTGCATGCCTTCTGTGCCACGATGGAGCATTCACATCTTTTCTTAAGACAGAGGCTCAACAAACCCTTCCTCCCTTGAGTTGCTTCAGCCAGGTCTCAAGACTAATAGACACAACACAAGGTAGAAAATGATCACTAATGCCTGTTAACACGTGAAGGAGGGAGGAGTGTCTCTGTCTGGCATGCATAACAAATCTGTGAATAGATGTCCTAGCTTGTTCTCTCATTGTTCTGATAAGCACTGTGCCCAAAAGCAACACAGAGAGGAAAGGGTTTGTTTCACCATGCATCTCCTGGTCACAGTCCGTCTCTGAAAGAGGTCAGGGAAGGGATGCAAGACACGAATGTGAAGCAGAAATCATAAAGAAGCAGTGCCTGTTGTCTGCCTTATCTCGTCTGGCTCATCCACTGCTAACTTTGGCTTTATTTTTAAAAATTATTTCAATTTTAGGTATATGAGTATTTTGCCTGCATGCATGTCTGTGCACTACATCCTGCATGTACATGGATGTCAAAAGAGGGCATTGTATCCACTGGAAAAGGAGTCATGGATGGTTGTGAGTTGGCATGTGGGTTCTGGGAACTGAAAATAGATCCTCTGCAAGAACAAGTGTTTTTCACTGTTGACCCATCACTCCAGTCCTGTGAACAAGCCCTCAAATACAATTCAGAAACCCTTGCCCAGGGATAGCAGCAACCCACTGGATTGGGTCCTCCCAACTCAGTCAACCAACAATTAAAACAATTTGGTTAGCTATGACCATAGGCCAATCCGATGTGGGCCATTCTTCAGTTGAAATCTTCTTCCCAGGTGGCTCTTGGTTATGTCTAGTTGACAATGAAACTAACCAGGACGATGGAAAAAACGGAAAAGAGAATAGATGTGGCCAAATCCCAAGGAGAGGCCTTGTTGCCATGAGAACATCATAAGGTATTTTGTATTCCAATCAACTCAAAGTCAAAGCACAGATTTTATACAGAGATCTACTGTGTAACCACCAGGGAAGTTAGACAATCACAGAAGGTCAGAGAAGACCTCATTTGACCTCATAAGCTGGAGCCACTGAAATCTTGGGTGGCTTTTTTCTTCGTGCTGAAGGAAAGCTCATCAAAGCTTGCCAGTAAAACTACTCCAACTCAAGGAAATGGAATTTGAAGATGATTATGACATCCCAGGCATCTTTTTTTTTTTAATTCCATGAGTGAGAAAGCAGACTGACCCAACCCAGGTTTCTTTTACTGTTATCAATGGACTAGATCAGAGTTGTAATGCTCAGAAGCTGATAAGGGTCCTGAGCTGATTTGAAATGTATTGGAAACTGGATGGGGACCAGGCAGATGGGGAAGAATGGCATCCTACTTTGGTTTCTGTTGCTGCAGGGAAAACGCTGATCAAAACCCACCTGGGAAGGAAATGATTTATTTGGCTTATACCTCCCAGTCACAGAAACCAACGAAGAAACCTGGAGACAGGAACTGAAGCAGAGGCCATGGAGAGATATTGTTTGCTGACTTGATCTTCATGGCTTGCTCAGCCTGCTTTCTTATACAGCCTAGAAGCACATGATCAGGGATGGTGCTACACACAGGCCAACAGGATGCAAGCAATTCCTCCGTTGAATTCTAGTTTTTGTTGAGCTGGCAACACTTAGCCAGCACAATGGGACAAGAGAAAAAGGCTGGTAACCAACATCCTTTGTCAAACACTGTTGCTTTGGGGAGGTACATCAATTACTTTGATCATTGTTAATGACCAAAATACCTGACAGGAAGCAGCTTAAGGAGAAGAGTTTGCTTTGGCTCTCAGTTTTAAGGTACACAGTCACGGTGGGCAAAGAAATGCTGCAGCAGGTAACTCTCCTATTCATATCTTGGTGGGGCAGGAGATAGATGATAGATAGATAGATAGATAGATAGATAGATAGATAGATAGATAGATAGACGGACGGTGCCAGGACTCAGTTTGCTTTCTCCTATTAATTCATTCCAAGTCTTCAGCCTAGAAATGGTGGTTGTCCCACATCAACTAAACCTCTCTGGAAACTTCCTCAGAGACACGCCAACAGCTGTGTCTCCCTGGTGATTTGATTCCAGTTCATAGTGCTGCTTAACTATCTGATTTTAAAACTATGTGTATAAGTGTATGTCTGCATATTTACATGTCTGTAAACAGGATTCCTTAAAGCTCCCCTGTTTGGGGGAAGTTCGGTTTTTTTCAATCGCAATCCGCCAATGCTTTCTATTTCCTTCGCCTTCATATGCATCAGCACAGCCTTTGGCAAGCTTCCGTTACATATTATTTACTGTAGGGCTAAGGTGAGTCTTCAGAAGTCCCACCTGGGCAAATTTCCAATACATCCTAACGCAAAAAGAGACCCGATTGTGGACTTTCCTTGGTTCATGGTCAGGCCAGAAATACGTGAACATATGGCACACGGACCCAGGCAATACATGAGGGAGCGAGAAGCAAGTTCAGCCAACAAAACGCAGCGCTGCTGGCTCCTTCCCTTGGCTTTCAGAATGGAGTGCAACAGCTGATTCAGCTTAGCAACCCCATAAGCCATGTGGCCTCATTTAAGACAATGATCTGCCCCTGTGAGGTTTGCACATTTAAATTAGTCCGGAGATTTTCTTGACAGTTATCACACTCCTGTTCTGAGAAGTGAGTGCCCTTAGTGTCACATCAAAGCCTGGAAATTACCGCGGTGTTTTCAGAGGCGTCGGGAAGGGTGATCATCAAGAGGCCCTCAGCCAGGCACAGTGAGTCACCTTTAGCCTCTACAGAACCAATATGAAAAAGGAGGGGCTGAGACGGCTTTGTGGCTACCTTAGTTCCTTTACAGGACGCTGTGACCAAGTACATGACCAAAGCAACTGCTCCAGGTTGCTTTCCTGTTGGCTCGATAAACACCCTGTATTAAAAAAGTCAGCTTAGACTTCCAGCTCACTGTCCATCTTTAATGAAAGTCACATCATGAACTCAATGCAGCAACCATAGAGGATCGCTGCTTGTTGGCTTGCTCAAAGGCTCCTGCTCAGCCAGCTCTCTTACAGCCCAGGGCTATCTGTCTAGGATTGCAGCAGCTACGGCTGAGCTCTCCTACATCAGCTAGCAATCTAGAAAATGACCCACAGACGAACCTGACCGAGGCAATTTTTCAAGCATGGTTCCGTCTTCCCATGTGACCCTAGGTCATATCCAGTTGCCCATAAAAACTAACCAGGCTAGCAGCCTAAGAGAGAAAGGATTTATTCTGGCTTACTCTTTGAAGGAGATACAGTCTGCCCTGCAGAGAAGTCATGGCAGTTGGTGTGTGAGGCTGGAAAGTCAACTGCATCAAGCAGTCAGGACAAGGAGAAAGCAGGAAATGACCAAACCTCAAGTTCTCCCTCAATGATATACTTCCTACAGCAAGGCTCCACCTCCTAAAGGTTCCACAGCTTGTCTAAACAGCACCACCAGTTGGGGACCAATTGTTCAAACACACATACATACACATATACTCATACACACATGCATACACTCACACATACATGCACACACATACACACATATAAACACATATTCATACACATATTCATGCAATACACCGATACACATGTATACACTCACACATTCACACACACACACACATTCACACACACACACACAAAGATATCACACAGTAAGCCAAAATCTGTCCCAGTGTGATCTATGCTTTTCTAAATCTAGAGGAAATCGTGTTTCGAAGCTGTCTACTTCTGCCTGAGGCTCCAGCCATCACCTCTTCTGTCAGCTCCCTATGGCAGCGGTCCTGACTTCCTCCACATTCTGTCTGCCATGTCCATCTCTGACACAGTGCATGTACATAACAGACATTTAATTGACACTTCCCTGAAAAGCTGCTATGCCTGGGAGTGTTGCAGGGCGTGTAGACAGATCGCTCCCCCTGGCACACGGGAATGAAAGTAATGCAAATTTACCTTGTACGATGGACTCGGGTTTATCATCACAGACAGGCAGAGCCGAGAGCTAAGCATGAATCTATATAGGTTAATGGCTTTGTTTTACAGAGGCAGAGCCAAGGGAGAGAGCAAGAAGGAAAACTACTCCAAGGCACAGATAATGTTACAACCAGATCTTGATCAGAAACCTGACCCGCTAATTAATTCTAAGTGAATCTGATAATATGCAAAAAGAAAAGATGAAGATGGCAGAAGCTGGCATTTAAAAACTTAGCTCCCATCCCTACATTCTATATCGAGTGTCTACCTTGTACCTGCTTCAGATCCTGAATGCAAATTTATGGATTTTTAGATGCTGGCGTGGGGGAGGAACGCAGAAAGTGTGTATGTAAATAGGTAATCTGAGAAATTGAACGCAGTGAAGTAACACAGATATCCTTGCTATGATGCTACTTTGGGGACGTAGGGAAAAACCCCTGGGGTGTCTCCAATGAGCTAAGGACTGCAGATAAGAATGAGCCCGTCTGGGTGTGGAAGCTATAAAATTTTGGCTAGATTCTTTTTCAGCCTCCTTATGTGACTGTGCAGTTCCTCCCACTGGGGATGGGGATGGAGATGGGGACGGGGATGGGGACTGGGATGGGGATAGGGGAGGGAGTCTCCACACTTTAATTGACAGAGCCTTAGCCCTTGGGACCTGGTTAGGTTCAAGAGTTGAGCAGGTCTGACATGCTGTTCTTGTGGAATCTATGCATGTGTACAGGAACATACCTGTGGGCTACAGAGCCTTTCCCAGGAGCAAGACAGAAGACGCATATGTGGACTGGAGCTGGCCAGAAGCCAGCAGGCTGCAGACATGAGGTGCAGCTTAGTAGAAACAGATGAGCCCACAGGAGCCTGTCCCCAGGCACCAAGAGAAATGGGAGCCATAAGAATGGGCATGGTGGCTCATGCCTACAACCCCATCATGAGAGAGGCTGAGGCAGGAGAATTGCTGTGAGTTCAGGAACATCTTAAATTACACGGTGGATTCCAAGCCAGCCTGGGCTCAAAACATCAATGATAATACAACAAACCTCCAAGGCTTTGTGCAGCATCATCTGTGGGTGTTCTGGGTCGTGTAGTTTGCGGACAACCTTGTGGAGAGTTTAGGAAACAAGTATTCCATAGAAGGAAATGGTAGGCACAAAGGTCCCGAGAGATAACAGGTGAGGGGTTAAAGGACAGAAAGCCTGGTGGGAACAATGCTGGTTAGTTAGATGTCGATGTCTTACCACAGGATGTGACTGCAGACAGGTGCTTAAGGAACTGGGTGGGTGTGGTCCTAATGGCTCTCCTGGAGACTATGTCAGGACTCCAATGGACATGGGATGATAAGTAGTAAACTGCCAGGTTCTGTTTACCTTGTGGGAGGACGTTAAGGTAGGGCAGGTGAGGACAGATCGGGGGATTACTCAGCCCCAGAAGAGTCACAGCATGAATGCATACATGCATCTGTCTCTCTTGGTCACTCCTCCTCCTCCCTCTCCTCCCCCCTCTCCTCCTCCTCTTCCTCTTCCTCCTCTTCCACCTTCTTCTCCTCTTCTTCCTTCTCTTCCACTTCCTTCTCCTCTTTTTCCTCCTCTTCCACTTCCTTCTCCTCCTCTCCTACTTCCTTCTCCTCCTCTTCCTCCTCCTCCTCTTCCTCCTCCTCCATCTCCTTCTCCTCCTCCTCCTCCTCCTCTCCCACTTCCTTCTCCTCCTATTCCTCCTTTTCCTCTTCTTCTTCTCTTTCTCTCTCTCTGGGTCTGTCTGTCATGGTCTCTCCTTGTGTATGTAAGTATGTACATTCATATACTTATATACACACATGTAAGCAATTATACCATGCACACGACTGAAACAGCAACCAAAGGCTGTGCTGTTGTAGGACATCCTCCTAGAACAGATTCCAGATTCCGCACTCTTTGATTCACCTCTATGCACACACCAGCGACCAGAATATCCTGAGATATGGTTTTTTCAGGTCCTAAAGTTCTCCGAATGCACTTACAAATGAAATATCCCCTAATCTTTGGTAATGAACACCTGGTATTAGCATGAAGCAGAGCTGTGGCACTTCCCAGCATGATAAGAGAAAGGATTATATGGAAAGATTTCCAGCAGGAGTCCCCAGAAGCAAACACCGTGACTACAGTACAAGCAGAGGAGAGTCCCTGAGGAGGGAACAGCATCTTTCTGCACATCATGTAAGCGCATACCCTCGGGCAGCCTGAGGAGGAACCTGTGTTCTCCTAAATGGGACATAAAAGAAATTCCTTTGCAAAATAGAAAGGAAAAAAAAACCCAGAGGCAAGAATTCACATGTAATATTCATGCTCACATTAGAATTTCAGATATGGCAGGGGGTTTATGAGGGGCAGGTATCTTGGCTGAGTCACTCCCTGAAGATTTCAAAACATCCCAAATGTGGTCCTGACTATTGGCCATCACAGGTCATTTCCCATATGGGCTTTGGACCACCTGCGGGGCTCAGACAATTGTAGATATTTTGGACTCCAAATTGAGTTTTGTGTTCTGAAGTGCTTTATTGAGGGTGGAGGGTGGGTCTATTCAGATATGAGCTTTGAAAAATGCCATTAGAATCAGACATGAAATTCAATCCCAAGTATTGAATGGGGAAAATAGGAAGAGAGAACTTAGCCACCTCTCCCTGGTATATTACGGCAAGAGAGATCCGTAAAATACAGACCATGCAAGCACACAAACCTGAGTTTGGATCTCCAACACTCATGTGAAAAGACACTCATGTGAAAAGACACTCATGTGAAAGGACACTCATGGTGCTAATTGGAACCCCAGCACCGGGGAGGCAGACAGGAGGATTCCAGCTGCATGGTGGCCAACCAGGCTAACCCACTCTGTGAGCTTCAGATCCAAAGAGAAAAGATAAGATGAAGGATGGGAGGACACACCCAGTGCTAATCTATGGCCTTTATCTATGGACAGAATCATTCCTCTTTCCAGCATTTGGCTCCTAGTTTTATTGTGGAACCCAGAACTGGATTTTGTGTGCTTGACTCTCCCATGGTTATTGCTTCAGTTCTAAGTCCTTCCTGAAAGGACTTAGCAGAGTATGCTGTAATCATAAGGGTGAAGGAAAGGAACACAAGCATGTGGCAGTCATGTCTCATACATGCAATAACGGGTCTTGCAAAGGTCTAGGTGTTGGGCTTTAGACAATCGTTTGTTTGCCCACTGTGATGGTTTATATAGGTTCAGCCCTGGGAATGGCACTATTAGAAGGAGCAGCCTTGTTGGAGGAGGTGTGTCACTGTGGGTGTGGGCTATAAGACCCTTACCCTAGCCTAGCTGCCTGGAAGTCAGTATTCCCCTAGCAGCCTTCAGATGATGAGGATGTAGAACTCTCAGCTCCTCCCGCACCATGGCTGCCTGGATGCTGCTATGTTCCCACCTTGATGACAATGGACTGAACCTCTGAACCTGTAAACCGGGCCCCAATTAAATGTCCTTATAAGAGTTGCCTTGGTCATGGTGTCTGTTCACAGCAGTAAAACACTAACTAACACATCAACAGACCATGTCTTCCTTTCCTGGTGTCATGAGGAGTATTTATGCCTCTTCCTCATCCAGAGTTCAACTTCATGTCTTCACTGATCCTATCCTAATCTAAGGTAGGCCTTTGGACAGTATGTGGTCAATCTCCAGACTTAGAAGTGGGTATTTCTCTCTCTCTCTCTCTCTCTCTCTCTCTCTCTCTCTCTCACACACACACACACACACACACACACACACACACACACACACCACACATCACAGCTGCCCCCCCCCTCAGACTGGAGGAAGTGATTAGGAATCTATCCCTTAACCCAGCCCCTGTGAGACTGGCAAGGAATAGCAGGCACACTTTTATCAAAATCAGTACAGAGTTGAGGGTGCAGAGGGAAATGGAGCTGAGAAGTGACAAGGGTTTGCACTCCGTGTGAACCCAGGTGTACTTGAAGGCAGTACCCCCTTGGAATTCCCATTTCTGTGAAGCAATAAATTCTCCATTTTTAAAAGATTCTGCTTGAGTGGGGTTCTGTCAGCATCAACATATTCACCTCAAATAGACTCTTGGTGAGAAGATTAGCAATGCTTGTATTGTATTTGTTTAAAGATTTGGCTTCAGTGTGTATGTGTGTGTGTGAAAGCATGTGCGTGCAAGTACCTGCAATGGAGGCAAGAAGAGGGTATCAGATCCCCTGGAGCTGCCCATGGATACTGAGAGACCAACCCTAGTTCTCTGTTAGAGAAGCATATATTCAACCCCTGAGCCATGTCTCCAGCCACAGAAATGTTTGCTTTACAATATGAGACATAAATAATAACAAGCGCTGGGCTCGGAATGACAGAAATTCTAAATACCTGTGGCTATATGTAGTCAGCATACACAAACCCCCTTCCAGTCAAATAAAGATAGATTTAGATCCAAAACGGTTGCTGACGCCACAAATCTCTTTCATTAGTCATAATTCATAATCCCTCCCTATGAACCCCTTGCATTTTAACCACAGTGTCATTGCTACCAAAAATGCTCACATCGGGAGCCAGTAGAGGTCATGGATTCTGTAACTCACGGACTTTCATTGGCCTCCTGTCATTGGTTTTCATTATTACCTGAGTTCGACCACAGCTGGTGAGGTTTGAGCAGGGTCCACACTGTCTACACACTTACTGCACTTGGTACAGGACACGGGGTGGAGCCCAGCAGAGCCTGAGACCCCAGTGGCAGAGCAACTGTGCACTCAGGTGGTTTCCAGAAGCTACCATGTGGAAAAGCTAAAGTTGAACAGGTTACAGGGTGCAGTGATTATAGCCATCTGTGTGCACTACCTGTGTGCAGAGGACATGCAAATCCCATGGGTGTATAAAACTCATACACACACACACACACACACACACACACACACACACTGCTTGGACCCTGTTCAAACCTCACAGTGTGTAGCCATTAAAGTCATGCACAGACCGTTTGCGGTGTAGAGTGATCCTAGCCACTGATGCATGGAAAGTATGCACGCACCTGCCCAGTGGGTAGCCCAGTACAAGACTCACACGGATGCTCGGCAAGGAACAAATATGACCAGAGCTATGGAGGCCCTTCTTTAATGGGCTTCATAAAGAGGGTGGAAAGGTTACCTGGGATACCACTACCTTGACTGAACTGTGGGGAGGAGGACATGATGGTGAAGGAAAGTACTAGAAATGGGGAGGAGAGGACGATGAATGGAAAAGGAGGGGAGAAATGAAATCAAGGTAAAATACATTCTTGTGCCAAGTACCGTATGCTCCCATGGTGTAGACCAGTTGGCCAAATCATTCTTGCTTTCCAGATCTGTTAGGTGAGTCACACGATCACATTTTAAAGCAGATGGTTGTTAGCATAGGCTGAGGCTCAGTGGGACCAAGCAACCAATACGGAGATGTCTCCACACACCTTCTGCCCACACATGCACTGCCCATCCCCATGCATATCCCCATAGGGATACCCTCCATGAATGGCGGTACAAGTGTCACAGCCGGTGAACCCACAGGGAACCACGATTATCAGTTAAAGTCCAGCCTGCAGTAGGCTCTTGGCTTTGTATATTCTATGCATTAAACACGAAGTAACTTTCATCACTGGACAGCACGGAATATATTCAGCATCCCCAAGTCCCTGAGCTCTGCCCATCCACTCCTCGGTCTCCAAGCACTGGCTTTTATATATTATAAGTCTGGGTAGCCTTTTCAGACTGTGTCCTTTCATATCACCATATGCACTGAAGCTTTCTTCGAAGCCTTGAAAGCTTTTCTCTTTCTAGCTCTGGATGATATTTATTATCTGAATTTCTGTGGGTTTTATCCCTTCACCGGTTGAAGGACATGTTGGTTGCTTTCGAGCTTTGATGATCATGAATCACGATGCTGCTGTAAATAGGCACACACAGGTCTCTCTGTAGACACATGTTTAGCTCCTTTTGGTGGTGTGCTGGGTAGTCTTATGTCAACTTGGCACAAGATAAATCATTTGAAAAGAGGGAATCTCAATGAAGAGAACACCTCTTATAAGACCAGGCTGTAGGTAAGCCTGTAGGGCATTTTCTTAATTAGTGTTTTATGAGAGAGGGCCTAGTCTACTGTGGCTATCCATGGGCTGATGGTTCTGGGTTCTATAAGAAAGCAGACTATTCATATTGGCCTTATTTGTGTTAGCCAGAAGCTGGAAACAACCCAGATGTCCCATGACGGAAGAATGGATACAGAAAATGTGGTTCATTTACACAGTGGAATACTACTCAGCTATTAAGAACAAGGACATCCTGAGTTTTGCAGGCAAATGGATGGAACTAGAAAATATCATCCTGAGTGAGAAAACTCAGACCCAAAATAACAGGCATGATGTGTACTCACTAATAAGTGGATGTTAGCCAAAAAAAAAAAAAAAGTAGAGAATACCCAAGATACAGTCCACAGAAATCAAAAAGGTCAACAAGCTGAAGAGGCCAAGTGAGGATGCCTCAGTCCCACTTGAGAGGGAGAAGGAAGCAATCAGTCACAAGTGAGGAGGGAGGGAGGGACCTGGGAGGGAAAGTGGAAGGCAGAAGGGGGAGGGGAGAGGGGAGAGGGGAGAGGGGAACCTGATCTGGTATTGGGTGAGGAAAAAGGACTGAAGCCCTGAGGGCCAGCAGAAAGAATGAAAACTGGCAACCTCCAGAGATAGGAGATTGGGAGGACCCTCCAGAATGCACCAGAGACTCTCAGGACTCAAAGAGAGGGACCTTAGATGAAATGCCTCAGTAGGGAGAGGGAACTTATAGAGCCCACCGCCAACAGGAAATCAGGGCATCAAATGAGGGAGACGAGGGTGGGGGGGTGGGGGGGAGGGGCACATTTCACAGTCACACCTCTGACCCATAATTGTTCCTGTCTGAAAGAATTACAGGGATCAAAATGGAGAGAAGCCTGAGGAAAAGAAGGTCCAGTGACAGGCCCAAAGTGGGATCCAGCTCAAGGGGAGGTCCCAAGGCCTGACACTATTATTGGCTCAAGGGGAGGTCCTAAGGCCTGACACTATTATTGAGGCTATGGAGCGCTCACAAAAAAGGAACCTAGCATGAACGTACTCCAGAAGACCCAACAAGCAGCTGAAAGAGTCTATTCGCACCCAACCAATGGACAGAAGCAGCTGACCCCTGTTGTTGAATTAGGGAAAAGCTGAAAGAAGCCGAGGAGAAGGGTGATCCTGTAGGAGGGCCAGCAGTCTCAATTAACCTGGACCCCCAAGATCTCTCAAACACGCAGCATACATAAGCTAATATGAAGCCTCCAACACACATACAGTAGAGAACTTCCGGGCCTGTGTTCATTCAGAGATGATGCACCTAACCCTCAAGAGACTGGAGGCCCCAGGGAGATTATAGAGGTCAGGTGGGGACATCCACATGGAGACAGGGGGGTGAGGAAGAGGTATGGGATGTGGAAGAGTCGGAGGGTGGACAGGGATGGGGGGAATAAAATATGGACTGTATATAAATAAATAAATAAATAAATAAATAAATAAGCAGGCTGAGCAAGCCATGGGAGCAAGCTAGTAAGCAGCACTCCTTCACAGCCTCTGCATCAGCTCCTGCCTCCACATTCCTGCCTTGCCTGAGTTCCCGTTCTGGCTTCTTTCATTGATGGATGACAATTCAATGTGGAAATGTAAGCCAAGCAAACCCTTTCCTCCACATACACTACTTTGGAACATTTTTTTTAAAAATTCAGGATATCAGTGATATCATCACTTTGAATTGTAAACCAATTGTCCAGTCTCTGGTCACTGTTCTCAGTCGAACTGGGAAAGAAAAGAAGCAACTGAATCATTGTAACACATCTAACCAGTCGGAAAATAGAATATAAGGGGTGTATGTGTCTCCCTCCTGGATGCCTGAAACATCATCATCTTTAGATAGTGAAGCATGAGATTTAATTACCATTATCATTATCTCAGTCTGACTAGCTGCAAATGAATTCTGGGTTCTAGATACCCAGCCAAGGCACAGAGTTAAGAATGCTGTTTACTGACCTAACATTAGGCAATACAAATGCACACCCTCCTAAGAAAACAGTCCTAATTAAAATAGCCTTACCCTCGGGGAAGATGCAGTAATAAACAGGAGCTGGGAGATATTAATTTAGAACAAATATGTTCTCTCTTTAGAGAACCTATCAGCATGTGAATTTTGGTATTTTTTTTCTCTCTTCATCAAATATTTATAAGAAATAATTGCCATCGAAAACAGTCCGAGATGAGCTCACTCCTAACTGTTCTGATCACGGCTTCAGCTCCTGGTTTTCCTCGATTTCTGTTGGTATTCTGTTGTGGAACACTAGAAGCTCATCGACAGGTCACGGCTTGGCTTTGAACACCGTGGGCGTGATTAGAAAAATAATGTACACTTGTGGGGAATTACTTTTTTATCACAGCATTCTGGTTCTCCTATTCTGCTGATTTATCTGTAAAAGAATATAGGTAAAAAAGAAACTCGTTCCCTTGCAAGAACTCCCTTGCTTACTTCCCTAGCAATGTGGGAAGGCTCTTGAATGCGGGTGCGGGGGTGGAGGGGAGAATACCTAGGTGGTTGCTGGGGTAAGGATTCTATAGGCTCTAATATTCTCCTGAAAACTCTTTGATGGACATTGGATCTCAGCATCAGACAATCCTATTGACCCCGGGTAATTCTTTCTAAGCAGTTTTTAATTATACTGGGGACTTTGTGGTCCAGGCACACATGTGGGTGGGGGAAAAAATGTACTGATCAGCAGGTATGCATTTGGAAGCCTGGACGCTTAATTGTAAATTAAGAAGCTGGCCGTGAGGGCTTTTTTTTTCCTCCCATATACTATTTTTTTATAGGTCAGAGGTCTTGGTTGCAGTCAGCAACAGCCATACTGAATCTGCAAGAGTCAATAAATGAGCTTTGATGATATGAAGCCGGACCAAGAAATGGCAACCAGCCAACCAACTCTGCAGTACTGCCAAAGCCAGGGCTTTGCAGCCGTGACTTCTCATGCAGTTGAACATGTTAGCTGCGGGGAAAGGAGCAGGGAGACAGTTCAGGCACGTGCCGGATGGAACGCTCGCCTTTGTGAGGTCTTTGGAAGTGTGTCTGCACAACAGGACATCCATATCTGGGCTACGGATAGACACCTGGTAATGAGTCTTTAGGAGACAATGCTTCCATTTCCTTCCTCTGGAGTTTGAGTGCTAAAAGGGGGTTGGGATTGCAGACTCCCTTGAGAGTAGCTCCATGAGAACTAAGGGACGGGTAAGGAAGACACAGTTGAACAGCTAGAGCCCGGTGTGCATAGCTTGAAAGCTCCCAGGTAGCCTGAGAATCATGGGGAAAGGCACTAATGTTCCCCTGTACTGCTTACATGGCATGGACTAGCCCAGACGTTACCTGGTGGATAGTGGTGAAAGACCATGATGGATAAGGTAGATCTATGATGACATCAAATCCCCCTTCCATCACTTCATCCCCAAAGCGGCCATGACAGGCTTAGGTACTACTTGTGGGGAAAGATGAGAAAATGATTTTGACCAACTACTGACTGAGTTGAGTTTTCTATCACTTGAATAGAAAGAAGATGAGAAAAAGACACTGAATTAAGTCGAGACTAAAATTGCATTGTTTATATACCTGTGCGTCTCATCCTCAGCAGTGCCCTCTACAGAAAGTCTTGCTTTATATAGCATTGGTGGTAAGGGCTCCCAGAATGCACCTGTTCACAGAACAGAAGGCAAGCTACAGTAGGGTCCAATCTTGTTTGCTGTTGTCCTTTGAGCCCTGACTAATGTTTATCTGCAACTGTGAATTTCCTCATCTTGGAATTGTTCTCATCTCTGTGCTGGGAGAAGAGTTCCCCCAGATGGCCGTGTCCAATGATATTTCTAGAGGGACACACACAGTACAGCAAAACTGTGATACCACCACTGCTGGAGACCACAGAGACCCAACCCAGATTTAAAGCAGCCACAGAAAAATTAAAGTGGGATGACCCAGGGGGGATCAGGTAAGAGGCTTCCCAGTGGAGTGACACAGATACTGAATATTCCTTTTAGCAAGAACCTGTGGCCATCTGTGCTGCACTATTAATACAGGAATGTCACTTGAAGCTCCTTGTTCCCATGCCTACTGTAGTATTGTCATTCTGTAGGTCACCTGGGTAAAGACATGGTGACTATGACTTACAGTAACCACCTGCGTGACAAGTTGTAACTATTTTTACTGTGAGTCCTAGGTAGTGGTGCAATAATAATGACAATCTGGGTGGTGATTTGGTATCTTGTAGGCATGGTGACCCTGAGTGATGATTTCACATCCTCTAGTCATGGTGACCCCTCAGGTGGTAACTTAGTATCCTGTGTCATAGTGACCACTAGGTACTAACTCGGTACTCTCTACTCATGGTAAATGCCTGGTGTCTACTCTTGGTGGTGATTTGGTGCCCTCTATTCATGGTGATCCTTGAGTGGTGACTTGATGAACTATAGTCATGGTGACCACTAGGTAGTGACTTAGTGCCCCTCTACTCATGGTGACTACCTGGGTAGTGACTTGGTGCCTATAGTCAAAGTGAATCCTGGGTAGTGGCATAATGTCCTGTAATTATGGTGCCCCCTGAGAGGTGATGTCATGTCTAACAGTCACAGTGACCCCTTGGTGGTGACTTTGTATACTGTTTCCATGGTGAACATGTGCTTGGCTAACCTCAGTCCCCAGCCCTTCCAGAGAGCCTGCTGATACTGTATGAGCAGAAGACCCTCCCACACATTGTAGAGTTAATATAGAACACCAGCATTGACCACATCCCCAGGAGAACAGGAACAATTTTACCAGGCAGGGCATTCAGAGGGTTCAGAAGTCTGCCTGCTAGGATCCAGGGACAAAGGGACAAAGGGACAAATCTTTCTTCTGTTTGAGCAAGGCTAATCCTGCACACAGCCAGAGTCCCTTGAGTACCCTTGAATTAACAAGGGGCAAACAAATCCAGAATAAACCAACCACACATTCTTCTGTGTCCCTTTCAGTGTTTGTGAGCACCTCAGACAGCATAGGTCCCCATCCCCCATCCCTCCATCCCAGCCACCAAAAGCTATGAAGGGGGCCTGCTAGGTGTTCATGGCATGGGTCCAGCTTTTGTTCCACCCGTCAGCAGATGCTTTCCAGAGCAAGAATAGCAAGCGCTGGGCTTCTCTGCAGCTTGTAATGACAGCCAGCCCCAGCGGACATGCTGAGGGAGCCGAGGAGGAGCAGGAGATGTCTGGCCTTCTGTGCTGGAGTCTGTGAAATATTGTTTACTGTGAGGAAAGAGGAATGGGCATATCACAAGAATAGAAAAAAAGAAAATAAAAGAAAAAAAGCCCACAAGTCCCTGGCTCTTAAACTAGGTTCACCGCGAAGGGTAAGTGGTATGTGCTCTGAGGAGCTTTAACGCAGCCTTCTTCACACTAAAGCTTTAGCAACAAGAGTGGTGATCCCACTCTCCCGTGTGCACAGGCTTTGCAATTAGCAGGGCAGAGAGGCTTGCAAAGATTTCTCAAGCTATCAATTTCCCTCTAAGGAGTGGGTGGCAAGGCCCAGACACGGAGAGCCTGGCAGGCCTTTTGGCACAAGTCCATCTTAATCATATCCTGGCATAGGATTGTTTTTTATCTGTGAGAGTACCCAGGTAATGGAAAGCAGGTTCGGATGTTATCAGCAAGGGTAAGGAAGGCAGCGGGTAAGGGAGAGCATGGATATAACAAGCTCACATGGGGCTCCACTGACTGATAGTCTTGAGGAGGCCAGTTTGTTCTATGGGGAGAAGCACAGATGCATCTTCTGAGCCATTTTGTTCCCGAAATAGAATAGATGGCTCTCACAAGATAGGAGAAAGCCATAAGGATGGGTAGGGCAGTTCATTGGGTAAAGGCGCTTGCTGCCCAAACTGATGATTTGAGTTTGATCCACAGGAGCCATGTTATGGAAGTAGAGAACCAACTCCCTCACATATGAGATGTGTGCATGTGTGCACGTGCACATGCATGCATACACACACATACATTTAAAAAATGTAATGAAAACTGTAAAAAGGAAAGAATATGCCTTGTAGGATGTGCTGCCTGCATTGACTGACATACTCTTCTCTCTAACACTCATCTACACCATCCTTAGTTCTATTTCACAGTCCTGCCCTCCCCCTCCCCCACCCCAGCAGTACATCACCCACACTGGCTTCCCATGCACATGTAGGAGTGTGGCTCTCAGCATTTGGGCTTAAATCAATGACCTAGCAGCTATGCTAAAACAGACTGCCAGCACAAGCCTGATTAAGGTCAAGGTGGCCCCCGGCGTCCATCACTAAGTGTCCAGAGGACGCCGAGACTGGCAGTTTAGGAAGCAGTTTGCAAATCAGTGTTCAGAGCTTCCCAGTCGGTCACTGGAAAGAACACTGTGGTGCTCTCAGAGTAGGGCATGACAGACAAGACAGGAAGAGGCAGAAGGTAACTATCCGTTCTGGCCCTGGGAGGACTGTAGAAGGCTCTTTCTACCCCTCTGTGACCTGCACAGTTGGCCTTTAAATGAGAGAGTGCCCTTCTAGAAAGCCACAGGAAACCTGACAATGGGGGGATGCTCATAGCCATCAATCAAGATCATGAATAGGCTTAGACTCAGCCTCCAGTACACCAGGGAAGGGTTGGGGCTCTCAGCTCCCCACGCTGGCTGTGAAGAGAAAAGCACAAATCAAGAATCAGCACGTGGTGGTATTTATACTCTGTCCTTCACTCCTCCTGGATTGGGAACTGGCAACTTCTTTACTCTGCTCCTATGGTGGGCCCTTACTCCTTCTTCTGCTCTGTCCCTCCTCACCTCTCTCTCCACATTTCCCTGAAGGTAATGGGCTCTAGACCATATCCCTGTCACAGCTAGGATCACTAGTCATAGGTATGGAACAGCCCAAGGGCACTAGGTTCTTGCTCTTGCCAAGAACTATGACCACTGTTATGAACATGACATGCCACCATCCTCTAGGGACTTTTCAAAGAGAGAGAAGAAACATCAGTGGATTTTAACCTTGTGCCCTGACTTCACATGAATGGCTCTCACAACTTCATCTCAAAATACACGAATGAGTCCATTTCCTGTTTCAGTAGAAATGACTCCTGGTCTACCTTGTTTTCCTTTCTTATGCATTCGTGTTTGTGTACTAATCAACATGTGTGGGAGTGCACAGGTATATGCATGCATGAGCTCATGTGAACATGCTTGTGTATGTATGTCTCTGTATATATATATATATATATATATATATATATATATATATATATATATATATTTGTGTGTATATGGCTGTGTATATGTTTATGTATATGTCTGTGTATACATCTGTGTGTGAACAGGTATGTGAAGGCTACCAGCCAACCTTACTCATGTGTCTTTCCAGAAGCATCACCCACCCTTTGGGAGAACATCTCTCTCACTGGCTTGGGATTCTGTGGTTAGGTAAGATGTGTTGCCTGTAGAGACCCAGGGATCCTCCCATCTCTGTTTCCCAGCGGTGTGATTACAAGTGAGGGCCACCATCGCCAGCCGTTCACACTGGTGCCAGGAATCAAGCTCAGCTCCTCATGCCAGCACAGCAAGCTTTTATTGACTGAGCCACCTCCCCAGCCCCAAGTTTTCATTTTCTCGAAGTCTCAGAGACATTGAGCCTTCTTTCCCATAGAGGCACCTTGCTCTGTACTTCCTGATACATCCTTCAAACAACTCAGCTGCCTGGATGGAAGGGACCAGTCAGTCCACAAAAATGAGCCCGTCTCATCACTGTGAATTTTATGAATACAAGGACTGAGTGTCTCACATTACAAACAGGTAAGTAAACGGCAATGCTAACAGAAAATAACGATTGGAAAGCAGTTCCACTCACACCTAAGTGAATTACATACTTGTTCCAAGGACGTCTTAGGAAGTAAACAGTATATAATCACAGGGATTTACAGGGCAATTAGGTTAAGTACTGACAAAAGTGCATTAGCCTGACATGGCACAAACATCCTGATAACAGACGGTTGGAGGCTTGAGTCCAAATTGTTTTCCTGGGAGCACTGTGCAAACACCTCCTTCAGGAAGACCTGCAGTCCTCATATAGTCTCAAATTCATGATCTCAGCTGCACCCCAGAGGTCGTAAGCATCCATGGAAGACTTCCATTCTAGTTTCCTTCATATCAAAAACAAGTTGTGGTTTTTTTGTGTGTGTTTTTTTTAATCTGACAATTCCAGAGCATAGTCCATCACTGAAAGAAGTCAGGTAGAAACTCAAGCAACTAGTCACATCATAGCCACACTCAAGAGCAGAGAGCAACAAATGCATCCATGTTGGCTGCGTGGTTCCAACTCTCAGCCAGTCCCTTCTATTCTAGGACTAGGACTAGGACTAGCCTAGGACCCACTGCTGTGGGGAGTGCTGTCACCCATAGTGGACTGAGTCCATTAACAATCAAGACCTTCCTCCACAGCAATGCCCACAGGAAAACGTAATCTGGACAATTCCTCAACTGAAGCTTCCAATGCTTGTGTGACTTTAGGTTATGGTATAGGAACAATTAGGAGAAAAACAGCACAGGTTACCCTTTGCCTTCACCACAGCCAGGGAACACCAATGCATCTATTTGGGGAATATATTTTGTTCCCATGAAATGTTTCTGCTCACCCTTCTCATGTCCTACAAGCCATGCCTACAAGACCCAATATACAGCAGAGTCATGTACTGGAGTCTCTAAGAGTGAGAACTCAAATACGGCTGTCCTCTAAGTTACTTTTATGGGATATTGCTTTACAGTAATGAAAGCAGGCATGGTGCCTACGGTGGTTTGAATATGCTTGGCTCAAGGAGTGGCACTATTAGGAGGTGTGGCCTTGTTGGAGTAGGTGTAGCCTTGTTGAAGGAAGTGTGTCACTGGGGTGGGCTTTAAGATGCTGCTCCTAACCCAGGGGGAGCCAGTCTTCAGATGAAGATGTAGAACTCTCAGCTCCTTCAGCTCCATACCTGCCTTGATGCTAATGGACTGAACCTCTGAACCTGTAAGCCAGCTCCAATTAAATGTTGTCCTTATAAGAGTTGTCTTGGTCATGGTGTCTGTTCACAACAATGGAAACGTAAAAAGACGGTGCCCTCACAGCAAGAAGAATCATACACACTGTCCTCCTACTTCCTGCACATCTGTGGGAAGTCCTTACAGATATCCTACTACAGCCCTTGGCTATAATATTGGCATGGTCTTCCCTTTCTATGTCCTCCTTGCCCACACCTGAGCCTGATGACTGTAGTAGCATCAGTTTCCCAGCCTGGTCCTTACTCTTGGAGGACTGGAAGGGAGTTGGGAGACTCCAAGGCTTATTTTTAAGTGTGGGTGGCTTTAGCCTTCCTGCTCCTAGCCCATCTAGCATGCATTGACTTCGGCATTCCTCTATTGACAACATAAGGATCCCAGCTCCTCTACCTTGGGATGTCACCTGTTCAGTCCACATTGTTTATCCATCAGAAAAGATCATACTGGAAGAATATAGGGACACTGGATATCTCTGTAGTGGAAGTGATTCCTCCCTTACAATAGGCTCCTATCTACAAAAGCGTGGCTCTGGGGTCCCAACCAAACTGTAAAAGAAGTTTCAGTGTGAAGTGCAAATACAAAGAGTAATCAAGGTCTTAACTTGGACTTCTTATTCCCAAATGATAAGCAATAGTCTTTGCAACTTCATCCATCCCAAAGACTAAAATACAAAAACTCCCACCATTCACTTTGCCCAGAAATGTGGATGAGGACCAAGATGGCTTATCAGGTTCAAAAATCCATCACCTAAAAGGGGTATGTTGTAATAATAATTAATCTCAATTGGGGTTTTCTACCCTACCTTTCATCATTCAGTTCCCAGATAAAAGACACAAAGCCTTTATATTTATAATACGCCTCTAAAGCCCTAGAGCTGCGCACATCTTTACCCTCTAAACTATTAATATCTACCACTGTATAAATAAAACTCCAAGTTTTAACTTACCGTGCTCTATCCAGGCTGCACTTAACACCAATTAGCCAGCCCTCATGGCCATATTTTTATGATTCACTTACCCCATGGCATCTTTTCCTCTCTCTACCTTCTCCTCTCCCCCTTGAGGTCATGCCTCAGACCCCAAGCCCAGGAACCAAAACTCCACCTACCTCTATTCTGCCCAGCTATAGACTGTAGGCATCTTTATTCAACCAATAGTTTTAAACTAAGGAGCAAGGTTATAGAGCATCACTTGGAGTACATATAGATTTCCTCCTCCCTGGGGGCATAGCAACAGACCAAACCTTAACAGGGATACATTTCTATAACTAATCCAGTACTCAGTGGGGGCCCAAGGACATGATAGGGTTATCTTTTCCCATGATAGACCCAACAAACAATGTGGGGGAAGGGAAAGACAGAATAGGTATACTTTCTCTATGGGATAAACCCAGCATGTTCTGCAGGCCACAGAGGGGGATCCAAAGGCATGACAGGATTATTGTCTCCCATAATAGACCCAACATACAATGTAGGAGAGGACAATGACAGTGTAGGAACACCCTCTCTATATGATAGACTCAGTATGCATGACACCCAAAACAGAAAAGGGATACTTTCCCCTCATGATAGACTAATGTGCAATGGTAGGCCAAAGACTGAGTAGGGATACCTTCTCTATGTGGCAGACCCACAGAGAGAAGGTGAGAGAGATCATTGGGGTTGAAGGATAGACTGGGGACACCTTCTTCATAGGATAGGCCCAATTTGCTATGGAGAGTCGGGGACAGAGTTGGAGACATCACTCAGAACAGGAAAGCTAGGAAACATGGTAGCATGTGAGAGAGATACATCTGTAACTCTGGTAGACAGACGCAGTGATGTCATCCTCTACTGAGCCCAGGGGAGGCCCTGTGTTCATTCAATGATTCTGATAAGTGGGAGGAATCCCCCTGCCTCCATCAAAACGTCTGTAACTCTGTGATCCTCTTGGGCTTCTCAGTTTTCCTATGCCCTGCCAGCTCAGCTCACATGGGGAGGCACAAGAGTCTTTCCCTCAGCAGGCTGCACATATGCTGGTCTGGAGCTCTGAAGGCCAGGGACTGATTTCCCTCTCTGATGGTCTAAAGTCTTTTCGTACTGAGCTAAGGACTTCTTCGCTCCCTAGGTCTTTCCATTAAGCAGTAGGCTTGACCTCTGACACGACCTCTGACATAGGCATTTCCTCCAAATACGCTTGGTCTGATCTTTGTCCCTGGCTCATTTTGAACTTTAGTCACTCATCTAGTATCCTAATACTGAGGGTGAGGTACAGTGAGCCTTCCCAAATCCACAAGGTCCTGGATTCCAAGGGTACCATCTCCCCTCTCAGTTTCTCCTTACAAATGCAATTCTTTCCCAAGCCGAGCTACCCTTTTACTAACTTGCAGGACATAAAACATGGATCTCATGATAGTCCCCTGCTTTCCCAAGATCTACAGTTTATTTGAGGGTTGATCATCAGCTAACTTGTAGCCATGGAATGAAAGTCTTATCCATCTCTGTTAGCTATTGGGTCCCTTGACACCTGACAGTTGACCACTAAAACCACTGCCTTGATTTTAGGTTTCTGGTTGGGCAGCCCCTGACTTCTAGGACCAGTTTCTGCATTGGGGTAATTTAACCTAAGTGCCTAAGAGGGGCCTCACATTCCTATGTCTCAAGAAAAAGTCTGATGGGACCTTACTCCTTCTACAGGGTCAGTGATGTGACCCACCTTATACTAAGAGTCACAATGAACCCTGCTACCTCACGAGGGCATCTTCAGCTCTGCTGTAGCCAGATCATACAGGGCCATCAAGAATACAGCTGTGCATCCACGTCCAGGACCAGGAGCATGGTGACACTTCCGTTCACAACACTGTTTGCAGAAGCTGAGTCTCACGACCCAAGCTTGGAATACAAAAGAAGCCATAAGGATTTGGGGGCAGGTCACCGTATGTGAACCCTGTAACATCAGGTTAAGTCAAAGAGCCAACAACAGAAGCCAGGTGTCCTGGTTCTAGAACCAAGACTCTCAAACACTCTGCACAATGGGGAACAACTTACACAACAAACCCCAGGAGCTAACTGGTGACTGAGCCAAAAACCCAGACTAACTTTTCCCACATGAGCTATTTTTTGAGCTGGATCCACAGCTCAGTGTCTTTAAGGCCGGAATAAGCTGTTCTTTGCTGCGAGGACGCGGGGGCAGCAGGCGGATGCCTCCTCAATGGCCCAGGTTAGCCAGAGTTCTGATAGAAGGGAAGCAGATAATGGGCTGGCTGATACCAGATGGGAACGCTGCCCTCTGTCCCTTAATTCAAGTTCCTGGAGCTTGAGTCCCAATTACATGTCGCTAAGACTTCTGGGCCATTGTGAACTATTGTTCACGATTTGGCTTGGGGGTGGGGTTGGGGGTGGGGTGAAACTAACCCAGCAGTTATAAATTCAATCAAATGCCTAAAATCATTCAGGGCCCAGAGAGAAGAGCATGAGAACAAGCTAATCTGAAGTCTACAGATGGCAGACAGAGCTCAGTCTGAGCAAACCGAAGCCCCGAAAACCCCAAAATTCCACACACCCACCGTTAAGAACCAAACGAAACAAAACCACTGAATTTCAGATATCTTGAGGTGGGAAATGGTCCTTGGCTAGGTAATTTCTCATGCATATGCCAAAATAAACAACCGTCTGCAGTCCAAAACTCTTCAGTATATAACCTCCTAACCCATGTTTTCACTCAGGGGACCCTGTCCCTTGAAGCTTGACTCTCCTAAGATGAAAGTCACATATGAGCCGATTTATTATGTGCCTAATGAAGATGTTCCTCGTTAAGTGTTCCCAGGTGATGGCTAAGGCTCAGCACGTGCTGATCCAAGAGCTGTGTTGAATACGGGGCTTCTGTCTACGGTCAAAGCCACAAAGTAGAGAAATGGGGATTCTATCTGGACAGAAGGCTGAGTTAACCCCTCCCAGGGAGCCACTACTGCAGGTGTCTGGATTGCGGGGATTACCGGCAAGATTCAGGTCACCAGTGTCAAAAGGGTGGTATGTGGCTGACCCACTGAGCACAGACACAGACCTGTCCATCATGCCTGTGGTTCCCCGTTGTCCATCTAAAAGGTAATGTCTATGGCAGTTTGAACAAGAAATGTCCACCATGTTTGCACATATGGAACATGGGATCCCTATGGCTGCTACAGTTTGGAGATGTTATGGAGCACTTAGGGAGTAGAGCCTAACTAGAGAAAGTATATTACTGGGGAACGGCTTGGGGGTTCATAGCCTCCCCTCAGTTCCAGTTTTCTCCCTTTGCTCTCTGGGTGTGGTTGTAGACATGCTTTCTCGGCTTCCTGCTCTGCCCTCCTGCTACACCATGCCTCCCCCACCCTTGCAGATTCTCCCTCTGGAACTATAAGCTCAGGCAAACTCTTTCTCCCTTAAGTCAACACAACGTGAGCATAGGCTCAGACCTGTTCACCACCACCACCACCACCCAGCATCCGTTGTCCATCTAAAAAGACAGCATCTCAGTCTATTCAGAGGGCTTTGGGTACTCCCATTTCAATATGCAATGACTGCCACAGGCTCATGAAATCAGTGACTGGTCCTCCTCTGGTGGCTGGCGCTAGCTTGGCATGTTCTGGAAATGTAGGAAGTGGTGGTCAGCTTCAGAAAGTAGGTCATGCAGGTGGGCTCCTGGTTGGATTCTGTCTCCCTCTCTGCTTCCTGGTTGGCCACAAAGTGAAGAGTCTCCTCTAAATGCTCCTCCTGTCCTAATGTTCGGAAGCTCACGGGAACCGATGAGCATTGATAAGCCCCCTGAGACTGAGCAAATCTTACCCCCTTTCTAAATTACCCATCATCGATGTGTTTCTTTCACAGTTATGAACAACTAGCTACTACTACATGCCAGTAGCATGGGCTAATCTCATGGTTTTGAACATTGGAAGTCCAGGCTCAAAGGGGTCTAGTAAATCCCCATTCTTGCTTATACATGGGATCTCTGCAGCATTTCCTTACATCGAGAAGAAGGCAAACAAGGTCAGTGAATCAGGGGGCTACTAAACTCATCCTCTGGGGCCCTGCCCTCAGGACCTAATCATCCCCAAAAACTACCCCCAAGGTAGCCACCTGGGTGTTCGAATTTTAACCTATGAATCAGGGAGCGTCACACACACCTTCTGGCTATAGAGGGTAGAGTTCAGCGTTGGAAGCCTATTGGCTTCACCCAGACATCAAGACTGCTTTTTCCAACCCATGTCACTTCTATGAGCCACATCTTACCAACTGTCATACTGCTTCGAGAAGCAGGGACAACGTGGGAACCACAGCACCTGTGGACTGCAAACTTTAAATCACATGGGGTAATGGGATGTGCCATAGTTGGGAGGCAGGATGTCCCCATGAGGATTTTACACTATGCTTGCTTCAGAAGGCGACATGCTGGTGTTGTCTTGAAACCCACAGCTGCAAGAGCATTTTGTCATCTGTCCCTTGAACAAAATTAAAACTGTGTTTTTGGTTTACAAAATCAGAGAGACAGAAAACAGTAAGTGCAGAATCACGATGTTTACCATGACAGCGTGGCCAGCACCCTGCACTCCAGCCCCAACAGAATTTCCCCACTGTGTTTCTTCAACAAATGCCTGTTGGCACCCATTGTGTGCCAGGCAGTTGCCATCTTGCAATTGCCCGAACTCATTTGATAAGGAGCCAGGTAGGAAATGTTTGTAGTTTTACATAAAACAGAGTCATTTGCATCTCAGCTCCACTCCAAATAAATTCAATAATCTGAGTGTGGTGGTATCGCTTATCCCAGTACTTGGGAGTCAGGTGGGTCTCTGTGAGTTCAAGGCCAGCCTAGGGCACATAGTGAGTTTCAGGACAGCCATGACTACACAGTGAGCCTTGTCTCAAAAAACAAGCAAAACAAATCCCAATAGACTCATAATGCCTTAGAATCTCACATCCTTCTGATAATTAAAGTCATTGTGGATACAAAATATACACATACACACTTTCACACGCACACACATGGCCACTACATGCATTCACACACACAATACCTGAATACTGGCATTCACAGGTGCACACAGGCACACACACATACACACACACACACACACACACACAAATTCACAGGCATATGAACATCCCCCATAGACACATTCACACACACACACATACACACACACACACAGGCATATAGACATCCTCCCCCCCCCAAGACAACTCACACACATACACACAAATTAACAGGCATATAGACATCCCCCATAGACATACTCACAACAGACATACACACACGCATGCACACGCACACACACACACACACACACACACACACGCATGCACACACACACATGAACAGAATGGTAAGTTCACTCAGGGGCACTGAACTCTATAAATTCCATGTCTGTACACCATGCTACCTATTACTCTCTCAGGATAGCCTACCCCCCAAATCCAACAACACACAGGAAGATCCCACTGGTGAAGAATGTGTCACCTGATCACACACATAGTCCACTTCCCTGCTTCGAGCTAATTTTCCAAAGTGCTTCTGCTCCAAAGGATGCCCCCCCATCCCTTTGATTTTTCAACTTCAGCCAAATTGCCTTCATTTAAACTCAATTAACTTTTGAATGCAGTGGTATCACCCTAATCCCATTTGCGGAAGGAAACTCTCCTAATGTGCCCATTACAAATTCCTGTCTTCAGTGTTTTCAATGGAAAGATCATCTGACATTTGGTTTAAAGGTCTGTCTGCAGCAGTATCCTCCAAACTCATTAAGCAACTTTCTTTGAACCTAACTGAATTCTAGTCGTCATTTACCTCTTAATTTAAATACCGTAACATTTTTTGAAGGGCATTTCATTTCATGATAGAGTCTATTACCCTAACACCACAAGAACAATTAAAATACAACAACCAGAACCCAGTAGAAAGACAGCAGATGCAGTTGCCTTAGGTTTCTGAGCCTTAAGAACCACCTGTCACCTTGCCACCCAATCCAGTGGTATTGCGGGTCCAACTGCGCATATCCAGAATGCTTTTGCCCCAACCCTGCTCACCTTATGAGGGAGTCCTGCTGTGGCTAATGCCAGGTCCGTAGGGGGCTGTTCTTAGGCCTGTTTATTGTTTCAACCCAAAGGCCCTCAACCCCAACATCTTTTCCACTCCATTGCTTCATAAGTCTCTGCCCTACCCTTCCCACACCCCCTCACAGCCCCCAAACCTCCCACCACCACCACTCTTGCATGTCCCGGTAGTCCGTGCTTTGTAGCAACTCAGAAATATTTTTTAAAACCTCTGAAAGACCCACAACATGAGGACTCCCCCTCATTCTGACTCAGGAGAGGCGACACCCCAAATCACTCACAAGAAACTGTCTTGATACAAACAGCAAGAGGACTTTTATTTCAAGAGCTCTTGGGCCCACAGTCTATAGAGGACCGTGGCACCCCGAGTAGCTGGGTAAGGGGGTATTTAAAGGGAGAAACCACAACTCAAGGGGGTGGGGAGGGCATTGTTGGAAAATACCAAAAATACCTGTTAAGAGACACAGGAAGTGGAAAGCCAAAACAGTTTTCTATGAGCTTCTAACATCTTAAGCCACAGCATACTCACCCCCACCCCCTCCCCTGTCATTCACTCACTCTGAACGTGGCTCCCACATTGCAAAGAGTAACAGTCACATCCCTTCCCTCTGCTAGTCCTAGTGGCCCTGATGTCCAATGTCCATGCCACCAGGGTGTCAACTACCTCCCCTGCCCCTGACTCACTCCCGCCCCACTGGAGGACTGGCTATGGAGGTGGCACAGCCAATGGCTGCTTCTGCCCAGTGTTCTCTCCCCACATCCTTGTCATCAGAGGAGATGTTCCCTTGTCACCTGCTCATGCTGCTACTGCCTAGTCTGAGTGTCCAGAACACCTATGTGACCTATGATACTGCTCATGGTTCCCCTTTCTGGGAGAACTTATGCATTATCAGAAGATAGCTCTGTACTCAGTGTGGAGGCCCGTGGGCCAAAGATGGGGCTGGGGACTGCTTTCCTGTCCCGTGAGTGCTGTGTACTAACCTCCTTCATTCTCTGCTTTTGTGTTCTTCTGAAGTGAGGTCCTGCATAGACTGTGCTGTGTGAGAGTGTGCCTACCCCACTCAGCTTCAAGTACATCAAAAGATGAATATGGTAAGCCTTTCAAGGAAGTGAAGTGGTGCCATCATTATCCTCATGAGAGTTTGGAGCACAGAAGAACTAAGTAAACCACGAAAGGACACACAGCTTCTTAGGAGAGACACGCCTCAAACCCTAGCCTCTGCTGTATTTGTATTAAATCACCTCATTGTAAAGCTTCTTTCTATTTTTCCTTTCCTCCCTTCCTTCTTTCTCCATCCCTTCCTCCTTCCTTCTCTTCATTCCTCTCTCTATGCCTTTTAGAAAAGTATAGAAATTTTCTCTCCTCTCTGATGCAGCTTCGAATGCTGCCCCCCCACACCACTCAATGCAGCTTCTTCTTCTCCTATAAAGACATTCCTTCCATATATTCTTTTTAAATGCACACTCTAGATGCTCTAAAGGAGTGAAGGTTTAGGCAACTCACAGGCTGCATCTCAAAGGGCTAGATGTCATTAGAGCACTGTCCTGGAGTTCACAAGGGAAGGGAGATGGGGGGCCTTGGCCCTCATAGGGCTTCCAGGCCAGTGTAGAAGACAACACCAACCCAATACCATAAAGGGCTGGAGGGAATATGGAGGATGCGAGGGCTGAAGGGAATAGGGGAGATGCATGGACAGGTGGGGCACTTCTACTAAGTATGACTCCAAGGACGATTCTGCAGAAGGGAATCCCTACACATCTACTGCAGTAAGAAGATGAGATATGAGCCAGGCAGTTATGGCACAAGCCTTTAATCCCAGCACTTGGGAGGCAGAGGCAGAGAGATCTCAGAGTTCAAGACCACCCTGGTCTACAGAATGAGTTCAAGGACAGCAAGTGCTACACTGAGAAACCCTGTCTCATAAATAAATAAATAAATAAATAAATAAATAAATAAAATCAAACAAACAAAAAGGTAAGATGTAGATAGACTAAAAGAAAAAAGTGTACTTTGGTGAAAGGTTAAGCTGAAAGGCACTCTAACATGCCATAGCATACCCGAGTCCTGACCAAATCTTAAAATATAGAGATGCCTACCAGTTATGGTGGTCAACTTGAAACAACACAGAATCATCTGGGACCGGAAGCTCTATGAAGGATTGTTTACACTGGGTTGGCCTGTGGCCATGTCTGTGGGGCATTGTCTTAATAAGGCTCATTCATGTGGGAAGACCCATCTCATCGTTGACTATGGGCAGTGTCATTCCCTATGTAGGGAATGGGGAAGGGGAAGAGAAGCTGAACTATTTAAGAATAGTGAAACTGTGCTGAGCAAGTGAGCATGGATGTATCCACTTCTCTCTGTTATGAAGAGAAGGAAGAGGGGGAGAAGGAAAAGGAAGAAGAGAATAAGGAAGAGGAAGAAAATGAGGAGAGAAACATTTTATTAACTTCACATTGAAAGCATTAAAATTTATTTTAATATTGTTGGATTCTTGTCTGTCCGGCTGAATTCTGTGTGGGTAAACATGTGCTCTTGTATGTGCATACATGCATGTGCTTATGTGTGCACAGGTGAATATGTCTTAGGGTGTATGTATGTGTCTGCATGTGAGTGGGTATTATGTGAGGGTGTATATATCTTTGTGTCCCTGTGTATGTGCAGGTGTATATGTGTATGTGTGAGCACATGAGGATATATATATGTGGTGTCCATGTGTGTTCAGGTGTGTGAGACAGAGGGTGTGTCTGTGTTTGTATCTGCATGGTCATATATGCTTCTGGTCATTGACAGCTTAAAAGAAAAGACCCTCACATTCATTTCTTTATCCTTCTCCTTTCCAGTTCTATCACAGAGCACAGTGCCCTCCTTACAGGACATTGCTGAATCAAGTCTTTGGTTGACTGAGCCAATATGTGAAATGACCCAGTCATAACTCTGCCTTCATTGTCTGGGCAACTATACAGCAATGACTATGTCATGTTTGATTACACAAATACACCCTGTTCTGCCATACCTAATCATCTCTTGATGGGCAGGAAGCATATTTACCACTTTTCACCATTGAGTTGCTGCTATGAATATCCTTAGCCATGTCCTTCAGCGCCTAAAGCAAGGCTTTTTCTCAAGTAGAACAGACTCCAGGGGTGGGGGCTGCACACATCCATCAGGAAAGTTTCCTAGGGCAGAGAGCAAGATGCAACAAAGGGCAGGGGGTGGGCAGACAGGGAGCCCTGGTGTGGCAGGAGAGTAGGATTGGAGAAATGGCAAGATAAGCATATGAAAGCAGTCAAGGGAGGGCAGGACACCCCTTCCCATCAAGGGTTCCAGTGAAAAAAATGAAGCAACTGCAAGAAAGCCCCACATCTGGAAGAAGGAGGAAGGATGTGTTATGTAGATGACCTGTAAAGGGTCAGAATGAGGACCCAAGGTTTTAGGACTTAGAACTGGCCCCAGCCCCCTTACCCACATCTGTTCTAGGGATTCCCTACTTGTTCTTAATAAATCGTCTCTATTTTTACCTAATTATTTGCTCAGAGACACAAGATCCTAGGAATCGCAGCACGTGTGATCCAGACTCAGATTCTTGCTTACAACACCAGATGGAAGTGGTAGGGAGCCCAAGGGGGATGTGGAGAGAGTGGTACTTGGAGTTTAGAGGAGCCAGCTAAATAAGACCACAGAAGTCACCATTCTAGAGAGCAAGGAACCGCAGGCATCCTGCTGCCAGTCAAGGAGGGGGGGGGGAGCAAGGGGCTGTCAGCCTTCTGGTCTCTTTAATAGTGATCCCACTGGCTGAAGATACCCAAAGCAGAAAGCAGACCAAGTCATGACTGCAGCAGCGAGAGCAGTTTCCTGGAGCAGGGAGGAGAGGGGAGAAAGGGCAGGCTACTGCTGAGGGATGGACAAGAGGTTGTAGACAATTGAGGTAGGGAGAAGGGGTTGGCTGGCCGTGTTGCATGATTGCCCTAGGCTACTCCAGTGATGCTTTTGAAATTTAAGATTCCTATTGCATCACAAGGGTGTCAGGACCATCACACTGCAGGTTCTTCCGCTGCTGATGGGCACATGGTTTCCTATTGGCTGGCCTGACTGGTTTGTAGTATCCATGATGATCTTCAGGCTGGTGATCTTTCCATAGCTCACTGGCTATCCTGGGACCCCTTCTTAGATGGCCTGTTCCTATCTTTGCTTATTCTTATTTAAATGGTTACTCTGAACTCTGACGTGCTATTCTCTCATATCCCCTCGGGCTTTGTACCATTTCTGTCTGGTATTACAGGCATTGATCGGAGTCTGGATCACACCTGCTGAGATTTCCAGGTTCTTGTGTCTCTCAGCAATGAATTAGATGAAAATATAGATTGTTTATTAAGAAAGAGAAGAAAACTCTGAGAACTGAAGTGGGTAAGGGGAATGGGGCCAGATCCAAGTTCTAAAGCCTTGGCTTTTCACCATGACCCTTTATAGGTCATCTGCATAGTGCCTCCTACCTCCTGCTTTCAGAGATGGGGCTTTCCTTGCAATTGTTCCATTTTCTCACTGGAACCCTTGATGGGAAGGGGTGTCCATTCCACCCCCCTGGCTGCTTTTATATATGAGACTATGTGGACAGCATTGTACCATAGTCTGGGGCCCTGGACTGAACAGGAGGAGGAGGTGAGCCATGCACCAGCATCCATCTCTCTCAGCTTCCTGACTGGATGCCACGCAGCAACTCTCATGCATCCACTGCCGTGCCTTCCCAGCAAAATTAAGCCTTCCTCCTTTAAGATGCTTTTACTAGTTTATCACCACAATGAAAAGATAACAAAAGGTCCAACAGGCTTCCAATCTCCGTTGGAATCTTCTTTCTCTCCCCATTTGAGGCACACTCACAGTTGCAGACGAGCAGCCTCTTTGTAGCTTCTATAGACTGTTTCTGCCCCACAGACCAGCAAGCAATTACTGCATCTATTCCAGTGAATGCAGGGTTCCCTACAAACACCAGCCAGACACGAAACGCCTCAATAAACAGCCCATACAGTAGGTGCAGCATTTAAAGGTGGGATTTATTACCTTCAGCACAATTAGTTATTTTACACACACCATAACTTTTAATCCCCTCAGATGCTCAGAGGGAGGATTCCAAGCCTCAGTCTGGAATGTTCTGAGCTCAGTCCTCTTGTGGAAAGTCGCACAAGTAATTCTAACTTGAAGCAATTTAACTTGAAGCCTTCCTCTTCCAATTAAGGTGGAGAAGCGGTGAATTTACAGCAGTGGGAAGTGGGAAGCATGTGCCTGCCTTGCCCATCCTGTCTCTTGGAACATTGGTTTCTAACAGGATTTTAATCAGTGTTCGATGCAAACGAGGGGAGCCACATGGCCTATTAACTGTGAAACACACTGTTCAGTCCTTCTTTGCACACACTCTTACACCATATAGATTCGAGGCTCTGTGAATCTGCCCCATGGCAATGCAGACTCTAGATTCTTCAAGCTTAATTAATGATAATCTGTATCTGTTCCAGAAACATTCAGAACCATGCAATGGTCCATTTTGATGGCCACCTTGTTTGGACTGAGATACATTCAGTAGCACACTAAAGCATACCTACCCCTTGGCTGTCTGAGGGAGCATTTCAAGAGAAATAGATCACAGGGGTAATCAAGAGACTAATCCTTAGTGGGCTCAAATTTGAGTAGACAGTTGGAAGGTACTAGAACTTGACTTTGGATAGTAGGTAGCCACAAGAAGGATATGTGGTCCAACCAGAGAAGCTAATTATGAGAGGAAATGAAGGAAGGGATGGGTCATCTGTGAGATATGCTGACTATCTTTGAGGATTTACACCATGTATGCCATAGTTTTTACCAACTCAATAAAGACTTAGATATGCCTGGTATGGTGTTTTGAATATGCTTGGCCCAGAGAGTGGCACTATATGGAGGTGTGGCCTTGTTAGAGAAGGTGTGGCCTTGTTGGAGGAAGTGTGTCATTGAGTGAATGGGCTTTAAGACTTTCGTCCTAGCTCCTTAGAAGCCAGTCTTTTCCTATTTGCCTTTTGAGCAAGATATAAATTCTCACTTCCTCTTGCACCATGTCTGCCTAGATGCTGCCATGTTCCCACCTTGATAATAATGGACAGAACCTCTGAACCGGTAAATCAGCCCCAATTAAAGGTTGTCCTTGTAAGAGTTGTCTTGGTCATGGTGTCTATTCATAGCAGTAAAACCCTAAGATACTTGGGAAGAGAGAACCTCAATTGAGAAAATGGCCCATAAAACTGGCCTGTAGGGCAAGCCTGTGGGGGTATTTTCTTGATTGAGGATTGTGATGGGAAAGCCCAGCCTACTATGGGTGGCATCATCCCTACGGAGGTGGTCCTGGGTATATAAGAGAGCAAGTTAGGCAAGCTACAAGGAGCAAGCCTGTAAGCAATGTCCTACTTTGCTCTCTGCTCCAGTTCCTGCCATCAGGTTCTTGCTTTTTTTTTTCCTTGATGATGGACTCTATCCTATAATGTATTAAACCTTACCCTCTCCAAGTTGCTCTTAGTCATGCATTTATCACACCAACATACACCTAACTAAAACAGTATGTGATAGCCAGTGAAGTTGCCAACTTTGGCCTTGATCTCACATACTGGTGGGCTGCTTTTCCCTCTAGCACTGATGTCAAAGACCCTCAGTCTCTCATTATGAACTGCCCCAGCGGATCAGTTACTTTCAAGCTTACATCTTCGTCCCTTTCCTTTGCTTCTCTAGGTCCTCTCCCCCACTATCTCTATCTCTGTCTCTCTCTGTCTCTGCCTCCATCCCTCCTTCCCATCTTTGCTCCATCCCACCCATACCAACTACCTACATCCCTGGCCCACATCTTGTGCACTTACCACAGAGCTTCAGTGCCTTCCACTGCCCTCATCTGGCTCAGTCTTCCTTCTTTTTCCCTCTAACCCCCTTCTGCAGTCTATATTCTTTGATGAGCTGGTCCGTGACTTCAGCCACAGAGAAGCTCTGACTGTCCCAACCTCACACCCCACTGTACCTTCAAGACACTTGGAGGCACTGAGCAGAGTTGTAATTTTATGCTTATATGATTATCGATATTTGCTGATAACTTGATATGACCTAGAATCAATGAAGAAATAAGTCTCTGATCTATACTGAGGCATGCTTATCCACAGTCCTCTATTTAAACTTTCACCCCATGTAAGGGCTCTGAAAATAAACTTGAAATCATAGTGGGGTCACTGGATGATGTTGTCCTTCTTCCCAAGGTGGCTGGAGTGAATAATTCTCTTTTTGATCCTTTTTCCTGTTAATTTGACAGGTAACTTCACCTAACTCCTGGAGAGGAGGGACACAGGCTATGATCCCAAGTTTGATAATAATCCCTCTCTGCCTGATGCCACCCCCTGTTGCTGCTGTGTCCTCCCCAATTTCAGAGACTGTATCCCAGAACCACGAACAAAACTAAGTCACTCTCTCTATATAGTGTTTTGTTGGGCACTTTGTCAAGCAAGTGGAAAAGTAATACAAACTGCACACGTTACTATTTATCATGTCTGTTGCTCTGCCATCAGCCCCTTTACCCGTCACGTTATCTTAGTCTTAAATTCTATGAGTATTAGGGTTCATAGCTAAAGCTTGGGCAAGAATACAATTTTGCTATCAAAATTTATTTGTATCGATCACCCAATGACCTAGCTACCCAAGATAAGCAGATGATCCATTGCCACTCTCAGGGATTTGTTGATGAGCTCTGGGCACACTCCATGAGGGCACCCAGCTTATGCATTTTATATCAAAGCTGCTGGCATGTGTGGTTAGACTCTGTTTGGTGAGGGTGTGCAACTGGTGAGGGCACAACCAAATCTTGAAGGTCTAGGGTCATCCTGCTTTCTTTCTGGTTGTGCACAGCACGTGCAAAGGGCTCTGCACAAAACAGAGCTTCAATATGGAGTTTCTGGCCATCTGGTTCTATGATCTTTAAAGCCCGGTATGTTTGGCCACATGCACACCAAACATACCATCCTCTGTGAATTCTCCAGGTGTCCATCCTACTAGCCAAGAGTCCCAGTTTGCTCTAGTTTCCTCAGTGCAGACTAGATACTATCTAATTTTAATTTAAAAGTGTTTCTGTTAGGCATGTGAAGTTTGTGTGCTGTGTGCATGTCCAAGGAAAAGAGACAGATGGAACCGTTGGAAACTAGTACACTTGCTGCAGTCTTGAGTTCAAAGCAGCTAGACAGGAAAACCAAAAACAAACCAAAAACAAAAACAAACAAACAAGATCAACAAAACAAAAACAAATAAAACAGGGAAACTGCAAACATCAAGAAGTCAGGGGATACTGGGCATCTGACGGCCACTGGCTATAAACGAATGAAGGGGGTGGGGCCTTGCCTTCATCAAACAGAAAGGGAGCTTTTTAAAACACTTAAGCAAACAAGATCTGGGACACGGAAAGAAAGCAATGAGAGTTCAAAAAGGGCAGCCTGACCCAGCAGAAGCCATTCATTGTCTTTGTCTCGCTGTTCTATTGCTGTGATGAGACACCATGACCAAGGCAGCTCTTTTTTTTCTTTTTATTATATATTTTCTTTATTTACACTTCAAATGCTATCCTGAAAGTACCCTATACCCTCCCCCTGCCCTACTCCTCTACCCACCCACTCTCACTTCTTGGTCCTGGCGTTCCCCTGTACTGGGGCATATAAAGTTTGCAAGACCAAGGGGCCTTTCTTCCCAATGATGGCCGGCTAGGCCATCTTCTGCTACATATGCAGGAAAGAAAGCATTTAATTGGGGGCTTGCTTATAGTTCCGAGGTTGGGTTCATTAGCATTATGGGGGGAAACACAGCAGACATGATGCTGGAGAAGTAGCTGAGAGCTATATCCTGACCAAAGGCCAGGAGAGAGAGAGAGAGAGAGAGAGAGAGAGAGAAAGAAAGACAGACAGACAAACACTGGGCCCAATGTGGACTTTGGAAACCTCACAACTTACCCCCCAGAGACACTATTCCTACAACAAACCAAACCTCCTAATCCCTCTAATCCTACTAAGAGTCCCACTCCCTAGATATTTAATAAGACATGTGTGTGTGTGTGTGTGTGTCTGTGTGTGTCTGTGTGTGTCTGTGTCTGTGTATGTATGTGTGTGGTGTATATGTATGTATGTGGGATATATGGTGTGTGTGGTGTATATGGTGTGTGTGTGTGTGTGTGTGTGTGTGTGTGTGTGTGTGTGGTGCACGCACACAGGTACACATACTGTGCATGCAATATAGAGATGAGAGAAGGATATCAAGTATCCTGTTCTAAGACCCTCTGCATTTGACACAGGGTCTCTCACTGAACACAGAGCTAGGCTGGTGGTCAGCAAGCACCATGGTCATCTTATTTCCATGCCCCCTTCACAGTGTTGAGGTTATAAGCATGTATGTGTAACACATGTGTAATGCATGCCTGGCTTTTGTGAGAACTGGGGACTTGAACTCAGGTTTTCATTCTTGCTTAGCAAGCACTCTTACTTTCTGAGCCATCTCCTCAGATCCTTGAATGACCCTCTTAATCCTCACTCTGACTACCTGGGGTGGAAGAGTATAATTATCATTGTCATTCCTATTTTGTAGGCAGGACCAAACTGGGGAGCAGAGTCATTAATTAGCTTACCCAAAGTCACACTAGTGTAGAAAGTGACAGGCAGGAATCCAACCCAAAGCTAGTGGGGTGAGAGCCTGAAGTGACATCCAGACTCTTCCCTCTTCCAATGGACACCTCTGCTATGTGCTCAGGATGAAAGCTTAGAAATTCCTCCCAGTCCATCCCTGTGCCCCATCCCTAAATTCCGACAGGATCCTGTCAAAGGACAAAGAGCAGGAAGCAGCAAAGGCAGAGTGAGAGCACCAGATCTCAGGAGGGGGAGGGGGAGGGGGAGGGGG